>JBBBVU010000017.1:16403833-16414105 GCA_037177055.1 Atherinosoma microstoma
AGCCAAAGAACCGGTGCTTAGTCTGGCTCTGGCTCCGAACCAGCACTGGAACCAGCTCAGTGGAAAAGGGCCCACTGTCACAATAGCAATGTGTTAATCAACTGGTTGAGATCAGCTGGACATGTGAATGAGAGAAACGCGCTACATAAAATAGTTCATATACTTAAGCGTATTTAGGAAGTTTTGCAAAAATAAAATAAAATAACATTTGTTATAAAATCTTTACTGTGTGGGACCATGAGTGGATTAAATGACTCGGACCCGTGCATTACGCGGTTTTAATGCACGACGTCTTCGTTGTTTATCGTTACTTGAATAACACACGTTCTGGCAGGGGAATAAACTACCTGCAAAATGGGGGAGTAGATCCATGCTCTTATTACTCTTACCCTTACCTCTGCAAGAGAGATTTCATTCAATATGTGTTATCCACACGGATAGCATAGAGAGGTGTGAATAATTGTAAGAAAAAAAAACTGTGCTCCCAACTGTCATACTGCCATGTTATGTTTGACACCGTAACATGTACTCAGGCATTTGAATTCAATTTTGATTAAAAGCTATTTTAAAAAATTAATTAATAGCCATGATTAATTAACTATTAATGAAATTTGTACTTATAATTAATGACCAATATAATAAGAAGAAATAAGAAAAACCTGTGAATTCCCTGTCAGCCAAAACCTTTCCTTTAGCTAATCACGATGCCTCAATAAACTTTTCAGCATGACTGGTGAAGAACATATCTGAAACTCATCCACCATACGTACGGGACATGTAAACAACCCCAGGATGGGCATTTATGGGATAATATTTTACGATTACCAAGCATATTCAATGTAAACAACGTCACGGAACAACGGGCAGCTCTGGGCATTATGGGAAGGCCTGAAATACTCTATAAGCTAGCATATGGAAAGCATCTTTACATGACTAACCTTTGAAAGTGATATGACGTGAAAGTCTTAAATCAAAATAAGTAGTCTATCAGACAAATGTATCACAATTTTTGCTCATACAAGTATGACATTTTATCACATTTAAGCTAGTTTTTTGTTGATATGGAGAACAGGCCACCAGAGGGTAAAAAGCCATTCTTGAGAAATGACTCATCCAGTGTTCATGTTACTGTGGCACGTGTCCAAGTACAGTCTACAAGGTGAAACAATGAGAGGATTTGTCATCTCATAATTGTAATTTAATAAGGATTTCACATGGTACAGAGAAGCCTGACAGGCTGGGCCTTCCGGCACTTGTTAATACAATTGTTTGGTCAGATCTTGCAATTACAAATCATGCTGAAAGTTGGGTGACAGGTAGCAGAGCTCATGGATACTTCCTGAGAAGCACAGACAAGGTCTGGATATGAGCCAGGGAATGTCTTCACACGCTGATCTGATGTCTGGTTAAAAGTCATGTCTAGTAGAGTATTGAAGCCAAAGATGTGATTTCAAAAGGGGGATTTAATAAGGAAATTAAATTTTGTTGAGGGTTATCAGATAATCTTGGATGTTTATACACCTGAACTCCTGTTAATGAGAAACACTGCAGTTTTTAAGAGTATGTGAGACACAGTGAAGGTAGGTAACTATCACCCAGTGTTTATACCAGGAAAAAAAAGAGGTGTTGACAATTTGATTGAAACCATTTCCAAAATGGAGACTCTTGAGGATTCAACAATGCCCTCTCTCCACACTGACAGCTCCACCCTCCCTCTGCTGCTTGTGTTTCACCTCTCTCTTTCAGTGCTGATGTATGGGTAATGTGTGACAGGGGGAGCTCCAGTAAAACCTTGCATACATGCCAAAATACATTTTACAAGCACTGTTCTAATCAGCCTGCAGCCAGAGGCTCATAAATTGCCACAGTGTGTCTGGAGCTGGTGAGCAAACACAGCTTATGGTCACTGTTGAGAGTTGGATTATACAGCAGGCCACACTCCTTGGGCAGAACCAACTGTGAGTGCTACCCATGATGTTTGTGAGTCAATTCAATAAGGGGAGGAACAACCAAGAGCCTTTATATAAAAAATGACGAGCAACAACAATTTATGCGCTTGTTTAATCAGCTGAGTGCATGAAGGCAAATGTTTGCATATTGCTGCATGTTTTAAGTCAGATCTAAGTCTGCGGGCACATTCCCATGCTCAGATGCTGTCACTCATGTGAAAAGTCTATAACACATTTAACACTGTCATTATACATATTCAGGGTCCACAGAAGGATTCATCAAGATTTCATTCACTTTGGCTCCTGTTAATTATCCAAATAATTTGAAGCACTCCAGTCGCTAGAATGTGTCACCATTCCAGTTGGGAGGTTGTTTTGTTCTTTTTAATCTCAGCTGTAACCTTCAGTGTCCTCCACTGGCAGGAAATGCAGTTTATCAACTGGGGATGACACCGGTGGAGATGATATATGCAGGACTGTACTTCCCCAGATAACTCTAATAACGTGAAGCCCTGTTCCTTGTTTTCAACAGGGAAATTCCTGAGGTAGGAGAGGATGATCAAATAAGATAATACTTTGAAGTGTGCAGTTGGATCCCAAGATAATGCCAAGTCCTCAAATGACATCTCAGAGCTGAATTAAAGGCACCTTGTCATTTTAGTGAGGGGAAAGGGGGTGATCTTCCTTTTCGAAGAATTTTTTAGATATTTTTTGATGCCATAGTTTTACTAATTTAAGGGTGCCCTGAACAATAAGGGAGTTCTGGATTAGTGGGGATAAGCTACAGTGTGTATTAGAAGCAAGACCAACAAGATTTTGTGATGATAATGTAGGCTCTACTGTACGTTCACTGTGTTATGGGTTGGAAATATGCAGATTACTCTGTTAAGATAGCTGCATTTCTGTGTATTTAGTAAATACCCTAGCGAGTTCTCAATAAAGCTTGGGACTTCTTTTCTTAATTTTTTTTCAACTGAGATAGAGTTGATTCATCTAGGATCCATTCAGTGGCAGCACTGAGCATGAACTAAATTTGAATTTGATTCCTCAAAAAATGGGGGAAAGTATGTACAAAAAAACTGTGTTGTTCTCACTAACCAAGAGTATAAAAGAAAAAAAATATTCTAAGTAGCTATCAGGTGGACAACAAGGACAAATAAACAGCTTTTGTTCTGATGCAATATAAAATGCTGCCTGCAGCTGAATCATGAAGCAAAGCGGGTTTTGTGTTGAACAATGTGCAGAACACAGACTGTTTTAATGACACATTTATAATGGTCCTCCCCTTCAACATTTTCTCATTTTTACATAGCTGTCAAATAAAACCCCTGCAGAGGAAAGCTCATAACTACTTTTAGAGTACAGCCTGTGTCTATGAAACCCAAGATAGGTTGCTTTTTATTCTGAGAGAGGATAAAGTTTAGTTTATATACTGACGCTCACATATACACAAAGACACCACCCTCTGCTTGGGAAGCCAATAAGCAGACTGTGGCTTTGGCAGTGCTCTATCTTATTTACAGGACGTTTGTTGCACTTGACATTTATCATGGCTCCGGGGCCGTGAAGTTCATGCAAACGCCATTGAAGCATTCAATGCCAAAGGCTTAGGGCCTCCTGTCTCGGCGTCATCACAAGTCTTTTCACGCTAAGATAAATCACTTCTACTGGACCCCAAGCACAGGGAATAAGAAAGATGGAGGTGGGGGATGAGAGAGCAGAGTGTAAGATGGAGGAAGCAGGGAGAGGGGCAGGCAAAAGAAGAAAAAAGAGGTTTAAGGAGAGGGGTGTTAACACTAGAGGAATACCCAGAGGTTAATGCCAGCCCTATTTCTCTCTTGTTAATTGTTGGGTGCATTCACAAAAATATCACTAACCATTATGAAGGTAATATAGTATAGATAAATGCTCTAAATATTTATTGGGGATCTGAATACTGTCACCACATGACAAAGTGGGAGGCCTGCCCATTGCTGTAGAACATGAGAGCTCTAGTTCTTTATCCTCTAATCTTGATGTGTTGGTGGAAATGGAGGATTGCATACTTTATCTGGGAAAATGTCAGTAGCTATCAAACCAACAATGTTTTTGTTTTTTTGTTTTTGTTTTTTTTTTGGGGGGGGGGGGTTGCAGGTAGTTAACTAACATGATGAAGAGGATTGGTTATAATGATTTTTTTTTCACAACAACATATATCCTTACATGAATTGGCAGTAGAAATCTTATGTTCTTATGAGTGAATCAGGGGTATTTATTTCTATTTAGTCATAGATATTTTATTGAAGTGTTTCATCATACTTCAACCTTGTTGACTGATTAAAATACAGCCATTCTATGTTTCAATCTACAGATAATAATCTAAACGTTTCTGAGCCCAAACAGTTTGGTGTATTTTTCAACTAGTCACTAACTTTCACTTTGTCTAAAACTTCCATAAAAACAAACAAAAAAAAACAATTCACTCTACTTTAACATGGTTCTTGAGTACAAAAGTTTTGCAACCTGTTTCACCACCACTACACAAAACTTTTGTTGCTGGTATATGAGGTATACAATTTTAAACATTTATCAGACAAAGGAGAACTTCTCCATTTTCACATGTGCCCTGAATTTCAGAAGCTGTATGTGTATAACTGAACATGAACTCTATATCTTTTTAATGTCATCCAGCATGGCTTTTAAAGTATGTTCTGTGTGTTTTGCCAAGAGGGTGGGAGTTGACATCAGAAAGTTAATATTTCAGGAAAAAAGATTTTGATCAAGTATGCTACTGCTTTTCTTTTTTAACAATGTATTTTTTAAAACCTATCTTTAAATACAGAGGTTTTAATGCATAAACACTACCATACAGTGACTGAAAGCATGACTGGTATTTTAAAAATGGTATTTTAAAACACCACTGGTTGGTAAGGGAATAAATCTAAGCACAAAACCCATATGACCTCCTAATGCTGCTCTCTTGCTTCTGAAATGTGATAAAGCCTTTTCAAGAAAATTCACTGAAAAGTATGTTATGATGCAACTAAGCAAGAGTGAAAACTAATTCAAAGTGTACCTCTGCTTCTTTTGCCCTCCTCTTCCTCAAGCTTTTTTTTATTGCATCTGCAGCATCATAGGCTACTCACTGTTTATGGATGGAAATAAGACCATGTAGACACATAAATTGGATAAAAGAATAGTTTGAAAATAAGCAAGTAAATATAATCTTAACACTTTTCAGATGCCACACAGTGTCTCATAATTATCAAAATAATGTAAACAGAACAGAAAAAGTACACCACACAGTGTTAACAGATCCACACTCCAGCAGGAGAAAGTTCCAGGATTTTGTCAATGTGGCAGGTGTTTACTATTTTTGATAGCAGAAACAAATGCATCTATTTTTTATATCTATGAAACGTCAAACTTTGAAAGCATGAATTTAAATTTATCTCAGCACTGTTTCAAAGAGATGACGTCAATGCCAGTCAAGCAGCAATAATTATTTTCCTGTGATCAGTAAAATAATTATATATCAGTCAAAAGGACTTTTTGGCACTATATCATTACTTTAGCTGGCAACATTCAGACTACTACCATTTAAGTGTTTATTGGTTATTACGGTGTTGCTCTTTTGTAAAAGAAGAACTGTTAAAATTTTAACAGTTTCAGAGAACATTGTAAACTTAAAAACTTTGTCAATTACAGTTTGTTTTGTAAAGTCGTTTACATATTTTACCATAGTTTTAAACAAAATTATTCTGATACCCACAGATGTCTGTTTTTTCCTTAAAAATAACAGGATTATTTCTACAGTGTACTTTTACAAAGTGTGAAATTACAAAGTACAAAATGGGCCTTCATGCATTATGTCCACTGTATTAATCTTTAATAGACCGGTTATAATTTTATTGTCATTCAATTGAATGTATAAACACATTAAAATAATCTCTGCATGTGCTGTAAATAAACTGTCACAAACTGCTTATGACCCTTACAATTAGTTTAAATGGGCTATAATGTTAATAGTGTAATGTTAGGTTATGTAGTTCTTTAAGGCTGATGAAAGTGAGCAAGGGCTTTAAAGCTAATGTATTGCAAAGTGTTAATTTACAAGCATTTTTATGGAGGTTTTTAGCAAAATCCCAAACTCTTTATCACTGAATGGAATTGTTGCTTTTAGAGGTTTTGCAGAGGCCAAATGAAAAAGGGTATTAAGTCTTTTTCAGATTAAAAAAATGTTGAGTAATGATATAGTAGGTATCGATAAGTATCCTCAGTTGTTGAAAAGGAAAAGTAGATTAGAAAAGACCTTGATAAGCAGAAGATTTGCATTCACATTATTGGTATATCATATTTTTTTTAAAACAAAAAACATTATTTTAAGACATTTGTTTTTGGCAGATTTAAAAAAAAAAGCATACAATTGGAACTGACAGAAAGGCTGACACCCAGAAGCAAATATATGGTCCTTTTATTATTCGAACAGTACAAGTGCTAATAGTGGTACACATTAAAAAAATTGCTTCAGCATAGAATGACGAATGTGTCCATGGAGCCCACCACATCCTCTCTGTAGCTTTCAGGGCAATACATCTAAACACAGTCAGCCCCTGAATTATAAATCAAACTTCTTGCAGATCGAAATGATTCATTGCAATGTATTGACAATAATTTACCAAAGTGGTTTTCAGATGCTTTTAACTCTACTCTGGCAGTAATTTACAAAGCAAGCAAGAAAGAAAGAAAACAAGACTGCTGCATATCTTCTGCTTGACTGACAGTGCTGTAGCTAAGTGATACAGAAGGGTAAAAAATTTGATAGTTGATGAAAGCTGATTGATTCAAATGCTTGATGTTCTTGGAAAGGCAAAAGTATGACACTGAAGAATTTGTTTTGGGTTGCTTTCAGAACATAGTGCAGAGAGCTACAAAGGTTTGACTCAGATCCAAAGCAAAAATATGATCATTTATGCAAAGAACAAAAGAACTACCAAAGGCAAATAGAATAGTCGACATCCAAAACCTTCTTCGATCATTATTTGTATCCAAAACTCTATTCGCATAATGGTATATAGGAACAATAGCATTAACAACAGTGATAAGAGCAATGTATTTTTTATTGATTGAAGCACCGTATAAAGCAAGCATTACTAATGTTTGACTTGATATATGGTTTTTACATCATGACCTGTATCTTCATAAAGGATTACTATGTGCTGCTTTGCCAAAGGTACTGTTGATCTCCTCAGAGGCTATTTCTGGTGCTGTGTGACACTGATGATGTTAACAGCAATCGCCTTCCCACATCACAGCCACAGCAAAGGTCAGCCCAAATGTGAGAGATGTGTGAGCAAGGCCTGCTCTCCTGCTGCTGCCTGATGTGGCCTCAGGCACTCTGGCTGATGAGGCCTAAACATCATCAAAGGATCATTATTTCAGCAAGAGAAGCTCCTTTAGTTGCTGTCTCTGAGGACACTGCTGTAGCCAGGTAGATGAAGTAGAGAGAGAGCCAGGGTACAGTGTTTGGTTTTATCCCTGAAGTAAGTGGAATGACTTTTTTTTCTTCCTCTCTTGTATCATAGTGAATGTAATGTCTGCACACCCAGGGTGAATTAATTAATTACAAAGCTGGCTGGGTATCAAAGGTAAATGATTTAATTACATTCCCTGCGTCTTTGTTAAGAAGCCAACTGTCAGGCATGTGGAAGCAGGGCTGTGGCCCTCTGCGGTGCCTGAGGGCTGCGTGTGGGTAGGTGAAAGTGTATAGGTATGTATTTGTATGCGTCCTTTAGCATGAAAGCAGTTATTGGAAGAAGAGAGGAGACAATGTGTCACAGTATACTTTCATAGTCTAATGAACATGCCAGTTTGAGGTTGTCTCCAAGAGAAAAGCTACAGAAACCCTTCTTCTGTTGGTACAGGACAAAGTAAAAGTTGTCAATACAGTATTCTAACCATAACTTATATCGTTTCCTAACACAAATTAAACATTTGGGTGACTCATTATGCTCTACCAACCTATGAAACTCATGGATGTGGAATGGAAGGAGCATGTCTAGGCCAGCGTATCAAACTGGCCCAAACTAAGATTGTCACTCCACACATCTTCAGGTGAAACTGATAAAGTTAGAGGACACTCGAGTCCGATGTCACTTGTAGATGCAAATGCTAAAGGTGATGTCCACGAAAAGAAAAGAGCAAGTACTGGTGGATAACTAATTTCATCACAATCCATGTAGCCAAACACATGGTTTCACTAATTACTATGGAGAATGAACGAAGAAGTATCAAGCCTTTGATTTTGAACAACACCAAGTCATGGATCGAAAAAAATACCATCAAATACAGTGAAACCGGTATAATTTGTATTTTATTTTTAAATAGCGTAATGCATAATTTTGGTCACACTGCTCGACACTACAGTCAACTCAACTTTTCTGGTTTCCCTGGCTGTGCCAAACAACATCAATACTGATGTATGAGGTCATCTTAAGGTATTTAATCAAGGCTTGGTGAATGACAATCATTAATGACCTTTTGTTTCAGATGCCTTTTTAGAAATGACTTTTACAAGTTGAGGCTTCAGGAAGCTAAGGTCATGTTTATGGTGACTAAGCATCTAAAAACAATGGCTGAAAGACAGGATTATGTTCAGTTTATGGGTGGATAAAGTTCTCATATTATGGTGATAAACAGTGATCCATATCAGTTGATCTTGATTTTTATCTAAGAGAGTGCTTTTATGATAACACAAATCACTGCATTGAGAAAATGACTAACAACCGGAGACCCATTCTTGATGAAAAACCTGAGTTACAAATACATCCCTACTCTCCACATGGCGGAATAATTGCTGAAGATGCAGGCCTGGATTCAAGATAAATAGAGCTGTTACTGAGGTTTTGTCACTACACAAAGAAGCTGTTTATAGCACAGAGACCTCAGATAAACCATTTTCTGGCCAAACAAGGTAAATGAAGCATAATTGGAAGCCCATTACAAAATTGAAAAACGGGTACCTTTTGTTTTAACTGTGTTAGAATCGAACTGAGGTCGCCTTTCCTACTCTGTAAACCTGCATTAAACTGCAGGACTCAATAATTATAATGTTCAGGATCCTTCTGAGGGGCGAAGAAAATCAATAGACTAAGGACAAAGAACCTATAGCCATCACTTAATTCTCTTATCACTGTGATTTAGGGGAAGAGGAGGATGTTAAATAACTGTAAATCTTTAGCTATGACTTTGAGGGTGCTTTATGGCAGTTCTTACAGCGTCTCCCAGACAGAATGTCCATACCTTCCGCAGACCACACAATTTATAGCTTTATTACCCTTTGTCTTAAAGAGCAGGGAGACATAGCAGGGAGGAAGGAGATAACAGCCCTGCACAGGGGCAGCTGGGGAAAAAAAAGTCGGATGCCATCATCGACAGAGACATATCTCTGTGACAGGTTTACAGCTCAGGAGCAGGGGTTCTATTTGGGGGTGGAAGATGAGAAAGAGTGGGTGTCTGATCCCCCCTCACCTCCTGCTACCTAAGTACTTCTTTAACAGCCACCTGTGCATTACAAAAATACACACACATATCCCCAAAATGCAGATAATGAAAATGCCGCCCCCTGTGGAAGGAGCAAAATTCAATTCCTGGCTTATCTGTTGATGATCAGATTAACTTTACTGCGCAGTTGTCTCCATTGCCACCATGCTTTCTTAGAGGTCACCGGGAGGACTGACAAAGGGGAGGGCTGAGGCAAGAGGGGGCAGACAGAAGGAGGGAGCTTTTTTCTCCACAGAGTCATGAGTTCCTTTGGTCCAGGCAGATGCTTCCTCATATTTTCTTGGAGCGCTGACAAGTAGCTTATTGTTTCCCTTGATAAGGGTACAGTGTTCCCAGTAATGGGAATTAGAGGGAGGCGTAAGTCACCGAAACACAGGGTGATGCTGAATCAATAGATAATAGAAGATTTCTAGTGGATGCAAAAGGCAGGGATATTATCAGTGCTGTTTAAAAGAGCAAGGCCTTTAATTTTTCTTCGAGCTACACTCGTGGGTAGCGTGAAAGCTAGAAATAAAACTTACACTCTGCTTGAACTCTGTGGAGGCAGTTTTATAGTGTCTCCAGACAAATGCCCCAGACAGCATGTTTTAAACTTTGTCAACTCATGACAAATAAAGGCTCAATGGCTTAATGAACAAAGGTCTTTTCAAGAAATTTGTGTGTGTGTGTGTGTGTGTGGGGGGGGGGGGGGGGGGGTTGAACCCGGGACAACAAATTCTTTTTTTTTTTGACAAACAAGTTTCAACCCTCCCAAAAAACCCAAACCAACCCCTTTTGGGCT
>JBBBVU010000017.1:16425236-16437645 GCA_037177055.1 Atherinosoma microstoma
CAGCAGTGGTTGTTGTTGCTGAAGCTGCAGTTGTTTGTGCAGTGGTAGTTGTTGTTGGGGTAATTGTAGTTGTTGTTCTCTGACTAATGTTGTGTTTTTCTCATTGGGACCACTGTATTTCCAATAACTTTCTTAGGTGTTTTTTTGTTTTGTTTTTTTGTTTTGTCTTTTTTTTTGTCTCATCTAACCTCTAAAAAATTTTCCGACATGATGGAATCGCTCCTCAGCTGAAATGATTGTTACTATACTTTCAGGAATTTAAACTGGTTTCTTTTTTAAACATTTGAGACAATCATTTTGTATTTATTGTTCCAAAACAACCTTCTAAACTAAATAGAGTACATCTGGCAAAACTTTTATGTAAACCCAGAATTCTGTGATCAGTGTGTAAAGGGTGTAAGAAATGTGACATTTGCAACCAGATGTTATTCTGTAAAAATGACATGAGCCACTATGACTACCCTGAACAGCCCAACAACAGTCAATTGTTGATTTCAACCTATAATGAAACACTGACTCGCTTTCTTTACACATCATGCATCTGTTTTGCTGGACCTGCTGCAAACCCCTGCTTCCATCTTTCTTAGCCTTTTAAACATGCCGAAAGTCAATTATCTACACCACTTCTCCCTGACATCATGGCGCTAATACAAGCTGCTCTTGACCTTATGTTTGTGTGTCTTGAGCGGATGAGAGCTCTGTGCTTCTCCCAGATTGGATTAACTTCAGATGTGGTGTGTGTCGGGGTCTATTACACAGGCTGTGTTGTGATTTCGAACCCCGAGCCCAAACCCCCCCTACTGTCACAACCCTCTTCCCTAGCCACAGTCCCACCCCTCTCCTCCTTTACACCTCCCCGAAGGCCTACTCTCCCTACACGCCATCTCCCAACACCCCACACACGCAGATTTGTCATGCGCACACTCACGCACGTACATATGCCTCAGCTCATGCCTCCAAACAGTCATATCCCATGTGTCTATTGCACAGTGATGGAATGCCTGAGGAAACCCTTCCCTCCATCCACACCCTCCTTCTCTTTTTGCTCAGTTTTTCTGAGTCCAGAGGGGTCATCTCAGACGGAAGGTTATAATCAACTCAATTAAGTGAGTCTGATTGCCATGGCAAATTGGTCTGGGTTATAACATTATCATTAGAGCCTCAAGTGTGGTCACGATGGGACATAGCAATCAGATGAGAGTGAGACTAATGGGAATGGAGAATGCAGTGGCTCTGGACAGGGACTGAGGCAAAGACTGAGTTTGCTATAGTGGAGATGAAATACAAATGTGACTTTTTATACACATCATATTAGAGGATTGTGAAAGGGGAAATGGGCAGTTCAAATATGAGCACTGAGTTTTGCTGTGCAGAGCTGTATTCTTCCTCTGACAGTGAAGACTGACAACCTCTGTGAGTGTTGCAGGAGAAGCTTTACTGTATACTGAATTAAGCCAGGAGAACTGCAGGCTTTAAAGCAGGGGTTCACTCAGTAATTGTTTCTGAGGATATGACATTTGTCTCTTTTTGTGGCATGCTCAAGGTGTCAACACCTTTCATATACCCAAGATTTTTTTTCCGCCGTGGCTCACGTGCCCCAGAGCGGCCTGTTTGATCTTCTTGAGAACTGTCAACTTATTGCGTGACTCCATGGAAATTGAATTCTGTATTTATTTACACGGCAGGTTAATAAAACAGATGCCTCGGTGATTTAAAAGTCAAACAACCACACCTGCCATTCATTTCAGATTTCTTTCTTTCTTTTTTTTTTATTTCCACAGAAGCAGATCCGCTGCTTTGTTCTGTGTGGCTTGATTACACAAAGAGAGGATGATAATGAACTGAATGGCTTATCCTCAACATTCTCGCTCTGTAGCTTAATACAGCAGCAATAAATCCAGATTTTCATGATTGAAAAGCAGTTCTTTGGGAATATTTTGTTACATCCACATCTACATTCGGCAACCCTCTGAATGGCCTGCATAAACTAATGCTCTCTGTGCAAGCATGTGCGGAAAACTGCTAGACTGGGTCTTGCACACGTACACACAGTGTATGTACACACAGTGGCCCAGTTTGAGTAAAATTCGCATCAGTCAAATCGTGCACGCGGGTGCATGTGTATGAGCTTTAAACAGACTTGTCATGTTGGGAGACGTTTCCGTCAAACAGAGGACGAATCTGAGGATGTCAATTGAATGCTGAGAACTGTCTGTCAGCTGTCTTGATGCTGGTCTCTCCATTGTGATTAGCATCACTTAATATTCATACGTGTTTATCTGACTGCTGAGACGATGCAAAGTTGACTCTTGTTGTTAGAGCAACGAGGAAGCTGTCTCCCAGTGATGAATACATGGATGATGTCACAATCATGTGGCGTTACAAGCATGTCAATATGTTGCTCCTGTATAGTCTCTGATGGTGTCACAGGTCAATTCAACAAGCGGAAAGTGATACTACTTCCCAGACGGGCCTGAGTCTCTTGAGTCATGGTGCTGGTGTACCAAAAAAAAGAAGACTGTGGATTTGCTAAACAACACTGCCACTTGCTGGTTACAGTTTGGTACTAAAGAACAAAACACAAGCAACTTTCATGTGCTCAAAATCCTGAAACCTACAGGGCCATACTTCAGGAGTTTAGCCCTTCTACTAGATGCTTAAAAATTAAATACAGACCAGTGCATACATTTAAATAGGCCTGGTTTTAAATATACACACCTACATTTATTCTCTGCCTGTTTTGCAATATTAAATAGCTTTTTTCAGATGTACATTCTTCCTCCCCACACGCTAAATGCATCAAAACAGGAACCTCTTGAATTATTTTGTTTCATATAAGCAGTTGTATGTGTCAGTTTTGTTTTCTTGCTTCTCTACCACATAGTCTTTTCTACCTCAGAGAGAGAACGTGAACGCGGATCATTGTGGCACCGTGACAGTCACGGCCGGGAGGGGGAACAGTGGTGTGCTTTCCGCAGATGGCAGCACACATTTTTTCATTCCTTAAACAGACACAAAAAGCAGCCGAGGGACCAGGGCCTGTCTGTAGAATGTGCTGGGGAAGAGTAGGTACTTGGCACAAGTAGCAGAAACAATTAGCGTCACATAAGCAGAGGCCTGAAGCAGCGGGAGACAGAGGGAGAGAGAGAGAGAGGATGGTGGAAAAGAAACACAGCATCTCATTTTCACCACGAGGACTTAAGCAGAGCTGTGCGCACACTTTGAGACATCCTCTTCCTTTCCTTGCCACAACTCAAACATTTTTTTTAGAGACAGCTTGTGTCATGGCTCATTTAAGTGATGCGTTCTTGTCGGCAGCATGTTTTTGTTTGTATCTGCGCATTCTTAATTAGGGAATAGACAGAGGAAGCTCTGTGTCCTTGGAGAGGCATTGCATCCCACTCACATCCACAAAATTCCTTTTTGAACATTGCTGGCTACCATCTT
This sequence comes from Atherinosoma microstoma, assembly GCA_037177055.1. NCBI lineage: Eukaryota > Metazoa > Chordata > Actinopteri > Atheriniformes > Atherinidae > Atherinosoma > Atherinosoma microstoma. The sequence goes on from JBBBVU010000017.1 coordinate 16,428,684, forward strand.
CCCCATTCCTGTTCTGAAGTTGTAAAAGAAGATGATCTAAAAGCATACTTTTTGAAAACATCCCACCAGTCTTTCTTTATGAAACAGAACTCATCAAACTTTAAATGTTTAGAAGCTCAAAGAAAGTTGCACATCAAAAAATGGAAGCCCCTAGCTTCAGGTTTATCAGATTTACCTTAATGAAGAGTCACATGACCATTATTCTTATTCATGATCTTTTTGTAGAAAATATACAACATGGAAACTAACGCCCTCATTCTTACACAGCCTCGTTTATGTTAGAATCTCTTTGCCCAGCTGAGCATAAAATCAAGTTAGAAAAACACTTAGTTCCTTATGATTTGCTCTATCACAGGTGTGACAAAATGAGCAGATTTCAAAAAATGTAGAATTTAGCCATAAATGAGAGAGTTTAAAAACTGAACCGCAGGAATAAGCATTTGAGCAAATTTCATTTGGAGCTTTTTTTCTTGAAAGACTCCTGCCCTGCTCACCGTGAAAGACTATCCAGTCAAAATGGGAAATGGTGGGTGTTTACAAATATTTGACTGGTTTTGTATTTTAGATTTTTAAATCTCTTGTCTAAATGTACTTTTAAATCTGCATAAGCTACAGTATGTCTGATGATTTCTGACAGTTTCTGCTGAAAATCAAAAAAAGAATTTCCAGCACAGTTTTCAAGGTTATTCATTCTATTCTTTTTGGGGCAACTGTGGCTCGGGAGGTCCAGGGGTCTTCCCCCAATTGGATCACTAACTTCCTCACTTCACGAATTGAAGGCCCAGATTAATAACCTCACATTGCCCCAAATCTATGTTGTAAATCTGTCAAAAGTATATGCCAAATTAAGGTAAAGTAAATTCAGTATTTTCTGACATTGCTACCAACTTTAGAAAATTCTTCCGTTTTGTTTCTCCATAAATTTTTCACTTGAAAGTGACTCAAATGGCGTCTCCTGCCGCAAAACTGAGAGCTATTTGCTGTAACTTTTAAATAATATTCAGTCATTCTTGCGATGGATTTCGATTGAAATGTTCCCTGCCCGTGCATGAAAATGAATCAGCCTCTTTCAGATACTATGTGTATGGATGGATATGAGACTTTGCAGAGCTTTGCTGGTCTGAACATTAACGTCAACACAGTTGATGATATGATATTAGTTGACCTCTCCCTCGGTTTCTGTAAAAACTAGCACATCTCACTGGAGAAATATATTACTAATCAATAGATTAATTGTCAACAGGTTTGTGTGATGATTACACAGCACTTGAGAATCTTAGAGAGTCTTGGTGTCTTTCAGTAATAAAGATGAGGACAGTTTTGCCACTACAATGAAAAGTATTGATAGGCCCTCAGTTGACACAGTAAGCTGATGTAACAGGCGAGTTAACCTTTCAAGGATGATGTGATGTCAGCATTGCCTTATCATCTTCAATGTATGAGAAGATTTTTTTTTAAGAAAAACACTAGGGACAGAGTCAGTCATCTTAACTTTTAACTTCTCAAGGTTTTTTTTTTATTTTTAGCACACGGTTTCTTCAGAGACTGAGAAATAAAAAGTTTTAGTGGAAAGGTTTATGCTTTTCAGAAAACCATCGGCCTTTTAGAAAGCTTTATTCTAAGAAAGCTGTTAATAGGAAATGGGTAATGGCAGAAACCATTGGGCTCAATCCCAATTCTGAGAACTTATCAGTGGACACAGTCTGTTGCTGCCTTGCCGTGCAAATTAACAACAGAAGAAGGAGAAGAAGAAAAAGAAGAAATTAGAGATGAGACTCCTCCTCTTCTGGGCCTGAGACCCTAACAAAGAACCCTAACATAAAATGGAAGGAAATTGTCAAAGAAATATATACAGGTAGAAACTAATTTCCTCCCTGAACCTTTACACAGACAAGATGACTTATTGCAGGAAGAAATGAACAACTTACTTTAATACAGCACAACCTTAACAAGACAACTTATAATCAACAAAAATATGTGTGAATATATGTACATGTGTAAGGAATGGGGGATTTTATTATGTGGGCTCACAAATCCACTTACAACTTACCTGTGCAAATGTGTATATAGATGCATACAGTAGAGTACGACTAAAAGTTGTTTGAGTGCGACTTCTTTTCTTTAGGTGCACCGGTGCGCCTACATTATCACAGGTCTAGGCACTAAGAAATACTATGGTAGAGGGAAACACTATAAGGGGCCACCATGTATTTAAAACAGAAAAACTAAAACTCTGGATGTTTCTGTCTGTCTAAGCAGCCAAAAACATGCTATATAATATCACCAAAGAGGAGCTGCCTTTTAAAAAATTCAAGTCCAAGTAGATAATTATGAAAAAGATTAAAAGCAAATCCGGAGGAGAGAAATTTTCCACCCAAATTAAAAAGTTAGGCTCACCAGTGCAACCAATGCAAAATGTTAGTCTGGAGCCCTGCTTACACGTAATGGTAATTGGTAACTCTTCAGTTCTACAACAACCTCTCTGATGTACATAAAGAACTTAAGGAAACAGATTTTAAACTCTTGTCCATGACTTTCTTTTCTCAGTTTTGTCAATGATCAAAATGAAATCCCCTCGGATGAACCATATCTTGTATGATTGGATCCAAAATAAGTCATTCAAGTACTGGACAAGTGTATTGTTTTGTATTTCAATGAGATTCTGTAGATTCAGAATTGTAAAGAAAATTGAAGATTTGTGAAAAAAAACGATGTGTTTTAGCATAGTCAAACAGATACCCTCTGTGTTGACAAACATATTTAATCTGCAGCGTGACATCCATTCAGTAAACTGAGCAGACAAATCCCAGTTCACATCAAATCAATGATTCATCAACGTGGGATTTATCCCAATACATGTCTGGAGCTGAGGCCACTCTGTACCAAGGGTATACTTTACATCACAAACAATTAAATGGCAAATTCATTAGAGGACTCTTATTGGAAAACTTTTCATGTCACCCCAAAAAGAAATATCTTACAAGATTATGCAAGGAAAGAAGTACATAAACAACTCATTTTTTCTTTACAAAATTCTATCTAAAGCTAAATAAATTCATTTTAAAATTGTAAATGTCTCCATCAAACTTCTTCCTACATGGAAACTTTAATTTGGGAAACAATTCATGTACTTTTTTTTCAGACAACAGAACGCATCTTTCTTCAGTGTGAACAGATTCAGGTTTTCTGGCTCTTGTTCCAGAGTTGGCTTCAGCAAAAAGATATCAAAATACAACCAATGGACTGGATTTTTGTGAGCAATTAAATATTTTTGAAAGCTAAGCTAGAATTTCTGATCAAGAACTTGATTATCTTTGCAAAACCTTAAATTCACAGATGCAGATATGCAGTTGTAAAACCCTATATCCAGGGATGGATCAATGACATTAAAGATTATCACAAGTCCCTGGACTGTGACAGGAAACAAAACCCTAATGCTTTATGATTTGTTTGATTATTACAAATTACATTAAGATGACCTTGATGCCCTTTTATTTATATTTTATTTTGTTGGAGTCTTTCATCGACTACCGCTATTGTACATCTCTTTTATGTACATTACAAAGAGAGTACCTACTAAACAAAGTTAAATGCCTTTATCTGTGTATGTTTGACATGTTCATGGGCAACAAAGTTGAGGGGGGGGGGGAAAGTATAGGCAGACAAAGCATTTCCCACCTTTCTACCACTAGGTGGAAGCATTGTTGACTAGAAAGCAGGGACATATTACTGGCTTTACCTCATTTCCAGTAACAAAGTGCCTCTCCATTGCATCTTAAATCTCAGATTTTTTTTATTGAAAATAAAAATTAAGAATTCATTCTTCAGACACATAACATTTGAACTGTTTGGTCAAGATCTGAGAGAGGTTGCTGTAAGAAATTTAGGTCTTCTTTTGGATGATTCCTGAAGCTTCTACGATAAAAGAACTTAGTGTGATTGATATAATACATCACATATGTAGCTCCTTTAAAAAGGCAGCAGCTATATTAAAGTTACACAAGGTCAGTTCAGGTTGCTAAATGCAGCTTATTTTCTATTTGAAACATTTAAATCGTAAAAATCATACATGTTATTTTCTAAATAATTTTAAACATTAAAAGTGACACCAACTAACAGATAACTAATCAAGCAGAGTCTATCTGGATTACAACATCACTGATAGCAATAGGTTTATAGTTCCCTTTTTTTGTTTTTTTTTGCAGGGCTTCAGCAAATACAAAGAGCATACACACTGGTAAGTATTACTGTATTTTTTTTATTTTTTTTTTATTTTTTAAAGAGTCAAATGCAATGGTCATCAATTTCTTAAAATGCAACCTTTTTAAAAGTTACACAAAACGAATGTCACTGTTTCTAATGAAATATGTTTTTTTCTGTCTTTTCAGATCATTTTGTTTTTTCCTGAATTAAGCAACCTCACAAAATGTTCACAGTTTCACAATACAGCTAAAAAATCAATAAACTGAGCCTCCATCTCAGAAGGTTAACTAAAACAAACACAGATGGTACTGCACAAAAAGGGCAGATATGGACAGACTCAGTGGATTCCAACACAAGCTGTTCAGTCTTTCCTTAAAGTCCCAAGCCCGCAACATGATGGCTGCTGACATTAAAATGATTTTCTGTGTTGGGCTTGTAGGTGTATTAACAGGTATGAGATAACTAAAACAAAGTTATGTGTTTTATCATAGAGGAATTTGGAGTCGATTGCTTCAGGTGCTGTTTCTGGTTCTTGTTTATCAGGTGTGGGGAAGTCTGCTCTAATCGGGAAGAGCCACAGCAAAGGAAGAGATGATCTTGTGCTGCAGTATGTGGTCAACAACTCATTGAGGGAGCATCCAGTCCTCACCAAACTCAGACTGGTAAGGAAACCATAAAACCATCATGTCTTGTTCTATTGTGTCACCTTTGACATAACTGGTGAGTTACTGATTTCAGGCCAGATGTTTTATCCTCAGATGTTTATTTCAAGTTATGTTTAAACACTGATGTTTCATGTTGTGTGTTGTTGTACTTAAATGTTTTATACTTGAGTGTTTGAAGGTTTGTGGTTTTATTTCCGAAGAAAATTGTTTTTATTATGTAAAGCACTTTATGATGCTTTTGTATGAAAAGTGCTTTATAAATCAAGTTTGATCATGTATTTATAGTAACACTCGGCACAAAATTTGGTGTATAAGGTACACCAGCTTTAGTATCTAATTACCAGAAAAGAAATGAGGAACTAAAGAGTGACTTACTTAATTCCTAATTAAATTTTGGGATACGTTTACCTCATGAATAGTTTAATGGAAGATTTATTAAGAAATTAACATCTTAATTATTTACAAATCATTGATAAATACTTCTCTCATAATTCCTGATAGAGAACTTTATAGGTGGTCATGGTAGCTGCCGGTTAGCTCCTACGCACCTCACTACAAACCTTTTTCTGTCCTTCAAGTAAAGGACACAAGAAGGATTATATGTCATGCTACTGACTTTTTACTTCCTTTCAGGCCCATTGAGTATGAAGTACAAAAATTGTGAAATTATAGAAACAATTTGGAACTTTTTATTTCACTCTTTCCTGCAAAATATGATCTCATTTTGAATCTGACGGTAGCAACCTATATTTGGACAGGGGCTGCAAAAGGTTGGAAAATTTTTCATTTGCTAATGTTACTAAAAAAAAGAAAAAGCTGGAGAAATGTGTTGCTAATAAATACTTTTCCAGCCATTTGTTGCTCTTGTTAATCTATCAATGAAGTAATAAAGAATTTCTTTCCAAACTTTATCAATAAGGGTAAAATGGAACCTTCTAGTACAAATTAAGTAGTTTATTTTTTGGTTATGGCCTGATAACTTGGCTACTAATGAATAAGTACTCACAAAGAAATGTTTCCTTACTGAGAGGACATAAAGGGTATAAGGCAAAAATGAAATTATCAGAGGCTGTGAAGTAATTACTTAGTCACTACCTGGGCTGTAATTAAACCATGAATATGAACTATTGATGAGTTTATGATTTATTACAGAGACCTCCCAGTCTGCCCTCAACTAACTCATAATTGATACAGTCCTTGATTAGGAAAATATAGAGAAAAGCTACAATCACTAAATTAGCTCAATTAAAATAGGTTTACATAAATTATGTAAACCTAAAATGCTGAGGTACTAGTGGCTCTAAATTGCTTGGAAGGTTGGCATGTGTGTACGGACAGTTTCATGTCTTTATGTATGAGCTTTGCACATGTCCAACAACCTGTCAGCTGGAAATGGTTGTGGCTTCTGTCAGGCAACCCTCAGGGATAAGGAGCTAGAGCAAATGGATGGATGAGTATTCTGTTGAGCTTATTTCACCTGGCATGGTCACACTCTGAGGTTAATCTCTGTGCTGAAGTCCCTTACAGTTTATTTAGGTTAGATGAAGGCTGGTTGGTCATCTTGTGCTCCAGGCTGATAACCAAAGACGACTTAAGCATTTAAAGTTGTGGCTTCTAAACTTTGGACTTCACTGCCAGTGGATTTAACCACTGTCGTTTATGAAAGGGTTAATGTCACAGTGAAAGCTATGGACATTTAAAAAAAAATTAAAAAGAAAATTTTGATTGAATATAATTTGTTTAGTTTATGTTTGTTCTTAATCTATAATCATGTACAATAAACGTAGAGGTAAGCAAGAAACAAGTTCCAAATGTCAGAATCAAAGCAATATGCGTTTTGACCACTAGAGGGAAGCAGAGTACCGGTAAACTGACACAACTACATACATTTAAAGGCTGAGGAATAGGTTTGTAGATTCAGTCAGTCTATCCACTAAAACATATTAAATTTTATTCTTATTTTCTTTACAGAGAACCCTTGAAGACACATGGAATATGATGATGGTGGCCAGTGAACAAGCACAGTTAATGGCAAACCTTATTCGACTTATTAATGCTACAAAAGCTATTGAAATTGGTAAGTTTAAATAAAGGACATGAAAGCAAAAAGCCATTTTTAAAGCTACCACACCTTTTAGTGGATTTACTAGTTTATTTGATGATTAATTATATATATGACTGATGTTATCATTAATTATTGGGGTTTTCTTTCACATTCTTTTCTGTTTGGATCATAACTGACAGACAATATAAATTTTCAGGACAGAAATTTTATTTAAACAAAGGAATTCCGTGTCTATATGTTTATGGTATTTGTCCATAATTTTATGCTTTTCAATTGCCTATGAGAAATTTTACAGGGGGAAATCCATCACATTAGTTATAAAGTTAAGTTATATTTACACTACAGCATTAACATTTTGATTATCCTTTGAATTTTATAGTCACCTGTTTTTAAGATTAAAATCTTTACAGCATACTTCAAAACTTTATCTTTTGATCATCACACACAAAAAAAATCTATTCAATCTGTGTTTATCATGCAGGGATGTACACAGGGTACAATGCACTGAGTATGGCTTTGGCTATGCCGGAGAATGGACGCGTGGTAGCTTGTGAAATAGAAGACACCTACGTGGAGATTGCCAAACCCTTTTTTAAAGAGGTGAGAACAGCACAAAAACATAACTTCCATTCCGTCTTTCATTTAGACAGCTCTTTGCTCTTGCAACTTCAGAATTTGGTATTTTGCAGGTTTTGAAAGCCTGATTGTAGCCTCTGTCAGAGCAAATTTGTGCAGCAGGCAGCATACTGTACATTTAGGTACTATCATTGTGTCTCCACAAAATCCTGCAGGCTGGACAGTTAAAGGTGTCTGCTCAGGAAACTGTGTCAGACAAAGATGCAAAGCCAAGCAGCAAAATCAATCCCTGTTTAAACCTTAAACATTCTCTTTAAAGACACATTTTGAGGAAAAGTCCCAGCACAGATCTCAGTATGTGTAACTTAATCTTTTTTACAGGCTGGAGTTGAAAATAAAATAGATGTACGCCATCAAATAGCGATGAAGACTCTGAGTAAGTCCCTTTATAAATCTTATTACTTCTTAAAAAAAGATTGAGGTGCTCATTTTCATTTCTGTTATTCAGATGAACTAGCAGCTGGAGAAGCGGGAACATATGACTTTGTGTTCATTGATGCTGATAAATTCAACTATGACAGATATTATGAGAAGTCCCTTGAGCTTATCCGTAAAGGGGGGATTATTGCAATTGACAATGTAAGTAAACCTCACACAAACACTTTGATAGTGAACAGAATTTTTATAAAAGCTCTGTTATTATTGTACTCCAAGGTGTTATGGAGTGGAAAAGTTGTGAATCCTGCTCCCAGTGACCTCACATCCCAGGGTCTGGATGCTCTCAATAAGAAACTGCACAAGGACCAGAGGATTGAACTGAGCATGCTCACCGTGGGGGATGGGCTGACCATTGCTATTAAACGCTAAAAACTTTGTTTTGAGTTGCATATTTTTTTACGTACAACCATCTGTCAGACTATTAAACATCAGATTAAAAAATACAACTCCCTCACCATGCTTACTGTTGTTACTGGTACTGGTTCCAGCCTGGTCAGCACTGAAATAATTTATGCCATCAAACACACAAGCTTTGATAAATTAGGATTAAAAAGCCAATAAAATGCATCAATTCAAAATAAACAAAATGTATGGTTTATGAAAGAAACATCAACAAGTAATTTGTAGCCAAGAAATGTATCTGTTAAAGTTTACTTGATGTACTAAGTCAGGTTTTAGACAGAACCACAGCACTGAGACTGATCTGACCAAAGTCATTAATGACATATGTTTGAATACAGACAGTGGACATATGTTTGTCTTAGTTTTACTGGACCACATTTAATACGGTTGACCACCATAATTACTCAGACGACTAAAGACCTATGTGGGCCTCTCTGGTACTGCATTAAACTGGTTCAAAACATACTTAGAGGAAAAGGAAGTTCTTCGTGTCAATAGGTAACTTTACATCTGAGCAGACAAGAATTACATGTGGAGTTCCCCAAGGTTCCAT
>JBBBVU010000017.1:16484085-16506482 GCA_037177055.1 Atherinosoma microstoma
GACATTTCTGGCTCCATCTGCAGTTATCTGAAGGAATTAGCAGCAACACTTTGGGGACTGAAGCATTATGGGAGATTTTCACACACTAGGCAGGCTGTCTCATTTCACGGCCGTATACACTGCTTCGAAGTGCGCAGCCTACGGAGCACACTCGTAGCTACTCGTAGGCTACACACTTCGTTGTGCGCAGACCCTTAAATGAGACACACCCATAATCCGGTGGCCTCATGTCGACTTTTGATGACGTTTATTTATGCAACTACGATATTCTGCGCGAAATACAAAGCGACAGAGCTTTGTTATTTCGGCGCTTAGTTTAACTTTAGTTAGCACCAACTTCACCGAAAGCTGTGAAATTAACTGATGTTACAGTTAGTGGACGTTTATTCGAAGGCCTGTACTCATTATTAATGGAATACGGAAAGGAGAGAGTGGTGGCGTTAGTGGATATGGACTGTTTTTACGTTCAGGTGGAGCAGCGGCTGAATCCAGCTCTAAATAACACTCCCTGTGTGGTGGCACAGTACAAGACGTGGAAAGGAGGCAGGTGAGTTACTGACACAGAGAAACTATTTATATAGCCAACGCAACTCAAACTAACTCGTTTAGCCTCAGAAAATCTGATTATACATGTTACATATCTAAACCGGAAGTTGCAGATATCTACTTGAATTCGAGGCTGTCATTCGATTAGCTTATGTATGCAGGGGTTTCAAGTCAAACTTCAAAATCTCACTATATTGCTCTAGACTGTATTAACAAGTAGGAAGAGCAGACCGAAGAGGAGGCGACCACTGTGCAGAGTATCTAGGATCCATTTGAACCTATCCTATGCTATGTTGCTTTGTTAAAGGATTGTGTTTAGCCTGGGTTGTGTCTTCCTTGATCTTGTTGTGGTCCTCCAGTGATTTTTGGTTAGTGACCTAATCAGAACCCACTCAGCTTGTATCTTTGCAGTTGCACTGACTATTTGAAAAGCTTTCTCTGTGTTGGTAACTCACCCGCCGGCATCTCCCACAGAGTAAAACCTTGGATGCACTGATGACTTGTTATATTAGTTCATAGTTTAAACATGGCTTGTAAAAATGTTGTTGTCAATTAACTGTTATCATTTGTTAGTATCATAGCTGTGAGCTACGAGGCCAGGGCTCATGGTGTAACCAGGAACATGTGGGTGGATGATGCCAAAAAACTGTGCCCAGATCTCCAGGTGGCACGAGTGCGCGAGTCTCACGGCAAAGCAGACCTGACACAGTAAGTACATGTAATGCACAAAACCCCCCAAACTTTCTGTATTTGCATAGAGCAAAAAAAAAAAAGTATTTTAATTCAGTGAATCCTACTATTCTAGTTGAAAAACTTCCTCGCCCTTTTGTAGTTACAGGGATGCGAGTGTGGAGGTGATTGGGGTGATGTCTCGCTTTGCTGTGATCGAGAGGGCCAGTATTGATGAGGCCTACATGGATCTGACTGCTGCAGTCCAACAGCGGCTAAGAAACATGAATGACAAACAAATTGAGGCTTGCCTCCTCAAGACCACCTACATCCAGGGGTACCCTCAAAGTGGACTGGACCCGTCCCCTGCTGATGGTTCCAGTCCAGGTGAAATTACAGAAGAACCCATCTCAGATAAAGGTGGGCTATAACCCAACTTTGACTATTCAGCTACACAGTGAACTGTATCAGCACTGAATCTGTTCACATTCTATTAAACAGTCACATTTCTCAAAACTCCCAAACATCAGGTAGGCTTTAAATTGTATAATTTTTATCCTTAGAGGAGCAAAGGTCCAAAGGTCTTAAGCAGTGGATGTCATCCTTACCTAGCCCTTCATTAGGGGAGCAGAACTCTGCAGAGCTGCAGCTAACATTGGGCGCACTTATTGTTGAGGAAATGAGAGCAGCAGTGGAGAAAAACACTGGTTTCCGCTGTTCAGCAGGGATATCACACAATAAGGTAATGTAAATGCTCATGTGAGTCTGATGTAAGTGCTATTATTATATTTACAGTTGTTATAGCTCACTGTCTGCTTTTCAAGGTCTTGGCAAAACTAGCCTGTGGTCTAAACAAACCTAACAGACAAACCATTCTGCCTTTGGACTCTGTGACAGAACTTTTCAACTCCCTGCCCATCGGCAAGATGTAAGTCTAAATTATCATTCTGCCTTATGAAATTTTGTCCTACAAATTGCTCAAATTTTCTTATGAAGAAGTGCAAAAATAAAAGCGACCTATAAAACCATGGACTCTTGAATGACTGGTTTCTCTCTTCCAGTCGTAACCTAGGGGGTAAGCTTGGTGCTTCGATTACAGAAACTCTGGGAGTAGAAAATATGGGAGATCTTACTCGCTTCTCTCAGGCCCAGCTGGGACAGCACTTTGGAGAAAAAACAGGGTAAGAAAAAGACAGGTGACTGGCAAACAAAGATCCTAATTAAAGGAAAATTCCAGTGTATTTAAACTTGGGCACTCTTTCCACCCCATGGGTCTACATTATATATACGGACATGGTTAACAACTGGTTTAATTATAAGTGAAAACACTATTGCTTAATGAGAAATTGTGATTTTTTTATTTTTTATTTTTTTATTGTAGATCAGCAGTCTCCCAAGTACTTTTTTTTTTTTATTATTTTTTTTACAGTTTAATGTCTACATCCATTCATGTAATGCATTTACATCCTCTTTTATGATCTTTGAATACATTTGGCAGACCTTGTGATTTATACTAATCCAGGGTATAGCTCACCACTCAATATGTTAAGTTTGCAGAAAGTCACATTGTAAACAAACAGGAGGATAAGGATGAATATGTCAGTGATTTGGTCTGCCGGTATGTTACACAAAATGTTTTAATCGCCATGCCACATAGCTAATTCCTGTGTTTACAATAAGTAAAAAAGAAAAGAAAAAGAATCTGAGGCATACCTTAGCTGTTTTTCTTTTCCCCAATTAGGTATATTGTTATTATTCTGTCAGATCAGTGAGGCGTCTCATGAATAAACTGGACTTTGAATGTTGGTAATATTTCTAAATCTGATTGAAAGTCTGATTGAATCTTTCTGCTTTGCAGCCAATGGCTGTTTGACTTGTGTCGGGGGATTGAGTTTGAAGCTGTGAAACCCAGACAGCTTCCCAAATCCATTGGGTGCAGTAAAAACTTCCCTGGGAAAACATCCCTGGCTACTAAAGAGCAGGTACAGGCCAACAACAGTCTTTGCTTTACTCTAAGAAACCAGAAAAATAAAATGACCTATTCCATATCCGGTTTACAAAAAACATTTCAGGCAATATAAGACTAAAATAAAAGAGAAATTGAGTATGTAACATGACTTTATTTTCACTTTTTTTTTCAAGATGTTTTCTCATTTTAAAATATAACCTCTTTGCAGGTACAGTACTGGCTTCATCAGTTGGCCCTGGAGTTGGAGGAGAGGCTGACCAAAGACAGAGAAGTGGTGAGAGAAAGTTAGATGTGTTTTCTTTTCACTTATTACAGCAGTTCCCTTTTTTCTGCAGCAGGATTTTACATTGATGTAATGTAACACCAGTTTTCTCATACGTGCAGAATGGTCGTGTGGCAAAGCTGTTGACTGTTGGCGTGCGTCAGCTTGGTGATAAGAGGCCGAGCAGCTTCTCCCGTTGCTGTGCAATGGTTCGCTATGAGGCGACTAAAATATCCAGTGACAGCTTTGCCATTATCAAGAGTCTCAACACAGCAGGAAACCACCAGGCGGCGTGGTAATTAAAGTGCAATAATGCTGTGAGATAGTTAAAGTACTTGAAGGAGTGTTGTGTGATTTATACCTTCTGTCTTGCATCATGTCCCCCAGGACTCCACCTCTCACCCTGCTACACATCTCAGCTAGCAAATTCAGTGATGCTCCATCAGCTGGGAGGATTGCTGGCTTTCTTTCCAGTGATGTCACTTCATCTCAGAGTGTTTTTTCCACCTCCCAATCCTCCACTCAGGCACGCTCTGAACTGAAAAATGGCTCTCCTTGCAAACAACCTGGCACTATTCAGTCCTTCTTCCAAAAGGTGGCTGAGAAACCGAAAAAGGTTAGAAAAAACCCAGAAGAGGAAGTTGATGGTATCGATGCAAAAGAAGCTCCCTCACCTTTTGCCCTTGATAAAGAAAATGCCACTGATAGTCATTTAGAAACAGAAAACAACTCTATTATATCTTCATTCATAGGTGGTTCTCACTCTAAAATGGACTCAGCCAGTCCCCGCTCTGGCATCTCCTCCTTCTTTCTTAAGAAGAGCATTGAAAGAAGCTCAGAGGTCTCAGTCTTGTCATTAAACAGCCCTGAATCAGGACAAAAACCTGGACTCATTGAGAAAGACGATTGCAAAGGCTCTCATGCTGTCACACCAGGTCTGCCGTCAGAGCTTGGCTCAGAGTTAAGGGAGGAACTAGAGATCAATCCAGAGGTCCATCACCCACCTCCCAGTGTGGCCAGAGAGGACCTGTTAAGCTGTGAACGCTGTGGACAAGAGGTGCTGGTCTGGGAAATGCCTGAACACAATGACTATCACTTTGCCCTGGATCTCCAGAATTCCCTGTCTTCATCCACAGGTTCAGCAACCATCACTTCCTCTTCCTCACCCATCTCCTGTTCCTCCAGTACTTCTCCAATAACCCCTCTCAGGGTAGGAGCAGGAAGTGTAGCCCAGTCTTCCCGAGGCAAGACAAAAACCAGAGGCCAGTCAGGACCTGCACCCAAAAGACACCGCTCTCAAGGTGGAAATACGGGTACTCTGGATTCTTTTTTCAAGAAGAACTGAAGATTTGAGGCAGAGCTGCATTGTGTGTTTACATTCTAATTATGCACATATGTCATGTGTAAAGAAAGTATGTGTTGTATTTGCTCAAACAAAGAAAAGCCAAACAATGGGACATGTTTTTAATAACTAGCTTATTACTCTTTTTACAAGAACTGTGTTAAAGTTAACAAAAGTTCTTATTCAATTTGGGTTATTTATTTATTAGCTTTGATCTGGAAAAATGTTATTTTGAAAATATATTCTTTGTACACCAGCAAATATTAAAGATACTCTTTGCAAATTTTGCAGTGTACCTCACATTGTGTTGTAATACTCTGACTTACCAGAAGGGGGAAGTAGAGAGTTGTAGATAAAGCACTCTTCACCCGGCAGTCAATATTAAGTTTATTTAAAGTAATTCTATTCTTTGGATTAATGTTAAATTCAAATGGACTCGGCAGTACATTCAAACACAACTGTAAGTAAATTTACCAAAGTGTTTATAGTAGTTAGAAGACTGCTAATCAAAGAAAGAGAACACCAATCACACTGGTGACCAGAGCTACAGATGTAATAAATTTCACTTCAACAAAACTGTCTTTGCTATATAATGTCTTTTATATCAGGGTCTTCCAGTGTAGGGGACTGTGGGCACCCTCTCAGAGAAAGCCAATGAAATGCTCCCATTAATCTGTTCATGACTATTTCATTTGATCTAATTTAGTGTAAATGTCAAAGCCCAAAATACTAAACTAAATGTGTATCAAAGGAGTAATCAAAAAGAAATCACAAAATAGATTGGTGGTTGTCAGTATATTGTTGTATGATCAAGATCTCACCTTTAATATAATTCTTGCAGTGTATTGCATCAGATGATGAACACAATAGGGAGGAGCCATATCATAAAATGAAAATATTGCCTTCAAACCCCACCTTTTGCAGTGAGTCATGTCTTTTATATAAGAGCCATAAAACAAACACATTATGTATGATGACACAGTTAAGCAATTTTCTTCTCATTAAATAGACAAAACAGCTGTTCAGGAGGTAATAAAAGTTTTATTTATGTACACCATGACACAAATTGGATCTGTACATAAATATTGCAATTTACCCAAAGAATCATCAAAATATTACACTTTCAATTCAAAGGAAAACAGACTTAAAACTTGATTTCAAAACAGTGTAGATGTGCCAGTGTTGACATCTGCAATAGTTAAAAATGTGAACCAGTTGAAAAATTGGAAACTAGATACTACAAATCTATAAAATAGAACTGTGATGCTATAAAACAAACTAGAACCCAAACTCTTTATAAATACTACAAAACAATTTGGTTGAAATTAGTTGTAAAATTTTTCTGTCTTATGCACATAAACAGTGCACCAACACCGTCGGTGCTTCCAAAGAGAATGCATTGAAAAGTGGTCACAGGTATCTCTGATGTTGCTAGGACGTGTACAGAAATTAGATCAACATGCATTACTAAGACAGATGGTGAGTCTAACAACAGCCGTGAACAGAGTATCGATTAACATTCATTTTCAAAGTTGTCTTTTAAATAGTTAAACCTGTCTCTAATAATAGCACCATCTTAAGTAGATTTTCTTTCCTAAGTTGTTAAACTTTGGGCAGTAATGGAAGACTACTCACATGGTAGTTCCACTAGGCACTGTGTAAAACCCATCAAAGCTTGTAACATCAGTAACTTTAGTGAAGAGATGACATCAAGTACCTCCAATATAATTTCCATTAAATAAAGCTGCGTCAACGGGCAGCTTCACACACTAATGTATAATCAAACACATCTTTGGGAGATACAATATGGTCTGTTTTTCCTCAGATCTCCCAACCCCCCCACCCCCGCTCCCAAACCAGCTACAGAAGCCTCCACTGGAGTGCTTCTGTGAAAGTGGAATGCTGTCTAATACAATATCTACAATGTCCTGAGTAACTAAAGCACTTAAAAGATAGCGAGTAAAGACTGTTAAAATCCCACCGGGCTATCGTGAGGCAATATTTGTGAATAGAAAATAATTCTCACAGACAAACGTGACAGATAAACGGTGACTGCCAATGCGAGTTGTCTTTGCAGACTGACACAAACTATGTCAAGTTCAAACTTCGCATAGCTCACATTTCTCCCCTTCATGTTCTTACAGTGGCCTTTTCAGCAGTACAGCTGGAAACAAAGCAATATAACTTCTATCTGAATAATAACCCACAAATCCATCTCACTGCTTTTGCTTTTATCTCAGACAATTCATCTAAGAGGATATGCTCTAGATGTATTCAAATAGCAATATCAAAGGTTTTTAGGCACTATGCTGGTAACACAGACTAGCTGCTGTGGGTTATTGATGATTTATCACATAAGTGATACCAATTACACCTTGATGTCAAAGCATCTCATACTTTGCTAACAGTTATCTGCCACAGGTATATCAACACTGGCATTTATATGTCAGTGCAAATGTGTGAGAACATCGATTCTGATTAGGAGTGCATTAAGGTTTAAACTTTGTGAGCAGCACCTCAACATAGATGTGAAAATCTCCAACTTACCACTAATGGATCTATGAATAGCAACTATATATACTCTCAAAATCACTTTGGTAGATGTTGCTGGGTTTATATGTCATCTAGACAGTTGAGGGGCTTCCTTTTTTATCAGTGCCAACACAAGAGCAACACTCTAAACCTCAATACTAGAAAGCAGATTAATATATCAGCAGTTATTTATAAGGCTGATAAAGACAAATAGAAATAAGGCTTTGGAAAAATGTGATAAAACAACAAAATCCTGTAGAAGAGCTTTACTGTGCAGGAACAGCACAGAGTGACCTTATGAGAAAAACAGGAGGATTCTTATAAAGCACCTTGTTTTGGGGTAGGACGGTGTTTTAGGCTGTGGTTATCTAGCAAAATTTTAGGCCTCCTCATCCTCTGAGTGGGATGGCCGGAACTGGGTGATGGACTGCAACTTGGTGACATGGCCGATACCTTTGGTTGCCCCCTCTCTAAAGAGCACCTTAGCCCCCACCTTAAGATATTCTGGGTGCTTGATGAACTTGAACAGAACCACTGCTTTCTCTCCTGTCCTCAGCTCCTCCTTTAGTACAGTGATGTAGCAAAAAAGAAGAATGAAAAGAATATGTTATTATGAATAGAGGCAAAGTACAAAAACACTAGTGTTGTTTCATGACTTCTGAACTTTTCGAAATGAAAAGTACCGCGTTGAAGGTTTTGAGTATATGAATAAACATTATTCATATATTATGAGTTATTTACTAAAGCATTAGTGCACATTCAAATGGTAAAAAAGCAGGGACAAATCTGCACACAATAAATGAGGTTTCCAAAAGCCAATGGGTAATTCTACTAAACACAATCTCCATGGTGACAAAGATAACTATCATTATGATTTTTGCCATAATCACAAACAGAGTGACCAGTTTCAGAGCAAGTCAGGGGGTGAAACTAACCTTGCCATAAAGAGCTTCCACAGTAGCAGTTTGTCTCACATTGCCAATGTGCACAGTAACCTGGAAGCCCTTGTGGAAGGTCTTGGCATGGAAGAGTAGCACGATCTCAGCTTCAAACATCCAACAGATAGTGGGATCCATCTCTGGACTCACCATCACCATTCCCTGTAAGAGAAAACAAATGAAGTTAGTTCAAATATAGATAAGACTTCAGTGTGCATAATAATGTGGTTTGGATAAAAAAAATTTATTAACAAAATATAATACATCAAGTATGGAGCACCAAATTCAGACAGACTTCCTTTAAATACACAGTCCCGTTGTAGTAGAATGTAAGGAGTCTGACCTTGCGCAACAGTGACCTGTCGAAGTTTCCCAGGGCGAGCGTAGCAGCCTGGCCAGCCCTGAGTACCCTGCATGCTGAGCGATTCCTTTGGATGCTGCCAACAGTCAACTTGTGGAACTGGCCTGAATCTGTGGGCCCTACCACAAGATGATCCCCCTCGCGGCAAATACCACTGCATGATCAAAGAGAAAAATGGGTCAGGGAGATTTTATGCAGGAATTAATGCAACATTAAATCAACATTTCAACACACTGACCTGTATAGAGTTCCTCCCACCACCGTCCCCACCTCTGGAACTGTGTAGATCTCATCCACCTGTAATGATGAACGCAGCATAAATCAAATCATCTCAAACGTGTATTTACGGTGCATCTGTTGGAGTGCATATCACAGCCAGCTGGTCATGTACTTCATCTCAGACATACCTGAAACTCAGTTAGCTGCTGCATGAGTTCTTCCTGCTCCTTACTATTGCTGAGAGGTGGGATGATGTTGAAGAAGACTTTGAGCAGGTCTAAACTCTCACCAGTCACACTGGACAAGGTGAAGATAGGTGTGATACTGCCAGAAAGAGAGGTACATTGACAGGCATCAGACACTGCCGTGTGGTTTCTAACCTCCGCTGTTATAACTTTTCTGAATTAAAGAGGGGAACACAAACATAACCATAATGTACATGTCGTACTTGGGTGACTGGGCGAACTGCTGTGCTGCTGTGACGGCATCGTCTGTGCTGCTTACAACCATGGGCACTTTGTTGCAGCCAGGCTGTTTCAAGACACGCTCCAACTGCCGTACTGTGCGCTCCACCGTGGTCCTTGTACAGAGGTCCACTTTACTGATGACAATGAAGATGGGCACCTTCAAGGCCATAGCGAGGCCAAGATGCTCTCGTGTTGTACCAGCTGGAAAAGAATAGGAAGGAAAGGAAGTAGTACATAGTACTTAAATATTAGTTGCTTCGTAATACATCAGATCACTGAAAAGCTTTCAAAGCCATGAAGACAATGTTTATTTGAAACCCATATCCAGGGTAAATTTAATTAAAGAGCAGCAAAAGATAAAACCTCTCACTTAGGCACACACGTGCAGGGAGAATGGCTATTGATACCTTAGTTAAGATAAAATAAATAACAAATAAATAAATAACTGCATGTTTTTATCTACATAAGTTTGGCCTTTCACTGTTTTGCAAACAGCTGTATTAAATCACTGTGACATTATAATCTGTGCCGTTAAGGACTGGTGCGACCCAAGATAACACTACTTATCTTTATACTGGCAGTTAATTTAAGTTGCAGACCATGCATACAGGCTGATAAGACCAGGTAGATTTTCCCATGACGTATGATGGTTATATCTGTTAAATTATGACTCCCAGGGATGTCTAATGGGTTGAGTTTCTTTGTAAACAAAGCTGGCACTTGATGTTAAGTGATATGTGAAGTTGGTTATATCGTACTTATGATACGGGTCTCAACTTGAGCTACATCAACAAAAATTTCAAGGGTACTGTCCCATGAGATATGTTCACAAGCTAACGGAGGCTTAAAATACCCTGACCTCTTGCCAACTTAGCAGAAGTTTTACCTTATTCATTTATTTATATTTAGCAGATCTGGTAACTATCCATTGGATAACTTAACGATCCTGATTATTTTTGAAGGCATTTTGAATCAATGTTGTCTTGATGTTTCATGATACAGGAAATGGTAAAACATCACAGGATGATGGATGATTACACGGCCTTTGGCTTTTTGGTTGGTCACACACAACTGACGACGATCCCTATGCATTACACAGATCCATTTCTCTGTTTCATAATTAAAGCTGCAGCTCTTGGGTTGCAGACGACATGTCCTATCCTGTCCATGATGTAGCTGGTTTTAATTCTTGACCCCATTTTTCCAGCATGGCCTATTTCAGGGCAGACATAAACACAGTAATACATACAATATGGGAATTAAAACATGTTTAAAATAATCAAAGACGTTTAAATGTTTGAACTTTAAAGAGTTATGTAGCACTGCATGTGGAGTTCTAGTATCATATATGAGTAAAAAAAAATTCAAATAACAAGACACTTTTAAATTACTGTAGTACACATCCAGATACACGTATACAGATTACAGAACCGCTTTCTCTGAATACTACAGAAGGCAAAAAACCCCAGCACTTCTATGACAATTGAATTACTGCGTAATTACTGCAGTTTGTGGCATTAATGCAAATAATTGCCATGATTTTTTAAAAAGTAGTTAAATGTACATCATCAACAAAAATGATTCAACATTACTTTTGTTTTCCTTGTTTAATACAGAAACAGAAGGGAACAGTTGCCTGTATCCACAGGGGCTGGATATAGTTCACCTAATAACTCCAGCAGGCTGAGAGCTGCAGTGTTGAGTGTTGTCTCAGAGGCTCAGGTTTCATATACTCTACAAGTCTGCTTCTGCTTGCAAAAGGAAAACATGACTACAGATTTCATAATCAAATGTTTTTAGTTCAAATGTTTCTTTGTTTCCTCTCAAAAGGATATATTCTTTCCAGAAGGATGAAAGCTTTCTACACTATAGTCTGTCCAAGCCCTACCTCCAATTAAACAACAACTAAGATAATCTGTATAGAATTGCCAAGTGCTTTCTAATACAAACTTCTGTTTTGTTTTTTTTTTTGTCGTATTTTTCAGAAGTAAAAGTAAACAAGTTATTTACAAAACAAAGCTGACAACAGCCTGCCTGTTTAGCAATCAGCAGCTCAGGTTTCAGAGTACATCGTTCCTGGACAGGAGCTTCCTGTTCTCAGCCTCATTTGTTATTCTGATAAATCGTCTGGCTGAGTAAAAGCCCAACAATGTCCAAATACAGAATCTATAAACAAAACAAGCTGTTGATATACAGTACAATGCCCAAGTAAGGGTTATCATTTTCATTTTTATGTAAAGAAATCAAATAATACAAATGATATATACAGTAAATCCCAATTTTTCAACTTTCTTAATGCTAGAGGACTGTAGCACAGAGTGGCTTATTTGCATTTTCCTTTTTAACCAATGATGACCTCGAGTGACACCGGTGTCATTTTACATCTGAAGCCTGGACCATGCACACACTGCATCTACATTTCAAGAAACAATACAAGATGAAGATTTGACCACTCAAATGTTGCTGTTTCATGTTTATAGTTCTGAGGAGGATGAGGATTGAAATTTTGAGTGGACAGTTTTAAGCATTCCAGAAATTTTTTAGTTTTGAATGAAGCTTCATGTTTGAGTGGCTAAATTCAGCACCAGAAGTATATTGTTGGTTGCTGACTTGTTGGTCTTGTGGGTGTGCTGAGACTTAAAATGTTTCTAAAATTTAACGTAAATCATCCCTTTATTTAAAAGAAAACAGCAGTACTTAATCGAAGAAAACAACTAGTTGTATTCACTTTCAAAAGGTGCAAGTATTTGAGCCATAATTTGCTGGTGACAGTGTTGTGTCTTTTCCACCAATTCATCAAAGTTGCTGGCTTACTGAAAAATTTGCTAGAACTACTTCCTGGGTTTCACCTACTGCTTTTATGAATGCATGCTATCTGAGATATTTTGGGACTAGCATTGCCAGGCCATGGGGGTGAAGGGGCTGTAGTTGGTTTGTTATGTAAGCTCAGATATCACATGTCTGCAATGTGCTCAGCTACAGCTGGTTAAATTCACAACTGTGTGGAGGTGTGGTGTAAGGATTGACCGGTACATCGGCCAGTCGATATATCGGGCCAATATTTGCGTTTATTACGAGTATCGGCATTGGCCGATACACAGGTGCATTTCCAGATATCTGCAATATTGCACCGCTGATACCATGGCAGTCTAAATGTACAAAGAAAGAACTAATTTCTATAACTACTTTTCATGTTTGTTTTCATGCAGGTCCTCTTAGTAGTTGTCCCAAAAGAACACGTGAAAATAAGTAATTTTAAAATTAACATGCATTGGTAATGTTGATTAGGATCTCTTCCAGAGACTCCCATGAAGATTCTCTAATATAATTAAATGCATATTTAACCGAGTGAAGTTAAATTTCAACTTTTGAGACATTTTTGGTATTCCAAACTTGATATGTCACAACCACCATTTCATTTTTTGAATGAAAGAAAATTAATTCATTGCTTTTAATATTTGTTGAATAATGCAGATAAAAAATAAAAACACCTTTTATTAGACTGTTCTTGAATTTTAGCACTGTCTGATAGATACTGCTGTCTCAACATGGCTCATCTGAATAGCCAACCAAAAGACATGTACATTTTAAATGAATAATTATGCTCTTACTTTAAATGAAATTAGCATAAAGTCAACTTAAATAAACTGATGCTCACCAATGCCAGTGTTTGCGCTGACAACCAGCATGGCAAAATCTGGACAGTAGCTGGTTAGGCCGAAGATGGTGGTTTTTAGGTACTTGTGGTGACCTGCCAGATCAATGAATGTGATCATTTTAGAGGCGCTCTCACAAATATCCTCTGCTGTCCGAGACTCGCTGTAGTTCACAACCTTGAAAAAAAAAAAAAGAATCAGCAAAGTAGTCATAAACATTAGCTGCAGGAGCTGTAATTTATTTGAATGAGGCATTGCTACAGGAATATGTTTTGAAATACAGCTGCAATAACCACAGTGATGTAATTAACTCCTAAATCTACAACTCCAAATTAAATAAATATATTAATATACATATCTAGTAAATATCCTGATGTCTTTCCTTACCTCTCCCTTACTGTTAAAGCCAAGGATCTCAAAGCTGATACTTGATGTGCGTCCAGTCTGGATCTCATGCAAATGCCTGAAGAGATTTAGCCTTGCTCGTCCTCGTCCATTGTCCAACTCGCCCTGTGTCAAAACACCCAATAGAGTGGACTTGCCAGAGTCCACATTTCCCAGCACTGCCACTCGTAGGTCTAAAAACTGCAGCAAAAAGAAAAGCAAAGGGTGGGGGCAAATATTTTAAAAGCCAGGCATTTGTCGGAATCATAATAAAAGAAGTCAAATACACAGTATGTTTTTATAGGAGCCAAACCAACCTGCTGATCATCTGGCACCTTTCGAATGAGAACTTCAGCAATCTTACGTGGCACATCAGAGTCATAATCCACCTCCCGCTCTCGAAGGACTGTGATGTCAGCTCCAACTCTGACAGACAAAAAAATAAACAAAAAATAAATAACAGCAACAATTTGTAGCATTTAAACTGCATTATAAACTGATGATTTTTTAATTTGTAGCATAATGAGTACTGAACTGCTTTCATACTGGGGACCGATATCTTAATTTTGTGATAAGGTTTAATTTTTCAGTAGTCTAGTTTGGGTTAAGGACAAGTGTTGTTTTCAAATAACTGTCCAACTGTGACAACACAAGTAACGCCTTAACAAAGAGTGAGTAAAGAAACTCCCTGGACTTACTTCTCTGCCAGCCTGTGGAGCGTCTTTAGCGATGCCCTCATGTCCTCCTCTGACAGTCCCACCAGCATGCCATTATCCTCGACACCTATTTGATAAACAGCTTCGCCTCTACCCTCCTGCAGCCGCCATTTCATTTGTGTTGCCAGATGTTCAAAGCGGTACTGAGTGGGGTTCACCAGCTTCAGCTAGAAAAACGCCAAGTCTTTAGAAACCCAAACTGTGAAATGTAAACTAAGTCTAGTGAGTAGCTAAATCATCATGCTCCAAATTACAAGAATTAAACATGATCACTGAGGGACTGAGTTGTTTAAAAACTAAAATAAAGTCTGTGATGTAGCTGGAAAACAGCTGTTCAGAAACTAAAAAGGTTCCTGCTAATCCTCTGTGGTGTTGTATTTCCATGGGGAAGCTGCACCAATATATCCTGACATAGATATTGCTGATTGACTGTCACAATAAACATTACATTTTACATGTACTGTATGTTTCTTAAAAATATTTCATTTAAAAAAATTTAAAAAAGACTTTCTAAATAATCAAGGTTTGTGCATTACAGCAGACTTGGTTACCTTGTACTCTATATTCCCCTCTTCAGCCTAGTGATGGGAGAGAAACAAAGAGAGACAGAAGAGGGACAACAGCAGTCAGACAGTAGAGAAGTGTGACAACAGGCAGTTGATTTGTTTAGACAAAACTAAAAGCAATGCGACTGAATAAGCAGTAAGCGTTATACTGTGAATAGGTTGGCAGCCACAGACAGCCATACAAAGTGACTACCTGCTTAGATAAGCCTTAATACACAGCTTCCTGTGTTATTAAACAAAGCAAACTAAAGGGTAAAAACCTCTGACTAAAGTCGATATTAACTACTATGTGGAACAAATGAAAATTAGGATCACTAAAGAAAACTTGATCTCGTTCGATTCACGAATCAGCTGTAGCCATGAGCTCATGAAAATGGTTTTGTGACAAAGTTAATCGATTCAAACCTGAAAGCAATAACTTTTAACTATATTTACAAAAAATCTGACCCAGAGCTCCTTCCTGTCTTATTTGGCTCCACATTAACTACTGATTAAGTTTAAACAACCAACACTAAAAACAAAATATCATAGTAACCTTTAGTTACTGTGTACTAACAGTCATTTCCTGAGTGAATGTCATGAACCGTAACAGCGACGTGACATTAGTGACTGTGGTACACACACTCCCTATTTACAAACACAGCTGTTCCTCTTTTGCTAGCTAGCAATATATTAGCCACCAAGTAACACCAAGTGGCTTTTAATTAGCACGCATTTGGCGTACTATTGATACATAAGTGAACGGAACATTGTGTGTATGTAACTATTATAAAATGGCTAATTTCAGCCCAATATAAAGACCCATTTCATTTCCCATTATCGACCTGCTACGTGTCACTGCAGGTTTAAAGAGAAGTCAGAGTAGCAAAGCTAACCATAGAGACAGATTATGCAATAACTGTTGTACCATTAGTGTTTCACATTATCCAAGCAAACAATAGTTTGTTTGCAGATATTACAAGACTTTGCTATCTGATAACATTAGCTGGAGTGTGCTAGCTGTACTTTTGAGCGTAATTTCAGTCTCACCTCAGGAGGTAGATACGGGGTGTTATTGCTTGGTTTGAAGTTTCGAGAGTATCGAGCTTTTGTTTTCTTGTTCTTCCCACAACTCTTTTTGGAGGAAGCCCCATAGATACTTCCCGGCTTGTTGTTAGACGTAACACCTTGAGACCCAGAGCCATTTCCTGAGCTAAATAACTCCGATACCCGCGCATCCATCGGCTTCTTTGGTACCTAACTTGTTAGCTTACCACTACCTGCCAAATGCTATGCTATGATATGGAAATAAACCCTAGGTCAGGCATGTATGTACAGATATTTATGTTAGATTACTCTGCTAATGGTGGCGTACATCCCCCATAAAATAAAACAATGAATCGACCTCCCCCAAACTCTTCAAACCGAACAATAACAGTACCGTCCGGGACTGTGGTTTTGAGTTTACAGTGTGCTTACGTCAGCTAGAGGTGCGCCTGATTTGTTTAACTGCAGAAAGTGAGCGAGCGGTTCTCTTTGATTACTGACTTGGACTGGATCGCATGTAGGTTTAAACTCCGCCCAACTAACTATCACGGTTCCCATAGCAGTGATACATATGTACACCGCTTTGCAAGGCTTTGCATCAGACGAAAAAGGAGCTACGTATTTGTTTACAAAGACCAGAGGCTCCAATAACCCTTTATTTGTGGATTCATGTCAATGATTCATGTTATAAAAAATAACATGTTATCAGTTTGATTATATTCTTTGTCAGTTAGCCAATTATGGAAGAGGATTAGCATGAATAATGTTTTTCAGTCTTCAAATAACATAAAAGTAATGTTATTTCAGCCAGAGTTAGTGTTCAAAAGTTTTTGCAGTCATCATCATCAGGCAAATCAAATGTCCCATATTGGCTGTGAAAGATCTTCAGTCAGTCACCTCTAGGGTAATGGTGGACTGTTGTATGGTCAAGAAGTGTTTTTTCTTTTTTTACTGGTTTAAAACATAGCTTTACTCCTTCCTTTACAGCAAGCGTGACTTGCCATCTGTGTAAATTATAGCTCAATGTGGTAATTTATAGCTGTTTTATTCTTCTATTTGATCTTTTATTAGCTTTTTGATTCTTGTTGAATCTCACTTACATTTGTTCTTTGCATAATCTACACTGACTGTGACTGTTTCTTCCTGCAAAGAGAGTGAGACATGAGAAAAGTTAGCCAACTCCCATGTGGGAAATGAAAACTTCCAGTCTACCATTCCTGAAACTCAACAATGATTGGTCTGGAGACCTCTGATGTAGGGGCTCAGCCCATTCATTCATGGCTGAGAGAAGAGTTTTGGGATTTTTTAGCCTTAAGTTCCTTTAAACCTCCACATACACACACAGAGCTCTCTCATTTCTGCTCTTTTGGTCAGTATGAATTATCCAGTAGTGATTCTGCTCTGTATGGGATTACTGCACCAGTTTGCGAGGGCCGTCCTCATGGATAAGCTAGCAGACAGCAAGATCTGTGGAGATGCAGAATGTTCATGTAAGTGAGAACATTAAAGCATTGTTTAAGTGTAGAATGCCTCCTGAAAACATTTCTGCATTAAAATAAATAGATAAATACAAAAAAATGAGTGTACCTTCTAAAATATTAGGCTATATGCTTACATGACCCTTTGCTCTCTTGTTGTCTTTGCTTTATTAGATGTTCTTTCTCTGGCCACAGCCGTGGATGATTTCATTGCCCCTGACTGCAGATTCATTAACATCAAGATGGGTCAGATGGTATATGTGTATTCTAAACTCGTACCAGAAGAGGGCAGTGGAGTCTTTTGGTCTGGAAGTGTATGTTCATACTTGTTTTTCAAGCAAGAGCTCAGTTCACTTTTAAAATCAGTAATTACAAAAAGTATGGTGGATGTAAAAATTATTTAAGAGCAAATATGTTTTTCAGTGCTGCTGTGATCAGTGCACAGCTGCTTCTTCGGTCAGTAAAACCAAAAGAGTGTATATATTGTGTATATTGGTTTGGCAAGATATTCGGTTTATGTAAATCTGAAATGAGCAAGCATTTGATGATGTCAAGTTTTGTATAGAAGTTTAAATGCATAAAGCATACAGTGTGATGCATGTTCATTTGCTAAAGAAGCCATGTTATTTTTACTGGCAGGTGTATAGTGAGCGTTATGTGGACCAGATGGGCAGAATCGGATATTTCCCTGCAACCGTGGCAAAGGAGACAATCAGGTTTGCAGACAAGACAGTACAGATGCAAACAACTGTGAGTATATAGTTTTTTTGTGTTTTTTTTCAGGTTTTTTAAATCCAACCATATGTAATTTAAATAATTTTATTTAAATTGTGTATGGGGTAGTAGAGAGTGCTAAAAATGATCTTTTCCTTCTTTTTCAGGACATGGACTTCTACTGTGATTAAGCCATAGCAGACTAATGCCCTTTAAGTCTTCCTTTTAGTAATGCTGGCTTTTATGAAGGAGATAAAGTTTCTCTCGCAAGCACATGTATCAGATAATGCACCATTATATTCTGTGTTGCTTTCAGTTGGAATCATTAACTCTCTTAGCCCTTCATGACTGATACTGCTGCTGCTGCTTTTGAGTCAGTCAGCCTTGTATGCTGCTCAAGATATTTCACCTCAATAAATATTTTTCCATGTTAATACAAAAGAAAAAGATAATAATTGTTTTTCTAGATTTCTGCTTTGACTTTTTTTCCCATTTTCCATTTCTGATAGTATTTTTTTCCTATGCACATGATCATTTTCAAAATGTGCTTTCGATGGAGCCAAGGTTCCTTGATGCTTTTATGAGAAACGTTTGTTTCCTAAAAGTCAGTCTCTCTCTCTCTCTCTCTCTCTCTCTCTCTGTCTCTCTCTCTCTCTCTCTCTCTCTCTCTGTCTCTCTCTCTCTCTCTCGAAATGTTATCTAAGAGAAATAATTGCATGAAGGTGTCAGTGTGTGTCCGCAGAGCAAATCCAGACAGACGTTCAGGCAAGAACATGAGCTGAGTCACGTTAATGAAGTACAGTTACAGGCTCACAGATAGGCGGACAGGTACAAGTTGTGATCATCCAGGTGACCAGTATGAGGTACAGATAGCAGCTGGAACACAAATGCAAAAAATGGAGAAATAAAAAAATAAAAGAAACTGACAAAGGGTAAGTGAAGCTAGATGATTATAAGAGGTGGCACTGCAAATGGGAACAAGTTGAAGAAGTATGGGTTTGACAGAAAAACAGGTATCCCTGCAGGACAAGTGTGTGAGAGATTGTGTTAGATTCATGTGACAAGGAAAGGTTAGAAAGTCAAAATGTGGCTGCGGGCAAGAAAAAAGGCGCAAAACACAACACAAAGTTGTAACTGACATGAAATCCTTTCATTATCTCTGAAAAGTCTTATGAATGACACATATGTAATATACAGTGCAGCTGCAGCAAATATTAGAGAATCCAATGAATAACTGATAAACAAATATGCAGCCAGTCTCTTTATGTGCACAAAACCTTTTCTCTTTTTGTTGTTCTATGCTTGTGTAGCTCTTTGAAAATGGATACAGGATATATCTGAGGCATCAGTCTATTTCTTTCACACAACTCTTACCCTCCTTTCAGCCACTGGAGTTTATTCATACAGTAATTTCTTGAACAATCATTAAAAAAAACAATTACAAAAGCCCACAAAGCTAAATCTTCTATATAGGTCAGCGTTTCCTAATGTAGTTATGAGGCTAATTTGACTGGATTTGAGACATCAACTGGTTAATTTATTGATTGAATGCCATTACCAAATAAAATGAGAATACAAATCACCAATGAAGTTAGTGTAATAAAGTTGTTAAAATAACAGCATTTGCTGATCTTCATTGATTAGTTTGGCTTTATTATTTATATACTCTGTTTTAATGATACAATTGACACAAATAAGAAGATTTCTGTGTCTGTTTGTGCTAAATTTTGTTAAGGATTCTTACTGCTTATCGCAAAAATTGTGTTGAAATGATAGAAGACCGTAAATTATAATTTTCTTAAGCATCTTACATTTATCTGCCTGTTTGACTGTCTGTCTCACATGCATCCACCCAGCTTCCCACACACGCAGCTTCCAAAGAACTATCATGATTGAATATGGCCTGACATATTCTCACTGTAAAGGCTCTTTCCAAAAGATTATTCAAATCTTTTTTTTTTTGATTGGTTTTAAATCATTTATATCTTGTCTTTCTGCGTCATAGCACCCATCCCGATACAGTGGTGAATATAACATCTCCATAAAACCTTTCTCATCTGCGACAGTGGATTATGAAAGACATTTCATTTTGATAAGAAAAGGCTCAGCCATGTTCCTCAGAGCCGCCATTTAATTTCTCTGCCATCTCAGGGAAGTTCTTACATGGCAGATGAATGCATTGATTTTTGAGGCCAATGCAAGCAGGTCATTTTCATTAGTTTATATCCGTCTGACCTGAGGCATTCCTTGAAAGATATGCTCACAAGTTTAGGAAATACGACTGTCACATACAATTGATCTTTCCCTGTCTTTCCCTCAGCCAAAATCGATACTAACCTGCATCAAATGTTCTATCGCAAAATGTCACTCAGCAGGAACACACCTGGAGCATGTCTGAGGACTCTGACAAAGCAGGGACACTTTCAGGGGTGTAGAGGAAATTTTGCCCTTTTGAAAATAAATTCTGTTTCATCGTGTGTTCGTACTGATAGAAAGTAGGATCATTATACAGTGTTCTCAGAGGAACTGATTGCTAAATTCAGGGGTTGTTTACATCAGCTGTCCCAAAGAGGCAGAAAGCTCAGCATTTTTTCAACTGATTGCCACTCAAAGTTGAGTGTATGTGTAGGTCTTTACATTTAAAATACAAAAATCACAAAAAGGTAAGTCAATCTTCCAACAGACAGATGTAGCTTTAGGGTGTTACCATAGTGACAGGGAGGGATACTGTGTCAGAGAAAATTGATGTATGTTCAAACCTGGGAATCCACGTGCAGATCCTGTGTGGGAGCTTAAAGGAGCAGGCACCAAATGAAGGAAAAATAAAAAATATATATTTTATTTGTTTTCCCAGCTAGTGTCACTCCAACACCAACATGTCTACAGCCAGCAGCGCAGCGCAGTGAGGAGTTGAGAAAACGACAGCTGCAGGTCAAGTTAACATCTGAGTGTGACATTTTAGACTTGGGAAAGATGAGTCTTTCATTTTACATAACCAAAAACTCATTCTTGACCTTTCTCTTTGGGTAATAAGCAGTTATTTCAGAAACATTCATGAATATGGGGAGTCCTATAGGAAACAAACAGAACACTCCTGAACACTGCACTGAAAGAATATCTAAACATAATCTGACTTTCAAAGAAATTACACAGTATTAGACTGAACAAAAATGAAGTGGGTCTGAAAAAATAATATTGAGAAGAACATTTGAAGAGCAAACATTATGTATTGCTCCCCAGACATTGGATGACTCAGGATGAATGTTTTTGATTGAAGCAGCTCATTTCTTTCTATGAACAAACAAGTGGCTTTGTTCCCCTGAGAAAAAACAGTATTTGCTAAGGACAATGACAGAACAGAAAACTAATTTGCTATTCTCATGTGATGGATCGCTCTTTTCTTTGTATATACATATTTGTGTCTGGAGGCAAAATCTGACTTAATCGGTTGTGTCTTCAAGGTGCTTTAAAAGTGAAGTTTGTTGACTCAAATTTTTGTCAGAAAATGTCAGCTCACTGCTTCTTAGAATTGATCAATCAATCAGTCAGGATTAATCAGTAGCTGTTAAAGCCTGAGGATTAGAGCTTTCTTTTTCATCTTATTTCCAGCACCTGACTTCAAAATGTATTTGTCAATTTACATTTGTGTTCCTAACGTGTGCGCATCAGCTGGTATTGCTATGTGTGTTGCTACCACATTTCAAGGGGTAGGTGACAATTTAAGTAATTCCCAGAGAGAAAAAGGGCAACCACAACAAAATCTTTCTGGTAGTATTTATCTTACATCGCTATTCTCTCTCTCTGTTATATCTCTGACTCATGTAATTGCACAAGCTAGTATGATCTCCCCCCATTGCTTCTGTCACACGACTACACAACAAGAGTAGCTTTTTCTATTCCTTGTGAGTTCCAACCTCAAAAACAGCTCGAGACTATATCAATTTATGTTTGCCCCATTGCAGAATGTGAAAAAGAAGAAAAAGAAAAGAAGAGAATTGGATGTCTGCATATTGGGACAGAAGCTGAACAACAACATTGTCCTAGTAAAATAAGATCACTGCATTATTATGCATAAGGTCAGTGTATATACATCTTCCAATGGACTGTGGTATTATCTCCAAGATGAATGATCCATGATGTATATATTGTTGGGGTTAAGAAAGAGAAAAACATTGTCACAGATAGCTTGATTCCTCCCCTCAACTCAACCATCACTCACATTCATGTCACAGCTGAATAAACCTTTTTCTCAGGCACAACCCTGTGTTCACCTTCTCCATCTGTGACAAGCAATTTCCTTCCACCACCCCCCACCTTTGTTTTGCCTGTTACTATGGTAACCACAAAGATTGAGGAAGAGGTTCATGTTCATTTGTCTGAACAGGGGTCCTAGACTCACAACCACGATCCAGTCAATACTTCACATAAACAGGTAACAGTTTGTGGCTTATTGGTTTCTTTTAGGTTACAAAGTCATTAACCTTCCTGTCGTGTTCGGGTCAAATCTGACCGATTTACAACTTAAAACACTCATAAATATTGTGTTTCACAT
>JBBBVU010000017.1:16506582-16521052 GCA_037177055.1 Atherinosoma microstoma
GGTGATAATGGCTTTTGTTTTAATTTAAGAGCAGTTAAAACAGACCGGTCAAATTTGACCGGGAACACTAAAGTAAGTGGTGGGGCACGAACACGACAGGAGGGTTAAACTGAAAGAAGAAAGCAAAATAATTTTGCTGCAGAAATTTGCCCACAGTTGTTGGGATATTACTTTTGACATATCACAGATAAGACAATTGATACAAAATTATTTCCAAAATATTGTAATAAAGTAAATAATATGAGTCTATATATATAGTATTAAAAGCTGGGGCACAAATCACCCATTCGTCGCTGAATAATCAGAGCTTTATCTTGTTAATCAGACTTCTGTCATTATCATTATCATTTTTGCAGTATGTTTATATTAACATTTCACTGATGTACATTTTATATCCAAATATATTTTAGATTTTTTGCAGTTTCAAGTACAAAAAAGCCGTCATAGTGCTTTCCTACACAGGCCTTAGTGAATATTGAACTTTTTGCCAGTTGGTTGGAAAGATCTCCTGCCATATCTAATAAAATAACAAATGAATGACAAGCCAAATCAGGCAGCGTGTTAGCACATCTTTTTAGTGGCCTTTCTGCATGTCATGTTATGCCATGTACTCTTGAAATGACACAATGCCCTGGGCTTTTACATTCGCCCTCATAATTATGTGTGTCATTAAATGATGCACAATAACATACATGCTTAAAATTAGTAAAAATAACAACCAAAATGACATGCTGTTCCCAATCAATACCATTATAAAACATTACCTCTCTATGTTTGTGTGGAATTACTTTCAGGTTATCATTTTTAAGCCACAGTCAATAGACATGATGATTTTATGGCTGATTTATGCTTCTTCCTTAGATCTGTACAGAGTTTATTGTCCAGCCCCCACATGTGACCTGTATCTTTGGGAGCTTTTTAAATCTTTGCAATGGCGAGTCTGACTCAGTCTGCAGACCTCCATAAGAGTTTGTTGGCAGAGGGCCTTTGTGCTTCTGAGCTTTTTCATGTCCTTTGCGAAACAAATTACTGAAGGTAATACTGGTTTGGTGGAAATACAGAAGCTGATTAATATCAAACAACAGCCACTCTTACTCAAATTACTGCAGTACAGAAGAAAAATCTAAAGAAAAGAGGGCTTTGTACTATATGGACTTGTTACTACATGACTTGCCATACGTTATACTTGTGGGAGAGATAGGCCAAACCATGTGGGGTGAATATACATAGGTACACAGCTTGATTCTGCATTGATCTGATGTGAAAGCAAAAAAAAAAAAAAAGCTTTGGACTGCATCAGATTGCTGAACAGTGGCAAAACACCTAATATCCACTTTTCTGATGTTAGGATTGGTTTATGTGTAAATATAAACAACTTCCTCAGTGTTTGAGTCAGAACATGTCACCCTGAAAACAAGTCAGGGTTTTAAAAAGTTATATTCACTCACCAAGCTGGACTCACTGAAAAAATTGAAATGAGCATCACTCTTTAAGACTGCTTGAAGTGTACCGCTGTAAAGTTTGTAATGTTTTATGTGAAGCACCTTGAATTGTTTTCTACTTGAAATATGTTATACAAATAAACTTGCCTTGCCTTACCTCTGAAGGACCAGGCTTTTTGGTTACCTTGGCAACAATCCCCTAACCCCACCCCGACCCCTTCATAGGACCTTCTGAGGTGAATTTTTCCCCCATATACATTATGTGACTGATTTTGTCCTGAGGAATACTCCTTCATCAACCTGACACATTATCTGAGTATGAGAGGAAAAAAAGTCAAGCTCTCCTTTTCTTTATTTCAAGCTATCAGTTGAGGAAAGCTTCCATCAGAAATCGCCTACATCCTGTATTCCAATGTTTTTGCAGAGGTTTCCTTTTTTTTCCGCTCAAGTCTGTGAGCTATGAATAGACTGAGTGTTTGTCATGACAACCAATTACCCATTACAAAAGCAGCAAGGATAAGGCAATTAAGTGGTGACATAAAATCACGTGTTACAGTGTCTTTGCTCACAAGCACACGTGTGAGGGCAGGAACACATTTGTGGATTTTAACCATTGACTTTAACATAGGAATGTTTGCATTATTCATTTCCGTGCTTTCCTTCTTACATCTTAAAAGCAAATTTGTGTTTTTCAAACTCTATTTTGATATTTTCCAGTGGTAAGTTCTTTACATAAGCAAGCCAGGGGCAGATTTACAGAGGGGCAAGTGCCCCCCTACTTAAGAGCCAATAGTAGGCCTGTCACGATAACAAATTTTTGC
Source organism: Atherinosoma microstoma (assembly GCA_037177055.1). Lineage (NCBI taxonomy): Eukaryota > Metazoa > Chordata > Actinopteri > Atheriniformes > Atherinidae > Atherinosoma > Atherinosoma microstoma. The sequence goes on from JBBBVU010000017.1 coordinate 16,508,846, forward strand.
TGTGCGATTAATTGTCTCAGAAATTATTGCGATAAACGATAATATTGCACTACGAGATAATGCTGTCATTTTGAAACCATTTTCAACTAATATAATAATGCTGTAATGATGCAAGTAAAACCTTTCAATAAACTTACATTTCTAAAGAACATTTTCACTGGAGCTGAAATAAATTATAAATAACTAAACAAAAACAATAAATAGATGCGACTCGGTTACATTTATGAAAACCAAACAACAAAAAGCAATAAATATGATAGACAATGAAGTGTCTGTAAATCTGTAATCAAACATGGGGCTCAGACAGGGAAAACCGGCATAACTGCCAGTTAGTACCTCTGTAAACAAAAAAGTAGTAACAAAAATATACCAAAGAGCAAATGAAAATTATTGCAGCCAGCAAACTTATTGCATTCACTTATTCTTACCTTGCGATTAATTGATTTATTGCTTATTGCAACAGGCTTAGCCGATAGTGATGCATTTGTTGGAGCATATCTCTCCAGTTATTCAGTTTTAATAACAGAAAACATAAGCAGTTTTTGAAGAGTGAAGATATGAAAAATGTTTTAGGGGCTTAACTTTCAGGGACAGTTCTGTGTGATCAATATCAAAGCAATGAGGCAGATCAATTAAACAACATCACATCCTTGCTGTCAGAAAATAACAAATAGGCCACAACGAGAAAAAGAAGTCTAAATATAATTGCTTTTTTGACTTCTGTACCTGTGATGAATAATTTCTGATTTCATATTGTTATTAGCGTCTTCTTCTTCTATGTAATAATTTCCAAATCTCGATGCTTATAAGTTGCTTCAATGAAAAGAACATTTCAAAGTGATTCTAGATTCTAGACAATTCTAGTTTTTTCTTTCGAACATGCTTTCAGTAAAACCTAGAGGTATAAGGATAGATAAGGCTTAACCAATATAGCCAATTTATCTTAGCAGTAATTATGATTTAACTAAATGTTATGCAAATCCTATAACAGAGAAACTCTGTGAAACTATTCAATCATTCTAATTGTCACTCTAATTGTCAAAATGCAAAAAAGGATCATCTGAGTGATTTCATTTTCCTCAGTATTGCAAAAAGACTAGATTTGTATATATTTGTGAGATGTTTTACTATACAGCACAATAACTGCTTTCCTAAAAGGGATGGCTAATATCTGTCCTATACAGTAATTTAAGTTCTTCTTCTGTACTTAGTTTGAGAAATCTTCTTTCTTTTTTTTTACAGAAGCCTAAATATTGTGTTTGTATTCCTAGAAGGGATAAAAATACAGTGAATGAACATGATTTTGTGGATCTTTTTCTGACTACATTTACATAGAGGGGATTTTCATATAGTGCATTTAGGATGTCCAATGACACCCTGGTTAGACCTCTTGACACACCTTTGTCACTCTGTGTGTAAAAAATTATATTTCCGCCAGTGCAGCAAACATTGTCTGGTGCATTCATACCTTAAGGGAAATAAGCTTTACAATACACAACAAGAAGGAAACTGGCCTTCAAAGGCTCATTTGATTGGCAACATAATACAGAATAACTAGAAATTGACTGTATACTTTTACTAAAAAGCAATCAAATAACAACAGACTTACAAACACATTTATTCTTTCGAGATGCACAGCTCCACTGTGACTTAAGACTAATTACTAATGATTACCAAACAACAATTTATGGATTTTAAAACATACTGCGATTCTCATTTTGAATGTCAAATCTTGATGTACTGCGCTGGCATGCTTACAGCTGTGCTTCATCTATTAGGTTTCTTTCAAGTCCCATATCTCGGTCTTGCAGCAGCCCAAAGGTTGTTGCCAGAGAGTGATGTGACAGACAGTGATAAAGCAAAAAAATAAAAAAAAGAAGCAAAAAACTGCTGTAGCAAAAATTCATATTATGGGAAAAGGGGTCATGTGTTCTTCTATTTGCTAAATGTGAAATTAACAGTTGGGGCGGAGTACATGTATGTGCACAGATTTGAGGTTTTATTTAAGAGGTTATCTTTGTCAAAAGTCTTAGTAACAAGTAGAATGTCTCTTATAGACTGGTTTTAGTTAAGGTCCATGTCACCCACACACTCGGTGGTTGTGTGATGAATAAGGTTCATGATCATCCGGTAAAAAACAAAACAAGTAATAATTGTGTATTTAGAAAAATATTATTGTGTGAAAGAGATAATGAGGTGTGTGTTTTAAATTTCTGTTACATACTGTTGTATGAAGTTTTTAAATTCTTTAAAAAAAAAAGGTTTTTACCATGTAAAGCACTTTGTGTTGCTTCTGCATGAAAAACGCTTTATAGATAAAATTGAACTGTATTGACGTTGGCCCACCAGTGTCCATCGTTTACTCTGTTGTCTCTCTGAATGCGATCCAGACAAGGAGACTTTCATCAGTACCGTTGAACCAACCAACCCCTTGACATCACGGTTTATAGTACTGCAATTTGGCGGCGCCCGTGCCACAAAAGATAAAATGGCACAGCGTTTTTCTTTTTTAAATATATTTATATTCTTCACATTTTTAATATAATTATTGATAAGAATGGGACTCAATCTAGTAAATAATGTTAGTTTTTTTGACTGTTTCATTTCCACTTTAAGGTTTTTTTTTCTATTTTTATTTCATTTATTTATTTTCAAAGTTTGTTTTTGATGTACTTTTCCTATGCACCCTGCTGCAATGCTTCTAATATTTTATATAAAGCAATTGTCTTGTACATGAAATATGCTATACAAATAAACTTGCCTTCCCAAGTATAAACCACCTGCTGCCTCTAAGCTTTTACAGGTAAGAAATCTGTCCCAGAGAGCCTGCTGACAATCTAAGAACAAACTAGGTTTATTAAGTCTAATGGTCCTTGTATTGATTACTTGAGGTATCCTTGCAAATCGCAGGGATAGAATGACCAATGAGATGCTCATTCAGACTCTAAATGCATTTCAGCTCATACTTTTATTGACCCTCCTTGAGCTGCTAGTGCAGGGTTTATTACGCACACAGCTCACAGCCTGTTTTTACAATGTCATGATGGATTTGCAAAGAAGGTGTTGAGGGAAGCTGTACACGGCACAGTTGACTGGTTATATGGGAGGTTAACAGCTTTTACCAACGTGAACAGTATATTGGCTCTAGTCAGTAAAGTTGTGAAAGAATTAAACTTTACTCAAATTAATTATCTTTACTGGGTTAAATGCATGAGGACTGCACTGGACTGAACTGCTATTAAGCTGTGCCATAGAATAGCAGGCTTATCACTTGGATGAATTACAAAGAAACTGTGGCCATCACTAATCCCAGGCTGGATCAAGCAGCACTGGGTCTCACATTTGTGCTAAGAAACTGAGGGAGGTGTCGGACTCCATGTTTCCATGAGAGTTACTGCTATCGCCTGTGTTTACACACTCAAGGCATAATCATAACACCCATTCTCAGCTCATGGAAAAAAAACTATTTACAGTGTTCATGCACACATACAATGGGTTTTCTTTACACAGTGTTTTTGTGCAGTCATTATAACCTTTCCTGCCATTAACTGATTATTAAAAGACATATAGGCCAAATGAATGGAGATCTTTATATAAACTCTTAAATCTTTCTTTCTCCCAGAAAAAAAACTCATGTTTTAGTCATTCCTGTTAGTTTGAGTACAGGTTAATACCAGAGCTTTGAACATTAAATGCCTAAAGAACAATGAATGTTTGTAATTTGTATTGCAATGTTTACCCTGTGCCCTGTAAGGCCTTTGAAAAATATCCATTGTTTGCTTTCTTAATGGACTATGAAAATCCATAGGTCCACAGTGGAAAGAGGCTTGGAAACCTCTGAGATACCATTACCATTAGCCCTAATGTCTTTTTAAAATGGAAAAAGCATCAGCGCCCACACATAGAGAGACTGCTGCGTATGTTGTTTGCGTGATACAACCTCTTTGTCATTGTATCCTGCCAAGGTCACTTGGCCTGTCCCCTTCCTGTAGTTACAGAGACATAAATTTGTCTCTTTGAAAAAGAAGCTCATAGGCAGATATGAAGCATTTTAGATTGTATTCCCAATGTTTATTTATTAATTTTCCATTCCTACTTTATTGTATACAGGGTTACAGTGGGGCTGCAGCCCCAGCTGCCATGGGGCAAGAGGCAGCGTGTGCCATGGACAGCCTATCATAGTGTCCCATTCCAAACATCTGACATGTTTATTGTGCTGCTCTTAGATCTCTAGTCATTTTACAATGTCTGGGCCTATCATTTAGATTTTTGGTCTTAGGGTGTATATGCCCCCTTATATCATCTGACCAGGTTTGATTAAACATGTGCATGCACAGACTAAGACCAGTGAGCAAAACAGTTGGTCAAAAGTGACTTTAGTTCAAGTATGATTGTTCCTCAGTACCCCTCAAGGTTCAGAGTGTCTTTTCAGATTCTAAATAGGCATAGGCACTGTTTAAATCTGTATTGTCAAATGTCACACCCGGCTGGAGCAGATAATGTCTCACACATCAGATTCGAAATGGCTGACTTCTTTGATGACTAAACGAGCATATGAAAGGAAATGGAAAAGTTGGCAGTGCTACGGATAGCTGAGAACTAGGTCTGGTGCAGGAGGGCTGAGGAGGGCTAAGATTTACGTCTGAGGTAATATTTAACACAAGCCCCTTTCAGACTTGCTCTGAAAAGCAGTAATAGTGCAGACTTATATACCTTTTGCATTCAGACAAACGTTCTGCTCTTTTACCTTGGAGGTGAAGCGGACATTTACCGGCTAGCCCCCACGTCATAAGAGTGGAAATGTTGCGGCACGTCGTTTACACTAAATGCACAAGAAATGTTCCGGACAGGTTGCAACACAAAGACATTCTACACTGTTTCAACAATCGACTTATCCGGAACATTTCCCGATATCTGAACGTAGCCGGGACATAAGAGGGTCCGCGAGGAAACAATATGTTTGAACAGACAACTCCGGTAAAGGAGCAAATAGACTTTTCTCCAAATATTCTGCAATGCAAGACTGAAAGCGGCTACAGTGTCCTATAATCAAAATCATCAGCAACAAATTTGTTTGAGGTGTTTGCTTTTGGCATGTTGGGGGCACTCAGCATGATACTCCAGTCATTACAGTTAAACTAATACAGTCATGGCATCAACTTTATTTCTGAGTACACGCTGGGCATGATTGCTTGTCTCAGTGAAATGAATTACTTACACACAAACTTGCTGCAAACTAAAGCGCCCACTAATATCACTGATTACTATGTGCTTTTGACAAACCCACTCATTATGTAACAAAGAGCAGCAGCTGCTGGTAAATAGGTTCCAACGAAATACAACTCCAATAATGTTGGTTACTTTTTCGCCAAAAAACTGAACTGCAAAACAGTTTTCAAGCTACCTCAGCATTGACAGTGACAACATTATTGCAGTCTGCTTCTATCATTGTTTGTGTCATCGACAGTCTATTCTGAAAAATCTTAGCACTGGCTGGCACTCGCAACCTGTCAAATAAGCTGTTTTCACAATCCTAAAAATGGTTGATTGAAAATGAATGGTGGTGTGTTAGAACATGAAATGCTCCAAAACATTTGCTCCCAACTTCTTGCAGAGATCTTGCACCCTGTCCCTTGGAAAGATCAACAGCAGATGAGGCAAAGTACAACGTGTCAGAAGATATACCAGAGCATTTGCTGCCACTGTGTGTGCTGGTGAGAGTTTGTCATTTTCTAACTTATATTACGTTACTTTCCACTTGCTCCTTGCTACAGTAGATATGTACAGATACATTCAGATACACAACAAGTAGTCTCATCGGCATTCTTATTGTGTTTTAAAGAAAACAGCTGCCAAAATTTCCACAGCCTGATTTCTGCATCACCTGCTTTCTTATGCAAGTTGCAGACAGCTGGTCCCCCTGCACCTCCTGCCTTGTGTTTTCTGTCATGAGAGGGCATCTTCAGCAGAAAGCATCTCAATGTGATGTGTTTGTGTAAAAAGCAACTGCAGAAAAAGTCCAGAGCAAGTTGTGAATAAGTAATTTTATTCATAGTGTAAGATGAGATTAATTTAGTTTGAGATGAACACAAGTTTAATTTGTTTGCTACAATAGAACACTTATCCCTGATGAAAATCACAAAGTGATTTACAATAAATGCAAAAAGACATTAAAACAGTGAATAATCAAAGACAATAAATGGCATAAAACGCTTACTAACTAAAAGCTTGCCCAAATAGCAAAGCCTGGAAAATGAAACAATCAGTAGAACGAAAAAACAAAGGAAGACTATTCTATAGTTAGGGGGCTACAGTTTGAAAGGAACAGTCCACTCAGGGTTTAAATCAGGGGCGGGGAACAGCTAACAATCTCTAATTATAAGATCTGAGCGTTCTGGTTGAAGAGTACAGCTTTAAAAATTCAGAAATACAGTAATATGTGGATCTTGACCATGTAGAACCCTGAAAATTAGCTTCAAGATTTCATTGTCAGCACATTGTCCACTGTTTCGGTATGAAAAGTAATTAGTTACAAAAATTAGTTACAACTTCATTGCAGCCTATCTGGCCAAATCCGAATACTGGCAAAATTACACACTCGTTCATTCACTTAAAACCAGTCAATGGAAGTATCTCTGCTTCACATTTCTTTTGCAACTTTTCAAAAGGTTACTTCAGATTTGCTTTACAAGGGACTTTGTAGCCCAGCTATTGACAAACTACATGAAGAAACAAAAAAGTGTGTAAAAATATAACTTTGGTAACTACTGTACATGGTTTTACAACATACTTTGGAGATTTTCTGGCCAAATGTGAGAATTGTTTTTTTATTCAAAGTCACAATGAGTTAGCTATTTAATTAAATCAGAGTGAAAATCTTTCCATCCTTTCTCTCACAAATATGATTCATCTCTAAGGCTAATTTTCATGTCCTTTTATTCCCTTCAAGGTGATGCATTCATTAGGAGATTCTAAATACTCGCATCAAAGTTGTAGCTAATACACAGCAGGAAAATAATGATTGTGATTATGAATAATCTGTGCTCACACTGTTGTTTTTGCTTTTCCAATTACACAAAATTTATATTTGGAATAAGCTCTGAATATCAAAGCAGGTGGCAGCTCTCACACCTCTACTGCTGTTTCCCAGGAAAGCTGCGTGAGCACTCTACAACTAGCTGCAGGAGGGTTTTTTTTTCTTATTCTTTTTCAACAGCCCTCCACTGTTAATACAACACAGTTTTCTCATTTGCTCTGAGCCATTGCATAAATCCAGCGAGTTGTTTGAATTTAGGGATATGTGTAGTGAGGAAATTACAAGTATGCTTTACCCCCGCTGATTTCTCAGAGGAAAATTCATTTTGCACTTTATCTTTCAAGCTGGTTGATAAAACAACACAGCTGATGATACAACATCAAGAAAGGTTGTGCTTCCCCAGCACTGTCAAAATATGAAAAAATGCAAGGATAAAACGAAACAATCATAAATATTTCAGTGTAATTCTGATATAACAGAAAATGTATTATTTTAATTTCCTCCTAGTAAAACATTAACACAAGAGAAAAAAGAATATCAATTATTAATTGAGATGAGATAACATTAGCTCATGTGGTTTGTCAGCTTAGGTACAGGTAATGCTAATCTTCCACTAAATGGAGAGCTAAAATTCTGTTACATGAATTACGAACATTAACTTTGACCACAACAAATAGGATTATTGTAGAATTAACAGCTGTATTTATCTGTAATCCAACATGGTACAAACAAATGTCTGGTCCAGCTTACAATGTGATGTTTATAGTGATTTATTTGCAGGGGAATATCACCTTCAAAGACCAGCTTTGGCTGACTGCATTAGAACCTGGATACGAGGACCCCACAAATCTGCTCGAGGTGAAAAAAAAAAATTAGCTCAAAATGATCTGGTACCATAACATTAACCACAGTAATGGAGTCAACAAATAAAATCTCGAGAAAATTAAAGCAGGGTTTTACAATACAAAAGGAAAGCACAACAGGTCTGGCATCAAGACAAATTCTCAGTTGGAACTCTGATACATTCAATGAATGATGGGAGAGGGCACAAAATCAATGTACTTATTGTGTTAATATACAGAATGTTTGAATGTGCTGCAATAGACTGGCGACCTGTCCAGGGTGTGCTCTGCCTCTTGCCTGCTAATTGCTGGGATAGGCTCCAGCCCATCCACGACCCTGAATTGGATTAAGCGGTACAGAAAATGAAAATGAATGAATAAATGTTTGAATGTGTTGGAGAAGAACATAAATGCTGCATGAATTGAAAGGAATGGATGCCAAAAGTGAAACTAAGAAAACAGTCTTAAGGTCTCTGGAATATTTACCTGGGTAACACTTTGAACAAGAAAATACACTACAAAGATTAAGACATAGTTTATAATTGAACAAACACTATAAAAATTATAGTAGGACTGCTTATGTTTTCTAGCACTGAATAAAAAGAAAATGGATATATTAATACCCAATCTATGTCAGAATGATTGCAGTTTTTTCATCTTTGGAGCCAGTCATAACAACAGTTCTAGGCTGTGAATGCCCATTAGCTGAGTTTTATTAGCTTGCCTTACACAAGAGAGAACAGTCTTTTTTTTTTACCCAAAGGGAAGATGTAAACAAAACTTAAATTGAAACATGACATTATTAAGTATTGAAGGGAGAAAAAATGTTAAATATGATTTGCTGTGGAAAGACAGAAGCAGCGAGAGAACATGACAGAGAAAGGACAGAGTGATATAAAAGATGAGGATGAGTAAGAAAGACACAGAGTGATGAGTTCAATTTAATCTCTGTGCTGACTTGTGGTCCGTGATAAATCAAGCCAGTGTTTCCACCTGAGCTGATCATGCTTTCTGCCACACCTCACAGCACATTAAGCTCAACATCACCTCCTGTTGTCCCTCTGCTACCTGCTGTTTGCTTCACCAGCTGCCCTCGTGGAAGTAATAGATCTGTACAGTGTTGGCCAAGACTAGCTTTATCTTAATGTCCGGAATCAAGTCCACACAGTACATAAAATACAACCCCATCACAGAGTGTCATTAAGTATCACATAGTGGTAGAGACATCAGACTCCTTTGGCTGAAAAACATACATGAAATATTTAATTTACAGAAAAAGACAACATAATCTCAGAAGACGGGTCTGGCTGACGTTATATGAGGGTTTGTTTTAAGACAACTATAATGTTTTTCTAACCCTTAGTTAGTGGATTTTAAAGACAGTTTGAGTTTGAGTGAAGTTGTGTGAAATACTTTTTGGTTACCCGCTTTAAAGTGTTCAGCTTGCTCGCATTGAGAAGGAAGGGAGAACAGATGAGTGAATCGAGCTATAAGCTCCTCTGAATGCGGAAGCCAAAGGTCACTTCTTTGCCATATAAAACTCAAACCTCAAACATTTCAGAGATTTGAGTGAACTCTATATCATGGACACCATGAAACTTTTGAATTAGAATCAGAAAGGTGGGAGAGGGTGGTAGCTTGGTGGTCACAGAGGTGGGCTTGGGTCTGGAGGGGACCCCCTGTCAAGTCACAGGTATGCAACGAGAAGTGAACTACTGAGGGCCCCTGAGCATGACCCTTTTACCCCATAACTGCTCCCTGGGAACCAACACATGGCAGTTTACTGCGCTCTTGTAAATCTAGTGATGGGTAAAATGAAGGGGCTAATTTCCCAATCGAGATTGGTAAAGTAAAGGTTATCATTATTATGAAATACGTCATCAATCCCAGAGGGAATTTTTCAGATAAGTAAAGAAAGTTATTCATTTATATTTGATCAACTGAAGAATTTGCACTTCATTCCACAGTGGCTGTGCAATCTCTAGCAACATCAATAACTGAACTTCAAGTTGACCTGGAGTTATGTGGTATGGTGACTTCAATCTCCTACTGTATGATGCACACAGAACCAAGTGTTTACATGAGTGAAATTACATGAAGAAAAATCTCAAAAATGAAGAGAAATGTTTTGAAAAATGTCCTGGATGGACCATGATCTTAGTATGAAAGGAAAAAGAAAGTGCTTTTGGAATGCAGTGCATCAGTTTCAGGTAATACGTATTGAAAACAACTATCATTGGAAACATGGTGGAAGGCGCTTTTGTACATGTGGCTTTACATACCTTTACAATGTTCCAACAGTTTTGGAATACTGAATGTAATGTTAATAAATGAAGAATAAATTAATGATGATTTTCAAATCTCACAATCACACAATACAACATATGAAATATATTGAATGGTGAAAATGAGACATGTTACTATTTTATCAAAAATATTGCATTCTAATCTAATTAGCATTTAACACAGCATTGCAACATTTTGGAATCGGGGCTGGAGATTTAAAAGTTTATAAAGTCAGATGGATTACTTAAATTCCATTAAAAATCTTTGGTGATGGCCAAGTATCCTATAAAACTGAAAAATACTCATTCATGTAGCGCTTTTCAAAACTTAAGTCACAAACTGTGTCACAAAACAACAAAATTACATAGTACAAGCCAAGACAACAAGCAAATACAACAATGATTAAGATGTGCAAATAAAACCACAGATTAAACAGCGGAATATATAAAAAAAGATACATGATTTTAGCTAATTAGTGTCATGGATGCTATCATAGTAATTTTCTTTTTTTTTTTTTAAATGGAAACTACACGGCGCATATGACTGTATCTGATTATTTCATGTCTCTTCTTGTGTTCAGAAGAAAGAATTCAGAAGAATTAAAGCATAATTGGTTGTTGTAAAGCAGGAGACACAGAAGTAATGCTATGTTATCACATGCCAGCTTTCTGCTGTTATGAAGGCTGGTGTTATCTGTAGATTTTGATATCAGCACAACTATGAAGGCTGGAAATCTTATCTCTCAGAAACAGAGGCAGGCAATAGCTTCCTAAGTTGTAGGTAGAGCAGGGCAGACAGAGACAAACAAAGGGGCAGAGCAAAAAAAAAAAAAGTGAATGAAACCATCAGATGTGAAGTTCCTGACACTATCTGCACTCTGCAATCAATACGGATGTACTGTAGTAACCACAATCCCCTTCTCAGAGACATCCTGTCACACAACAGCTGGCACTGACAGAGTAGTAGAGTACAGAAGTGCTCTCAAATATAGCTTAACTACAGGGAGGGATAAAAAACAAAAGTCATTAAGCGTTTGTCTTTTTCAATCTTTGTTTTTCTCTGTGACACAAAAGCACAGTTTCATGTGATTACAATCTCATTTTCCATCTGCATATCATTATTTAAGATTTAGGCTACCCATCAAGTTTATTCTACTGCTCTCAGGGAATGTCTGTTGGCTCAGCATTTTAATTAGTCTAAAGTAATGCTGTCTCTCTTTAACCATAAACTATCCATGAACTCTGCACATTAAATACACAGTAAAGTGTGCTTGATTGTTTAAGGTTTTATTTGATTTCGACAATGAAACACAACATTAACGACAGGATGGATGATCAATGCTTTAATGTACTGTCTTGTTAAAAGGTGGGTGGTAAAGGCTCTGAACACTTAGTAATTGTTTTTTATCAGTGTATTTTTATGTGTTGTGTAACCATTTTTGATGATCTCCTGGACATCAGCTTGTTGCTGCTTTTCTAATTTCTCTTGCTCTCACTGAAAAACTGACAAGCAGCTCGCATCCACTCCAGCCTCAGGCAAGTATGAAAAATTAAAGATCCATGTTTCTCAGCTCCTCCTCCAACTCTGCTGCAGATTCATGTTCATGTATTTAAACAACTAAGTTTATACAATTATGTCTCTGGACTGTTAATCCATAACAGAGCTTGTCTAATCATACAGTGTATTACCGATTTCCAAACGTCTCAGAGCTTGAAATAAGCTATTATTCTATTCATTTAGACCATCTGTCAACAATCTGTTCAGACAACATATTACCTCACCTTCAGTTTCAGATAAACAAATTGCACAAAAACATTAAAAAGGTTACATTTCAAATTAAATTGCAAAGTTTAATTACAATTAGCAACTGAGCACTTGTTTTAATCAGATTAAAAACATCACAAATAATTTCTTTATATATTTTTTTTTTAAATGATGTCCTCAATCTTTTTCACTATGTTGCAACTAAAGGCCCGGTCACACTGCCTTTCGCGGGCGTATCGCGGCTGAATCACGGGTAAAATTTTGCGATTTTTTTTTGCC
>JBBBVU010000017.1:16523834-16557467 GCA_037177055.1 Atherinosoma microstoma
CGTCTGCTTCACGGGCAGACATTTCTGGCCGTGATTCAGCCGCGATACGCCCGCGAAAGGCAGTGTGACCGGGCCTTGACCGGGCCTTTATATGTATAAATGTAGTTATTTTATATCCAGGGGATTTTTCAAGGGTGTCCAAAGTTAGTCCTTGATGTGCTGCTGTCCTGCAGATTCTCAATGTTTCCCTGCTTCAACACACCTGACTCAATAGATAGATGTGTCTGTAAATAGTATTTCATACTTTAACGTTAATTTATCTTTTTTTTTTTTTACTTGTTAATTTTTCTGGGACAGAGCATAAATGTGCCAGATTTAGCGAAAAGACAAATTTTAATCTATCGTCCCTAGCCAGGTCTTAGAAGGAAACCTGGATTAAGGAAAAACAGAAAATTGTGAGGAAAACAAATATCTATCTGTCCGACAAATGTGAGCTAAAACTCATCAAAAAGTGAATAAGCAACAACAACTCTTGATAATAACACTGTCAAAATCTACACACCATTGAGACAAGGCAATTAAGCACAACATGCAGGCAGAAGTCTACATGTGTATGCGTCAAAGCACATGTCACACAAAACACCAGGTAGCAGCAGGTATCATGCAGCGGTTGCATAGAGACAGTATTTAACATAAACATACAAACAAGGACAAAGTGACATTAACAAGACAGCAGCAAGTGACGGAGAAGTTTCAATGTTGACAGGTTTGGTTGCTAACTAGCCACTGATTTAAACGAGACTTGAAAATCACACGTGCATAGAACTCCGAAAAGGCTGAATATCCTAAGGTACTTAGTGGAATAACACAGTCCCCTCTTGAGACCTCTTGTGATTTGATTTGCACTTGTTTTAATCGTAACAAAAGATCCAAGAGGAAGGGGAGGTAAGCCAAGAGTAAGTTTGTAAAGAACACATATATTTGCTGTATACTTAATTGTGTTTTCCCAATCCATGAGACCATATTTCCTTAAATATATACAATGGTGAAATTCTCTTTTCTTTTTGTGTAAGATTTTAAGTGTCTCTTTGTACAAAGACTGTTGTGTAACTGGTTAGTGCCCAGCTTGTTAAACAGTAATTCATGAGTGAGAAAATAATTAAATACTTGTATACCTGTGCGGGGTAGGCAGCTATGTTCTCTTTTGAACGAGGGTTTTGGGAAGATGACTTTCCAGGTCAGAAACACAACTTCCGGATCAAATTTAGTTTGCCAGGTAGCTGGGACTTGCAACACTCAGCTTCTGCTTTAGATGTGATGACAGTCAATGATGTACTGTCTACTTATAGCCGTTCATTGATCTTACTGATTAAGTTTGCTTGAACAGTAATGGATAGAGGCTTTATCCAGTCACATGTTGATATTATGCGAGTTTTATGTGTATAAGCTTTTCAAAAAGTTTTTCCAGGAAGTATCCCCAGATGTTTCTGTGTTGCATGTCAGGTCATAAATCAGTTTCAGTCTATAAGAAGTTAAACAAAAATGAACCATTATGATAAGTTGTATTTAACGATAAAAAGAATAATTAGTTACCTCGCATAGCTGAACTACGAAACTTTAAGTTATTTGTTCAAATAAATTCTATATTCAAAGATTAATATAATGTGTGGCATTTTAGAGGTCATTAGAAGCTGCAAAATGAAATGCAAAGCAAAGGAACTTTTGTGCAGACTTTTGGGATAAGTAAGTTAATGTAGTTAGTGGAGCATAACTCGCGATCAATAAACAATAAGTAAAGTTTACATTAGAGTAATGCTTCTAATGTTTTATGTACTCTGAATTGTCTTCTACGTGAAATGTGCTATACAAATAAACTTGCCTTGCCTTGGAGAGCAGATAGCCATACACATAGCGGATCATCAGTATGTATGGCTATTTCACATTTTACTATGATACTGTTCTGCAGTAAATTATAATGCACAACTGATACTTTCATCATGTCAAGTCAGTCAGTGTCACTCTGTGGAAACTACATTACTCCACACACAGTATTAGAGCTTTTAAAGGGACCCGCCTTTAAAAAACCTGCTTCTGCGACAATAAAATATCTCAAACTTTTTCAAAAAAAATCTCTTTGATCGTGGAGGCTTTGAAATTTCTGGTTCTTCATATGTATGTGTACAAAATAAGTAGTTTGAAACAATAATAAAAAAAATGCATATTTATTTACAACCAAGGCTCTGCAGTGCAGAATGTTATACTGATTAAGAAGATAAATTTGCTGCTTAGCCTGAGCTAAATAAATAATCTTGTAGAGCTACAGAGTGACTGGAGTGTAGGAGGAGGTCTGGTGGGAGCTTGGACACAGGGATTAGTAAAGTGCATCCACTTATAGAAAATGAACTCTCATTATTTTTTCCAAGACATTTGAGAAAACTGATCCACATGCTAATGTGCTCCCTTGTTGCCACACATTTCAGATAATAGTGAACATTACACATGACAGTACAACATTATGGCAACAAATTAGAGGCACTCACACAAAGTCATACAGGCATAGAAGAGAAATATGTGTGAGGCCTAAAAAACACAGTTTATACAAAAGGTACATTTAGATTGCATGTCTTATTTCATTCTCTGTAATCTACTTAATTAACCTCTATTTGATCCTGGACCAAATATTTGAAATGAGGGAATAAGTTGAGTAACACAGATTGTCATTCATATTTTCATCAAGACCTTTCCGTTCAGATATAAAGCACAGAGCAATGAAACAACTATAAACATACGTTTAGTACATAAGTTTAAGTGACTGATAAAGTAAAAAAGTAAAACAAATAGATTATCTACATTCAATTAACTACTCATGCACTAAAACACATGCTGAGTTAATTGGAAAACCTGTCAAAGGGCTATAAAATGAAGAGGGCTCAATAAGCGTCTTTATTCTAGCCAGCCCATCAAGCTGTCTCATTAGGTGACTACTGTCAAGTTCTTTTAGCTGAGCTGAAAAGGTTTTAGAAGTAACAACTGTCAATTGCTGCAGTAAGCACTAATACTCAGTTTTCCCTCTTGCTGCATACTTTCTCACATATGCATTACTGTTGCACTACCTCACACTTTGACCTCAGGGAAGGATGAATGGGGCAGCTGAGCTGCTTCATTTTAATAAGAATCCCTTGGAAGAACAGTGCCTTTGCTGCTGCCATCTACTCATATCCAAATAGCCAATTACAGTCCAGGAAGACTGTCCTTACTTTCTGTTAGAGAGAAGGTCATAGCATATGTATATGATGACAGCGCTGCAGCTGAAAATAAGCCTGATAGTGTCATACAAATCTTACTATAGGAGGATACAAATATGGTGGCATGCTTTGGAAAAGGTCACCATAAGAAACACTACTCCTACCTGAGCAATTAAGAACATGTTTCTCTCACAGATGAGACCAGCTAGTGATAGCTCTCCTTATCAATTCAATTCTTATCAACTCCGAGGAATTCTCCAAGGTGCTGAAAAGTGTCCCCGAGCTCATCCGGGAGAGGAAACAGCGGTGCACACCCGCCAGAGCCCATTGGTACAACGTCACACACACGAGACTACCCGAGCGAAGAAGGTAAATGAATTCCAGATGAAATGAGGAGGAGGAGGAGAGATAGAAAGCTGAGGATGCGGCTTGGGTCAGCAAACGACATACAACCGCCCCACTCAAAGCACCCGACGAGAGCGGCTGCATCTTGGTAAAAATACAACTTCTAGTGGTCTCATCAGCTGACGACGAAGAGATGCGTTGATCCGACCCCCTTTACATCCTCCTCCTCTTCCTTCTCCTCCCATCTCTAACGAGGAGCATCCCGCACACCGATTTCACTCCGACGGGCAGGCAGACAAGAGGGCGGACACAAGCCAGACACGATGCGTGGATCTCCTCATCATGGGACAGCCGTAGGATTTATAGTGCTGTTGAACGCGCTACTGTTTGCGACGCAGGCTGCAGAAGGAGTCTTAACGGACCATCTTTTGGTTCAGTTGCAAGAAGACGCACAGGATGAGGCGCACCAACTTGCAACACAACATGGGTTCCAGAGTGCACGAAAGGTAGGGATGCTCTGATAAAACTGTCACACAGCCCTTGCAGTAAAAAGCTTATTTGGGTAAATCAACCTTGATTGAATGATTGATTATTGCAAATCAAAATGAACGCAAGATATCTAAACCTGTTTTTAGATTCTTTGGTACCTCCAGCATAGTCAGACATAACAGGCTTATTTGGGAACAGAAGCCGTCCATTAGAGAATAGAGCCTAATGAGCTTCCCAGATTTTATATATTTAATTTAATTTTTTACATCATATTAGTTTATCTTAATTTGATGACGTCATTCTCACAAAAAATGCAGGCCCTATAGTGGGTTGCCCAGTGGCCCATGGGTCAAATCAAATTAGGCTCATATTGCAAATCAGTGCTCATCATAGATCTATATGTGAAAAGAAACAGCTAGAAGCATCAGATGTGCTAGGTTTCTTTTGCAACATGAAGTTGTGGTGTTATCTCATCTTACCATTTAAACATGAGTAAGTCAACTCCAACTGAGGGTAAAAGTAGTGAGGTTTTGTTAAATAATCTGCAATAATCTGTTTAAAAACAAAAAGAAAACTTAAAAATGGCATTTTAAAAACATTTGAAATATGTTGTTTGTTGTTTTTGTTTTTTGTGCTTGCTTGCACACAGTATATAGCCTTTTGTATTCACATTTATAGCTTCCCCTGCAGATAAACTAACCTGAAACAGCACATTTTATTAATTAGCTTGACAAATGCAGGGCATCTCCCGCAGCATATCAAAAGGCATAACAAGCTGTTTATGGTAGACCGATGGAAATAATTCCCTGACAGTGTGTGTTCCTTGTCACATGTCAAAATAAATGTGTGGGTGAAATTGGCTGGAGCCTTAGTCAGTGAGGCGTAGCAGAGTGGTGTCTGAGCTGCTCTGAATGAAGATTTTCTTCCTGTGTCTTTTTCCTTAACCTTCACAAAAAAATACTCTTTCAATTTGTAACTCATTATAATTTATCTATGTAGTAATCAGGCCACATCAACCAGTTCTATGTTCTTGTGGACCATCTCCAACATCAACTGCCTCCCAGGTTATGTAATCTGCGGCTATATTTGTCTTAATGGGATTTGCACCATTAAAAACGTCTGTGTTGTTTGAATTGAATCTTTTTCTTGCTTAATTAACCAAACTTGGACACCAAACTGGAAAAGCATGTAAAAATGTAAACACAAATAAATTAGTGATCAGTCATTGTTTAAAAAAAAAGTTAAACATATTAGAACGGCATTCTTTGAAAATGATGTATTTCCCTTAACCTATTTGCATTATAAGGGTTTTGTCTACAGTAGTTGAGCTAAAAAACAGTGTAGCCTAAAGATAAGAATAATCTTCCTCCTTTCATAAGTATAGCATTGCCACATTAGATCTGACAGGCACATCTAAAAGCATTTATTTTGAGGATTGACCTGCACCCTTGCTGTTACCAAAGCATAAGGAGGTCTTTAATCTGTACACAGTGCTGGAGGGAAAGCTCTGGATGATGCATTTCATTTCCCTGCCCGTGTGATTTATCATGGTTGATTCCAGCACTGTTTCCCCATGCCTTAAAATAGGCTCTTTGTGAAAGCCAGGGAATCAGTGTCCTTGTTCCCATCTGGATCTGACTTGCTGTCCTTCTTCGTTTATGGTCTATTGTATTTTGATTTGCTATTCACACTTGGCCCCTTTCCGTATTTGTTCTCATGTCTGTTTCTGCTACTGACACATTCTTCTCTTTCTCTTTTAAAAAAATCCAGCTTCCATTCGGAGATAGCCTCTTTCACTTCTATCCTCAGGACACTTCAAAGAGACGAAGCAAACGCAGCACCCGCATCAAACAGCGACTCCAAAAAGACAGAAGGGTAAGCACTGATGCTGAGATGTCTGTATGTGCCTAGAGCTGTATGACTTCCCACTCAGTTTGCATGACAGTGGCTATTTTGGGGCTTGTATTCATGTATAATAATATCCTTTAACATCAAGACATTGATGTACCTGCTGCAGCTTGCAATAGTCAAGGCATCTTTAAAGGTTCTGATGTGCAGAATGCGTAGAAGGTACACACTAAGCAAACAAAACATTGAAAAGACACTTGATAACTGCCGAGCAAGACAAGCTCTAATGAATAAAAGAGAACACAATGTTCCTCATCTAGTTAAACTGAAACTGCTGCTGAACTATTGGAGCTGCAGTTGCAAAATCATTGGTCTCCACATCTAGTTTGGTGCTGTATTGTGTGTATAATTACAGCAGTTACAGCAGCAGCTGTCACACAGACATCTGTGGTGTAGATGTACTGTTATACTATCATAAGCTGCATCAGAGTGGAATATCCTCTGTGTTTTCTGACTGTCCTTTTGTATACTCTCAAGGAAAATGCAATTATGTTTATATCAACTCAAAACCCTGAGAAATGCCACAAATTCAATATTGAGATCAAAATATTTTACAGACTTTCCTTTATGGGCAGGCCTGATGTCATAGCTTTGGATTTCATATTAGTTATACTTGAATGTGTTTTATCATCATGTTCCATGAAATACAACAAGTTGTTTCAATTTTAGTTGAAGCTGTAGATGGTAAGTGATCAATTATAAAAATCTAGCTTTTTTTTTATAAAGCTTTTGTTTTTTCCCACTAGTGATGGAACCAAAATCAAAACAACAAAACCCATTAATAATAGCTTTTTAGAAAATAATAACAAAATACATGTAATCAATCTCATGTTATTGGACTTACTAATACATTTTGAAATAATTTTAATAGTTTTTTGTAATGTAATATAAAGATCTGCAAAGATTTCAAGGTCTTGTCTATATCCAACAGGTTGTCTCCATGCTGAGATCTATGCATTCAGACAATGTCAACCTTCAAATTCATTATGCAATAAATAAAAACAAACAAACCAAAACAAAAACACAGTTCAAATAATTATTCAGTTACAATTGCTCACCTGGTTGTGGTTCACTAGGAATGTTTGCCACATGTACTTTGTGTATATCCACTATGGCTGTAATGATGGAACAGCATTAGTTTGTTTGCACAGTGAAATGCTGTGAATAGATCTGCTTGTTTCAATCCACTTTTATCTTCTCTAATTCTGTGTTTAGCTCTGTCCACTGTTGGGTGCAGTAAAAGTGGAGGTCCAGCTGCAGAAATTCAACTGACCTCTGTAATTGCAGTTGTGAGAAGTGTTAATGAAATGAAATGCTAGCTACCCCACTGAGCTAATACATCCAATGGAAATGAGACAGCACGAAGATGGACAAGTCTGCATTCCAGATGTTGGTATCTAATCTAATGCTGGACATCCTCATATGTGACAAAGCAGTTCAGATTTCTGTGCATCTATTGGCATCATGAGGGCAGCTGGTGTGATTCAATGTTGCCTGTTTATTATTCTTCAGATGATGTATTATACTGTAAAACTCGGTTATGCACCTGTACACGTTAAAGCTACTTTTTGTTCTCATTAAATGAAGGTTAAAGTCAAGACTGCTTCAGAAATGTATCTAACTAAGCCAGATTAATCTTATCTCAGCAACAGAAGCTGAATTTGGGCATATAGGTGCCTTGTCACAGCTGCGAACATAATCCACCAAAAAGCATTTTATCCTCCTTATTTATGAAGATTCTTACAGTTTTCAAGCTTTGCATTTAAAGGATGGCTGCAGGATGACCCGTTTCATATATCACACAATTAACTAGTCATTGCATCTGGCATTCTGGTCCACACTCCTTATCAGTGATCTGCAATAGGATTTATTGGTACTTATATCAGCAAGTACTCAAATGTAAGAACTTTTACTCGGTTTGAAAAAATGTGGTATCTGTGCATCCCTAGCCTATGGTGAGCTAATGTATTGCCATAACAGAGCAGTATGACAGTAAAGTGGCGAAGTAAAATCAGAGAAGCTGTTTTTTGTGTCTTGGTATCATTTAACTATCTGGAACAGTGACAACCGTTGCTTCTGCAAGTGTTCACACAGCTTCAAGTTATCCCATGCAACACTTTCAGAAGATATTTAGTTAATATCACAAAATCTAAACAATTTGGTTGATTTTATTAAGCCACTTTACTATCATGCTGCTCTATTATGGCAATACAGATGTACACCATAGCTGGGTTGCCAGTTGCAGGGCTGTCACCAATCATTCAATTATTCCACTAATAAACCACTGCCCCAACCTAAAACTTAATGTAGTTTCTGATCATGGGTATTTTAACTTCCATTTCACCTTGCCACTAATTCATACAGGTCAGTTAAAGAGGTACAAATATGGACAAATCTGGAATTATATATCAACACAAAATAAAACTGCAAAGATAATCTGGCTGTAAACAAAATAGAGAAAATATAAGTAAAAAATAAGTAAAGTAAGTACTAGCAACAATGCTTCTCCAACACTTTCCTAATATTCTAGTGTTGTTACTTGTAAACTCAATAAGATATGTTCAATTTCTCATTTTACATTAAAACTCATGTTTTAAGTGGACTGGTTTTAGTTGAATGAACGTGACCTATACATTTAGATTAGATAAAGTTAACTTGAAAAGATTTGTTAGTTTGACTAAATTCCAAAATGATCTTTGAAAAAAAAATAGACATATTTTGTATAGGTTTTATAAATCTAAAAGGCATGTTATGCACCCTTTTAACATCTTTAAAAACCTGAACAGCAGTAAGGCATGCTTTGCATGACATTCCAGGAGCCTTGTTCTTTCTTGGACTCTATTAGTAAAGCTTGTTGACCCACTACTGACTTATCCAATTGGCCTGTATCTCTCCTTTGCATCTTTCTTTGTGGTTACTTGACCTTGTCCTGTCATATCTTTTTACTGCATGATGGAGATGGTTACTTGTCCACACATCCATGCCTTCATCCAATAATCCATCCAACCATCCATCTATTGTTTCTCCTTCTCAAATTTTTTCACATGTACCTGACAAGTATATTGAAAGTGTAATGAATATATACTTGGAAGTGGGATGAAATGCACAGGTGGAAAGGGGAAAATTGAATTAATGAATGTAAATTAGAAACATCCCTTGACATTAAACGACGTCCACAAAAAAAAAAAAAAAAAACAGCCAGGAGAAAAATGAGGACAAGGACAGAGGAGAGGCAGCAATGTCTTTTGATTTAAAGTGAAATGAAGCATTGCGAGCAGGCAGTTGACAAAGGCAGACACTGACAATTGTACATGGGCATTGTTGAATGTAGTGAGTGGGCAGTATGACATGCAATCTCAAGGGAAATACCAGTTTGTCTGCCAGGTGATGGAATAAATTGATGATGGGAGGAAAAATGAGGAAAAGAGAATTCGGACTAATGTCAAACCATCTGAATGTGATGTGAATGTGAAATTATATGATGACATAACATCAGAAACCACACACACACACTGTAAGAAACTGGCAAGAAACTGGCAGAATAGCCGACAATTATGTCCACCATGTAATAATGACCAAAACCATCAGATGATCTACTCTAAATGTAAACATTATTGCTTTATTTCAGGAGATAACCTGTCTTTTAAAAGCTTAAGTGACATGCTGATTTACAGTGTGTGTGTGGTTTCTGATTACTATGAGTATCTAATAAAAGAGACATCTGGATGAATAGGGATTGGCCATTTTAGAAGGACATCTTAAGTGCTGCTCTGCTCTCTTATCTGAGGTGGTAAACACACTGGACAATGCCTGTTTTCTGAGTCACACCACAGTGAATTTGCTGAGGGTAAGCATAAGAGGAACACATTAGTCAGTGACACATTTTCAAAACGCCTTGAAACATTTAATCTCACAGTCAGGACCTTTTATTCACAAAAAGCAGAATTAACTGAATCTTTGTCAATTCAGCATTAATAGTATAGATTTATGTAATCTCTTGATAACTCTTTTTAAGCAAATGCTTTGGATAAAATGATTGTCCACAGATGTAGTTAACAAGCCGAACGTTGGTAATAAATTTCAAAGTGCTTTGAATGAATTAAATGAGTTTTTCTTCTTTTACGTCTCTTTTGTCAAAGTGTTCAGAGGTTCCTATTTGATAAAACATACAAATATTGCATGTTTTCTGTGTGTATGGTTGGGTTCTCTCTGGGTACCCCGGCTTCCTCCCATTGTCCTAAGACATGCATGTTAGGTTAATTGGTCACTTTAAAATCCCCCTAGGAGTGAGTGTGAGCATGAATGGTTGTTTGTCTCTCTATATTGGCCCTGTGATAGATTGGCGACCCATCCAGCGTGTGCTGCTGGGAGAGGCTCCAGCCCTCCACAACCCAGAATTAGAAAAAAAATTATTACATGGACATAAAAAATGAATCTCCATGTAATTCTAGTAACTTTTAAAGCAGGCTGGAGAAAAAACAACACTGTGACTTTATGGCAGGTGAGATTGGCAGCTTTGACTGACACAGCTCAGTATTCTGATTGCCTATGCATGGACCTACACATGCAAATATCTCAGCCATCTCAATACAATCTTTCATCTGTTTTTACTCAAATTTGACTGCACAGGGACTATGTGCACATTGATTTTATTGAGCTATTTATCTGATTCTTTCATGAAATGTTTTCTGAGCTCGAGGTAACTGACATCGACCTGTCATTTTCTCTGTTTTCTTTGCAAGGTGAAAAATGTCTTTGAACAAGAAGGCTTTAGTCGACAGAAGCGTGGCTACAGAAATCTCAATGATATAGAAGTCAACATGAGTGATCCTCTATTTACCAAGCAGTGGTATTTGGTGAGTAATCAGCCAACTAGCTGTATGCATGCTGCCTGACCTTTTGCACCAACCCACATTTCTTCCACCTTAATTAGCTAGGCATTCTCCACACTGGTTTCTGAATCAACAGTGTTAGTCATTCCTAAATTAGCCTGGCCAATACCAAGACATCTAATCTTTGCATTCATTCCGCCTGGTTGCCTCCCCTCTTGTTTACCCTAAATGGCAAGCGTGACTTTTATACAGCGACAAGCTTGCCTTCATCCATCTGGCAAGTCAGATGACAGCACCCTATTGCTGACATTTACTTCTCCTTCCTTTAACCTTCACTCTCCCATCCCCAAGCAGTTCTTATCCATGACTTCCCCTTCCTGCGCACACACACATCTTCCATGTTGACTAATATCCTAATGGAGACTCACCTGGGTGCCATGAGTCATGGATGTTCTCCATATTGTTTATGTGATTAGATAAACACAGGGCAGGCAGATGGGACCCCTGGTCTGGATCTTAATGTGGCTGAAGCTTGGAATCTAGACTATACAGGCAAAGGAGTTACTATTGCAATCATGGATGATGGTGAGTATTAAGCTTTTGTTTTGTCAATGCTCTTAGAACGCTTATTTATCCTGGGATATATTTCCCTCCCGCCAAATCGGAGGGCTAAAAGAAAGAAGGAACCATGATCAGGATAGACTTGACCGATCAAAATGAATTTTCTTAGTCCTCGGGGGCCGTTTCCCTGTAGGTTTTAGATGTTTCCCTGCTTTAGCTCACCTGGCTCAAAGTGATGGGTCATTAAGAGGTTTGTGCAGAACCTGAGGACATGCTTTTTGAGGAGATCCAAAGGACTTCATTAGGAATTAAAGGGGTCATGGATGAATTACTAATTTAGTTTTTTAATTTAATTAAGATTAAATAAAGAAGAAACTAATTAGTAGTAAGATATGAATCCTGAATCTGATTAGTATGTGCTGCTGAGATTGGTGCTTTAAATAGAAAGGACAGAAGAACATAATTATTGATCCTAGGGTACATTGCAAGTCCACCTTGGTTGTCTTCTACTGAAAGAAATAATTTGTGGATATAAACACTTTTTGCTTGCAATAAAATTTGAATCCAGATTAAATACTCTGGAGCAGGTAAACAGTTAAGATGAAAATCTCTGCTGAATGAAATATCCATTGTATTTTGGTTGTTGATTAAACGATTTATCGGTTTCACCATTATTCAAAATAAAAGCAAAACATTTACAGTGAACTGTAACCTGTAATGCACTTCTTCCCAGGTTTAATCACATCACTGATTGATATCACAATCTCATTTCAGGTATCGACTATCTACATCCAGACTTGGCATCAAATTATGTGAGTAACTGCGTGTTACTGAATGTCCTAATTTCTTTAATTCCTTTGAAGTGCTGTTAATAACTGAAGCAGGGGTTCAGGTGGTAGATTTCAGAGGCTTCATGTGACTTCTCATTGGCAGTGACAGGTGCTCTCCAAGTTGCCTTCATGGCTGCCGAGTCTCCTTGTATCCCTGGAGGACGCGGAGACAGGCAGACGGCCAGCCAAGCTGTTTAATGTTAATGCACAGTGCACTGTTGCAGGCACAATGGCGGGCCGATCTGTCACAAGCAGAGATAATGCCAGCGTAGTTGGCGCTGCATAATATGATGTTTTATCTCTAGAATACTGATAAAATTTTAAAGGACAAGAGGGATTGTTAAACAGAACACAGCGATGAAGAAGGCTCAGTTTGATTTCACTGTGTTTTGTGTGATGACATTGTGTTGTTCTCTTCTGATTTGTTAGTCTTGAAATATCCCCTCATATCAGTTGCTGTGATGCAGTGTAGACCTAGTCTTTTTTTTTTATGTACAGATGATGCTGAAACCATTTGCTTTTTGCATTGTATTTTTGCTTCAGCTCATGTGCACTCTTTGTGTTACATTCAAATGGCATGAGTGTGTTTTTGTCTGTGTGCATACGTCTGTGCACTTGCCACCATGTTCGCCTGCCTTTGCATGCGCCTGCCTGTGAACAGAGATGAGCCATGGCCCAAAAATAACACTTAGACTCAGCTGCGGTGATGCAGGAGCATGCTTCACCGAATTGATGGATCATGCTGTGCATAGATCTTAAGTGTGTGTTTGTGTGAGTTAAAGTGTGTGCAGAAAAGAATGATACTGTGTGTGTAACCCCTTTTTTCCCTCTTTTTTTAACCGTTGTCATGGTGTTTTGCAGACCTCCTACTGTCTGATGAATAAGAAATTACATAAAATATCATCTTGGATTCGTGACATCTTTTAGTTCAATTTGAATTGAATGTGTGGGGAATGTCTCTGTGTGTATCTGCTTGGAACAACCAAATGTTAGTTTATGCCAGGGAGTTTGGTTGGGTTTGTTTTTCAACATTTACCATTTGGTCTGATAATTATGCAGCAACAGCTCATAAGGTACATTTTGATACGGTGAATTGAATGTGACACTGTGTCTTTTGAGATGAGAAATCTCTAATGCGGTAGTTCAATTTCAAGGGACATTTATCTGCAAATGCCAGCAGTCATATTGCATAAATAAATACATCTTTACAGAAAATAGTAGTACACAAACATGATAGCTAACATATACTGTTAACAGATCAGATGCTGTTAGTGGTGTAGCATTTGGCAGCTCTTTTTTTCTTCATGTTTGATCGATATTGGCACTGTTCTTGGCTTCTACAGACTTGTATCATATCTAAGTAACAGTGTGATTGATCAGTGGGTGACCAGTTTCTTTAATTTGTTAAACTGTTCCTCTGTTCAAACTGGGGGATTCCCATTGCACCATATCGGATATTATATCACCATGAAACATTGTGTGTATTTTTTCTTGAAATTTTTATGAGTCAAATATAGAGAGGATGACGTTCATATATATATATAT
This sequence comes from Atherinosoma microstoma, assembly GCA_037177055.1. Classification (NCBI taxonomy): domain Eukaryota; kingdom Metazoa; phylum Chordata; class Actinopteri; order Atheriniformes; family Atherinidae; genus Atherinosoma; species Atherinosoma microstoma. The sequence continues at coordinate 16,537,530 of JBBBVU010000017.1, forward strand.
ATATGTGAAAAAACAAACAACAACAAAAAAATTATTTACTTAATATAATTATTTGATTCCATAAATATCTATGCATTAAATGCCTCCATTTGCATTCTAAAGAAACTGTGTTCATTTCATATTTATATATGTTTCTCTGGTCGACACAGTTGGGTGTCCTTCCTGTGTCTGGTCATGTTAGAAGTTTTTCTTCCGGTTTAAATAAAAAATTTTTCCTTTCCACTATTGCCAGTTACCCTGGCATACTTAGCATGGGGGATTGAATTGAAAAGAAGAATTGATCAGCTAATTTGACTAATGTGTCATATAAAACATTTGTTTTAATTGGATTATAAATTGGAATAGAATAAGTTGGATTGATTTGGATTCTATCTCCATAAGATTATATATATATATATGTATATGGAACACACACACACCGGCCTCACTATAGTGAGTAAAACAAAAAAAGCCTTGCCTTAAGTGTCATTCCCTCAGAGGGTGAACGGCCAAGAGCTGCCGCGAAAAAGGTGAGGTCGCAGAGGCTCAGCACATTCAATTACTCTGTACCTGGTTGCACACGCGACAGCAAGAAAGAGTAAAGTCAGAGTGATGGCAAAAGAAATGAGCTTGAGAAGTCCAGTAAGTGATCCATAGACATGCCCCTGTGTTATTTATTACCAAGGCTCACCACTTTTCACTCCATAGATAAAAAAGAAAGAAAAAAAAGTATCTGCCCCAGACAAGAGTGCAGACCTGTTGGGGTTCTCTGCGAAAGGCCCATTATATAATTTATGCTATTTTCTCAGTGACGTGCCCCCTATCGACGACTAATTCGGCATCCATCTTGGATCCTACCTGTAGTGTGAGCTCTCTCCAGACAGTAGAAAACAGTCTTTTCTCAACTCTTGTCTTATCTCTTGCGCTTCTTTGGCTCTCCTTAGTTTCCTCTCTTCCTCCGATAATGTCTTCAAACGTTTATTTGCTGAATCCGCCGATGTGCGTTCAAAATGTCCGGTTTGTTTACATTCACAAGCTAGTGTGTAACACATGCTCAAAGCAAAACTTAGCAGGTGGCGTCCCGGATGTGAAAATTCTATAGTGCGGCTTTTCAGCCGCGGGTTGATGCTGGGCCGCCCTAGAAATGCACATAATAGATGTCACTGTCATCAAACGAGTCCGGGAAGCTGAGTTTTAAGGTAGAAAAGTTACATAGTGGGCCTTTAAGAAATGTTCTGCTCTGAATAATGAAAGGCAATTTCAAAGGCAATTTTGGATGATATTCTTTAAAAATGTTCACAGCTTTTGCAGCAGCATGCGTTAAATGTTTTGGTTTCGTACTCTCTGGGACACTTTCAATTTTTACGCAAAGAAAAATATAGAGAAAGATTAAGCAAAAATGTATCTCTTATAGCATTATAGCAATTCTTATAGCATTTACCCCACTATTAATTGGTCATTCTCACTAAGCAACCACAAATCTACCTCAATTGTTACTTCTTTGTGTAACCCCTGTCACTGTAAGCATGTCTACTTTCCCATAGTTACCTGCTCCACGCTTCCATAATTACAGTGTTTCTCCATTGGGTCAATAAGCTTGTTTTGTTTGCCTCCTTCTTTTGCTGACTGAGTCATCTCCTCCAAATGTCAGCTGGCAGAGCTGCCAGGCAGCAGCAGAGAAACAGTGTCTCCAACACTGATCCGATGGGTTTGAGTCTAAGGCTGATGAACAAGACTGTGGCTTTTCTGTTCGTATGACCACACAAAGCACCTGTTACCGGCTATACAAAACAAAACAGATAACAGTCCCTCTGATCTGAGTGACATGTACAGTACAGATTACAGTAGAGTGCAACAACCTGAATAAGCTTTCAAAGTGTCAAATGGTTTCGAGCAACAACCATTAGAGGCATTACTCTGCCTGTGTTTTCTGTAGAAATGTTTTGTGTTTCCTGCAGACGTGGCCATTCTGGCTGCAATGTTGACTCCATTAATGAGTCTCTGGCAGATATGTCTCCTGCGTCTCCTTTCTCTTGCTTTTCCGCTGTTGTTCCTTCTGATCCTATTACTTTTGGCCATGTGGAATTAAATAATGGGCCATTATTTTCTCAGCTTGAAATCCCTGCTGTGACCACACATTACTGCCACAGAGTAAAGATTTGTAATTAAGTATTGCATCAAGGTACTCAGGTCAGTGTTAATGTGAATGTTCTAAGCTGTCATTGTTGTAATAGGAACAATTGGTAAAAAGAAATAGTGTTGCTCTGCAACAAATCCTTCTTCAAAGAGGGTAACAATCTTAGAGCAAGTTTAATGTTTTGGAGGCAGGTGCTCACTATTCTTATCTAAGAAAGATGGACCAGAAAGAGGAAAACAGAAGAAGAAAAAAAAGTAAGAACCTAAATGAAACACAAATGAAGGGACATACGATAATAATGAAGACAAAATTGCAATAAAGAGATGCAAAATCTCTAGATGAGGTATAATGATTTCACAGTTTGACAAACATTAGCACTACCTGTTTACATTAGTTCCTACAACACACTGAATCACTTGGTCTGACACATTGATGATTTGATTTTGTACACCCTATAAAGTGATACAAAGGGATCACATAGAAATTTAGAGTGAATGCAAACAAACTGATCTCAGTACGACAAACTGGTCACTCCCATGACACCATTTACCTTAGACACTATTGCATTTACCATTAATAATGAGCTGACTTTGACCTATTGTCACCAGATTTCAGAATATAAATCTCAAAATGTTGGTTAGAAGACTTAGCTTTCATGCAAAGTCTCATGCAAATTATTCACTTAAGTTGGAGGCCTATTTGTTTCTGTTCACTCTGCATGGCACAAAATCGAGCCTCTTATTTGGTCTCAACGCACCTAAAGAGATGCAAAATGATGCAAACATCAGCACAGTTTGTGGTTGTCTTGGGCAGAATCATAATTTAAAATCAATTCAAGACTATTCTATGGCATTGGACTGATTCGATTGAATTAAATTAAGTTGGACTGTATTGTAGTTGTATTGTATTGTATTGTATTGTATTGTATTGTATTGGACTTGAACTGAACTTTTTTGGTTTATTTGAAAACACAACTTTTTCCTTGGGGTGATCTTTATTGTGATTTTGAGCTATGTAGATAAAATCAGGGGAACTAGATTTACATAAATGTTAACATGCATCTTTTTTGCACAACATCAAAGTTCAGCAACTGCACAAACTAGCCTTCAATATACTTAAATCAAAACCTTTACAGATCTGCTGATTAAGTCTTTGATTTTATTTACTTTGTCAGTGCCAGGTGAGCTGCTTCGTCCAGTATCCATCTTTACTCTAAATCAACATCAGCTGCCACCTTACATTTTAGCATTGGCAAAAGAGAAAATGCGCATTCATCCCAAAAGTGTCCAGTGTTTCTATAAAAAGTAGAGTTTGTTATGGCAAGGTGTACCCTCCACGTGAAGGGTTATGAATGTTTAGAATTCAGAATTACCCCAAAGTGGTGTATCCAGATGACAGAACAGACTGTGATAAGGACTGTGATAAGGTCAGTGAAATGCTCCTCACTGCTCTCTGTCTTGCTGTTTTTCTACCTAAATGTTGTTATTTTTGTAAATGCATCCATTTGGTTCTTTCAGAATGCCGATGCCAGCTATGACTTCAGCAGCAATGACCCATTCCCATTTCCACGCTATACAGATGACTGGTTTAACAGGTAATGCTGCCCAGACAATCCTTGTTTATACATACACATACTCGGCATGTTATTTTGTGCATGTGTGTGTGCTTTCCCTGGAGTCTAGTAGCTCTCCTCTATTGATTTTTTCTCCACATAGTTCCATTAAGATATAATGGTGCCGTATAAACAAAGCTGTTATCCAGCACAAGACAACAGAAAACACAATGCCTATTTTTAACCACTCACTTGGGGCTGATAGGGGTAGATAAGAGAGGACCATCACAAGTCTAGTCTCCTTTCAGGGAAAAGTGTACACAGTGGTGACCTTCTGTCTGATAACACCTTATCCTCCTCCCATCTCCCAATCACACTGTGATCCACTGGCTCAACAAAACATCTCAAGCACAGATGCACAGACAGATTTTTCTCTCTCCAGCCTCCATCTGCCCAGATGTATATGTGTGTGGGCCTGTGTATAGGACTGAGGAGGGAGTGCTTTGGTATAGAAGCAGTTGCTGACTGTCGGGCAATTCTTGCTGGCTAATCAGTCGGTTGTTATAAATAGCGGTCTGACTGTAGCAAAGCATGCTGGGAAAGAAGGGTTGACTATGTAATGTCCCTGTGGGAAGTAAAGGGATGGAGGGATAGACACACATTTGATTGCAAACACAAAACACTTATATGTGCAAACACACAGCAGGCTATTTATTTAGAAATGTTGCTGTTTGTAGCAACAGGATGAAATTTTCTCTTCTAATCATAATTAATTTATGACTACATTAAAATGCTAAACTTAGACATTCTGTTATCAGCATCCTCATTTAAGTCAGATACAAAGTCAACAATAACTGGTGTGTGTAACAGCTGATCTGGGAATTCTTAACCCACAAGATTTCACTTGCAAATTCATGTTAATTCATGCAAATCCTGTCTTTTCTTTGCTTTTTTTCTGCCATCAGTCACGGCACCCGGTGTGCTGGGGAGGTTTCTGCAGCAGCCAACAACAACATCTGTGGTGTGGGAGTTGCCTACAACTCTAAGGTGGCAGGTGTGTGTCAGGTTAAATCTGCAGTATGGCAAAGAGTGGGAAAACAATGAGAAGACATCAATGTTAAATAACAGCCCTGACAATGATATGATGAAAGGCTCAGAGGTCTGATAAGGGTGATTTACTGAGGGAAGTACTGAACACAACTCATAAAAATACAGGTTGTCATGGAAAATGTTGCTGTGTTGTGGAAGTTTGTTTAAGTGGTCCATCTCTACTAACAGAATTATTGCACACTAAAGAGGTTAAGTGGATTTTACTACAGGACAATACCATTAATGTAGACAGCTCTGTGTTGTTTCAGGGAGATTTTTCTGGAAATGCATTGTGGAAGTAACTCAATATAAAAAAAAGAGAAGTAACAGTCTTATTTTGTATGCTACAAAGCCAACCACACTTTCCTGCCATTGTTAAGTTCTTGTTTTTATGTTTGTATTATACTGTGCATGTACCTTCCAGCAGATACAAAATGATAAACCATAAAAAAGGATTGTTGCTCTTGCAGGTATCAGGATGCTAGACCAGCCATTTATGACTGACATCATTGAAGCATCATCCATTAGCCACATGCCCCAGATTATTGACATCTATAGTGCCAGCTGGGGACCAACTGATGATGGCAAAACAGTGGATGGTCCACGAGAGCTTACGTTGCAGGCAATGGCTGATGGTGTCAATAAGGTAAAAGTGGCAGCACACTTACTGCACTGAAAGTTTTAGAATGATTATCTCCACCAAGGCAGAGGTCCTCCATATGTGGGATGCCACTATTTAACTCTGTTCAACTACACTCAAAGAGTACTTCCTTATTAGCTAACCATAGCTCCTTAGATGGCGAGAGTGAAGTTCAGGTGATTCTGTGGCTGATTACACATTCTGTTCCATGTCCTGCGTGGTGACATTTCAGCAAGGTGAAAACCCTGAGATGCAGGGCTTTGGACACACTTACACACATACGTATACAATATAGGGTTACCACGCTAACAGCTAGACTGCCAATTACTTGCTTGATTAATCATCATGCACCGTGCACACGCAGGTGCAGGCTGGTGTGATGCGAACACATCCTGGGCAGAAAAGGTGATAGGAGCAAAGCTCACTGTAATATCTGATCATATAAGCATCACTAATCAGGTAGTTACTCTGCAATAAAACAAATTTCAATTATCTCTTTCATAACCGTCAGTTCCAGCTGAACATAATGTACATCATGCACAAGGACAAACCTTAAATTAAGAAGCAAATTATTTATTACATACACCTAAATAAAGCTTTAATGGAAATAATTAATGCTGTGTTCTGTGCAAAATCAAAGCACTTTGTCAGACTTGTGCCAGAGACAGGATGCAGAAGACCCAAGTCACAGATGTGAGCTCATTGATGCACAAATCTCTTTTTGCAATTCAAACTGAGAGAAATTAATAAGCAGGGAAAGGGAAGGACATGCCACTCCACCTCCCCTTGATCCTCTGTTGTGAAGGGAAACCATCAGGCTTTTGTAGACACAGGTGCAGCAGTTGGTGAGGAGGATGCGCTCTGTGTGTGTCCACAGTCAGTTGTTTTATGTTTTAAGGCATTTGATCAATAACAAACATGAAATTTTAATTTTCTAGTTTCCCGGAGGGCATAATGTGTTTTTACAATTTGAAGTACAGAAGATGTTATAAAAGATACATAAAGTAGTATCACTGTCTGCTTTGATTACTATGTGAGAAAAGATATGCTTGTTTGTCTCAATGGGTTGCTTAATATTTGCAATAAATTTCCGAATTCCATTGAATACATTTGAGTCTGCTGTGACAAAAAAAAAAAACCAAAACAACAAAACAACAACAACAAAGAAACCCATCTTTCCTCATTTCTTGTTTTTTTTTTTTCCGTGCCACTGTGTTCCTTCTGTGCTCTTGGTTATGAGGTGATTTGTGAAAATTTTAACAATTATAGCATCACAGATCTCACCAGCAAATGTGTAATACATGTATTTGTTCACTTGGGTTGAATGAATAATTTTACAACCCACGGTTATGGATTATGAGATGGCACCATATCCCTTGGCTCATGTTTTCTGTGGGCATAGGACTTTGTGTTATCAAAGAATTTTGACTTGCCAGTTATCCAAACTTAAGCCGCATTTTTCTAAGGAAAAAAGGTTTGGAAAATTCAGCAACAAAAAAAGTAAGGCTGTTTGAATTTGGAGGCTTCATGTCCACGATTTTAAGCTGTAAATGTATGGTTGAACCATTCATAGATGCACACAGGACCCCTGTTTTTGAAAACTTCAAGGATAGAATAAGATGGAATACTTTACACCTCTTGTATAATTACATTCAATATAAATTCCCTTGTTCCTAGTCATTATTTTACATATGCAGATATAGAGACTAAGCAGAACTGGCATATTTTCAATGCACTGGGATTATATGATAATGTTTTTGTAGGGGCGTGGAGGAAAAGGCAGCATCTATGTCTGGGCATCTGGAGATGGTGGTAGCTATGATGACTGCAACTGCGATGGTTATGCCTCAAGCATGTGGACAATCTCCATCAACTCTGCCATCAATGATGGGCGCACTGCCCTATACGATGAGAGCTGCTCCTCCACTCTGGCATCTACATTCAGCAATGGGCGCAAACGTAACCCAGAGGCTGGTGTTGTGAGTGTGTTTCAGTTCAATCACTTACCTCATGTGTTTCACAGGAATGAAAATGATGCAATTCATATTATTTCCTTGATAGGATATATTTTATTTACTCTGTAGTCTTTGGTCTTTAAGGATCTAAAAATGACCCCCCCCCCCAAAAAAAAGAAAAAATCATGTTTTTTATCTATTCAAAGATATTTTCACATTTATAGATTGAACTGTGAGTAGTTTCTTTTCTGTCTACCCAGCACATGTCTGTCCTAGATCTTGTATAAGATTGAACAAGGCCAGAAAATTGCTTGATGGTTAAGAATAATAGAAGTTCAGGTGGAAAATGACCGTTTCAAGATGCTCATCCTCAAAATACATATTTCAAATTTTTTTGTAGACGCTCATGTCAGTCACCAAACTCTGTTAATTCCAACATTTCAGACATAGTGGGTGTGTTATTACGAAGCGTCTCAAGGTCTTTTTTCTACACAATATAAAAAAAGGTTTGCAAAACTATTACAAATTTTGATGATTAACACTCAGTAATCTTTATATACACCTCCCATCTTAGTTAATTTTTTTTTATCCTCTTTTCACTTGTTTGGAATTATTTAACAAATTGGTATAGGACATGGATAGATACAATATATAATTGGATTCAGGGATAATACTTATAAAGTATTATTCGGTCATTCTTCCTAAGATAACTATAGAACTACTGTGTATTTGATCTTAATAGCAGAGTAAAAGAGCAGAAATGTTTTGACTTCCTACTTCCGAGGTACAGTGAATGCAGCATTATTTGAAGTTGCAGTTGGGTGGAGCTAAAGATGAGAAGCTGGGATTGTGATATAAAAATCTTTTGTAAATGTGAACCATTCAGTGAATGACTTTTTTAATTTTTAAACCTACATGCCCACAAACAAAGCGCTGAAGCTTATTCTGAGTATTTGAATTCTCATTGACCACAAAATTGCTCTCAAGTGAAGATCATGTTGGTTTGGAAATTCATTTTAGCTTTCACCATTGGTGAGCTCCAAACTCTAAACAACACATTGCATATTAGAGGCATAAAAATAAACCTTTTTTTCAAAAGTTTTTTTTAAAGCTGTGCTGAATGAAAAAAAAGAAAGATGTCCCATGGGCGGGACAAGACAAATAAATATGTCTCTTGCAAGTACCTACACATGTTATACACAATTGGAAGGCTGTAGATTTAGTAAACCCTTATTTCAGACCAGTCGCAAATGCAATTTAGTTTTGCTGTATTCCAGTAGCAAATGATACTGAAATAAGAATGGTTGCATCAGTAAGGGTCCAGTAAAAATAGTCCAGTAAAATAGTTGGTCCACAACAAGGCTTTTTATCCATAAAAACCTGCTTTCGGTGAAAATTGTAGAATTTTAAAGGGTTAAATTAAATAAATATTAGTGACAAATTTTGGCATCAGTAACTGATTCATGATACCTGCTGAAGATGAGTAAAATTTGCAAAGTCATGCTTGCTACTTTAACTGAGGCACAATGTCTGACCATGATGGTGGTATCCTGATAGGACAACGGATGCTCTTACTGTCTGAGCACAGACACATACTGTGATCTATAGACAAACATCTGATACCTTGTTTGTGTAAAACGCAGCAGCGTTTAAGTCATTATGCAAATCACCTTTGGCTGTTGACAAAGCCCATGATCTTCCCATGGGTTTTCCTGCAGTCTGTTATCATTTCTAATTAAGTCCCAGATTAAATAAATAAATGTTTATTCAGTAAACATGCTGATTCTGCAGCTCAACTAACATACAATCATCAGCCTTGCTTAGCCTCCCCCCCCCCCCTTTTTTTTTTTTTACAATTTGTAGTATATAGCAATGACAGGTTGTGATGAGTGGATATGTTTCTGAACTTTTTGCAGAATATCCTGAATTGTACCAATCTTTAGAAAAAATGCAAGTCTAAGATGCTGCTGTTTTCCTCAAAATTAAAGTTGAAACCTTTTAGAATGGTCTTTTTTTAAATTATTATTTCAGGCCACCACAGACTTGTATGGGAACTGCACCCTGCGTCACTCAGGAACATCAGCAGCAGCTCCAGAGGCAGCAGGCGTCTTTGCTTTGGCTCTTGAGGCTAAGTATGTACTCAATACCATTTCACAGACCTGTGATAATTTTGATTCTTGAGTTAGATAGATTGTCTACATAAAACACTAAGAGGCTACCTTATTCAAAGCCACTCTGCAGAAGAGAATTCTAACCATAAGGTATAATTTGTGTATGTGTTGCCATTTTTCTCAAATAACAACCTTGAGCTTTTATGTATTATGTTTCATAATCAACCTGTCAATCTCCACCTCTATACCCTTTAATCTGAATTTCTTTCTGAGTATCTGAAGTCCTTAAAGACACAAATTTCTCTACTTTTCCCAGGGTTGCTTCACTTCTCGCAGAATTGCTTATTTATCACAACTGTGAGCCAGATGAAAGTAAATCTGCTCTCACAGAGTACAGACTCCTAGACTCTGTACCAAGGACACTAATCACATCGGGATCAGTGCTCCTTATTTCTCAGTTCCAGGCTAAAAAAAAACCAAGAAAATCCCCACCATTTCTCTGCCTTTGAGAGGACTCAGCATTTATGTTTTATTTATTACTTCACTTCCTGTATGCTCGAAGCAAAGACTCTGCTGTATGATGAAACAGGGACTAGTGCCTCATCATCATTTCAGTATACTAAAAATATTATCTACAGGCTAATGGTGATGCCATGGCATCTGTTAATCATGACATAGTTGAGCTATTTTATGACCCATTTGAATTGGAAACAGATTACCACTTAAGTAAACCGACTCACACATAATTAGGCATAAATAACAAATCTAAATCCTAAAAGATTATAGCTTCTTTATTCCTAAGACCCATTTCTTTGACTCACAGCGCTTCGTTTTTCACCTTGAAGGCTGACAAGACTCTCTTGCCATTAACTGACACCAGCTCGTGGAGCTGAGTAAAGAAACCCTGTTTGCTTTGTACACACAATAATGATGTTGCTGTTGTGAGGACCGGATTCTCGCCCTGTCCGGCAGCAAATATGCCACAAGCCTTTTAACTGCTCAAACACACTTGAGCCATGCAACAGCAGGATTCAGTGAGCTAGCCAGAACAAAGCTATCACCCAACACCACCAAAAAAAAAAAGGCAAAAAGCAATATCTGCCTCAAAGCACACCTAAACAACACAATGTTGAGTGAAAGCTTCTGAAACATTTACTGGTTTAAACTATTGCTTTACTATTTCTGTATTGCCCGTACATGCTTATTTTTCTGGGTAGCCTGCTCACATTTCATCTACAAAACTTGCTGCTCCTCCATCCATCTTTTCTTCCTTTACCACCTGTCACTATCCTTTACACTCTTATACCTGTCTATCTCAGCCCAAACTTGACATGGAGAGACATGCAGCACCTGTCAGTCCTGACATCTAAGCGAAACCAGCTTCATGACGAAGTCCACCAGTGGAGACGGAATGGTGTGGGCCTCGAGTTCAACCACCTGTTTGGCTATGGAGTGCTGGATGCTGGAGGCATGGTGAAAATGGCCAAGGAATGGAAAACTGTGCCCGAGCGTTTCCACTGTGTAGCTGGATCCATTCAGGAAGCCCAGTGAGTCATATTTTTACTAATTTTGTAATTTTATGTGTACTTAAAACACGGAGTGTGGGTGCTCATAGTATATTCTACAATCTTTAAATGCCTTGTCCAAGATTTTCAAAGGAAAGCCCTGCTGTGTGCAGGAGACATGCTCATCTAATTACTGGGTAATCCCAATACGGCCTAATTTAATAAAGCATCTGCGATGGGAGTAACCACTTTATAACCCTGTAATATTTAGATTAGCTGCTAAATCTTTCTGATGATCTTGTAGATGTGATATAATAGTGTGTGCTGGTGAGCTTCTGAGTTAAGCATACAATAGCAAATATCCCAAACAAAGCATTATTTAAATATTTTTATGGCGTCATCATTTATGCTACTGTACACACGCCCATTATTCCCGAACTTGGATGTTTGAGCTTAGTTGTAAAGAATTAAATGGGGTTCATAGTTTAGGTGTCTACATGTTTTAGTTTAAAACAAAACAACAAACAAACGCACAGTTTAGCCCATGTATCTTGTATCTCCACCAGTTAGGCTCAGTCTGCTGTGGTCAATCAGCTGCTTGGTCAGAAATGGTGGAGTGTAAAGCAGTTAAGTACTTTTTGTTAGAGGTGTCACTTTACAGGAATTAAGCAAATGGGTTGCATGGAATGTAACTGAAGCAACGTATCAACAATGAGCATGGTTTTTCAGGCAATTGGACCAATGACAAAGAACTCTTTTTAGGTTGAATTTGGGCTTTGGGACTTCTCAGACTTTTTATTTGCCTAACAAGCATTTGATACACTGAAGGAAAGGGGAAAATGCCCCAAATACTTAGGTCTCTTTCAAGAAAGGGATCTAGCACTAGGTTTTTCTTTACCCATGCTGTCCTACCACATTCAACAAAATTCAACCTTGTAATTGTTATGTAACCTCAATCATTCTTACAATTATACATTTTGACAACAGTCTAGTCTGCTGTAGAAGATCCTCAGTCTCTGCCTTCATCCTTCCTAGATGCAGCTGTGGTTAAGACTTTCTTCCTCTAATCTTCCCTGTGTCAGTTCAGTATCTCCCCTTGCATCACCCTATCTCACTCCCAGCATCGCCTTCATCTGTAGCCTTGTTTGCTTTTTTCCTCTACACTCCAAACCTCCATCCCTGATATCTTGTCTTTTTTCATTTCCAATTCCTCTTCTTCCCTTGTCCCTGTTTCCATTGCATGCCTTGCAGGGGCTTGGCTATCCATTCATCTGTCATATCCTGAGGCTTTGAGGTCTCCTATAGCTATTCCTGCTATTTGCTCTAATTAAAACACCCTGTACTTTAGCATTGCCACTGTGTGAATGAAGCTAGCAAAAGAGACTGCATATAGACCTAAATACATTTTATCACCAGCACCCTCTTCCTTGTTTTTGTCTCTTATAGTATGATGATTATGAAGTCATAACATAAATCTGTGACTGCATGTCCCTTCCTAAGGTGCAGCGGCAGATAAAATAAAAGAGCATCACACAGCTTGTACTGCAGCATGTATGCAAACAGTGTTATGGATTGTCACCAGTTTTCCAAGGAGACCCAATAGCCGGCCTTGCACTTCAACAAGGTTCATTTACAGCTGTCTAAACCAAGGAAATCCAGAGCCAAGGATAGGTGAAGGCCGGGACCAAATCTTTGATTTCTCGAGACACCAGGAGGCTAGCAGAGGCAGGCAGGGGGTCCGAAGCTTATGAACTGTTAGCAGAACAATGGTCAGTCTAACGCAAGAAACTGGATTCAGGAATGTGAACAGCTGGTTCTCGCTACCACGGAGAGTAAGTGGAAGAACTGGCACCGAATGTAGACTAGCAATTTCTTTTAAACTGGAAACTGATGAGGAGATGAACTGCAGGTGAGGAGTAATGACACAGGTGATGCCAATCAGCTCTGGAGCCTGCCTGCCATTGCAATGGGAGACCTTGAGGGTATTCCACAAAGCTGGATTAAGGGAAAGCCTGGTTTATCTCGCCTAGCCTGGCTTATTTAAGACAGATTTCCGTTCCATCAACCGTGCCAATGCAACTAAAGAAACTGAACTATACTACTAGACATGAGAATAAATGAAAAAAAACATAGTATTCATTAAAACTAAATACCTTATTACATTTCCTTCCCACATTCATGAACACCCGGACAACATGGCCGTTCCCGAACAGATAGATGGAAGAACAGTGAAGGACTAATAGATACAGGGACACATATTTCCATTAATCCTTACTGTTGGGACTTTGAGTTAAAACTTCTTTACCAAATTTAGCATTGACACAGTTGCAGTTAGATATTGTAGCAATTGTAAGAATGCTTAGTGGATAGAGAATGTATTATTTCAAAACGTTGTTAGGTTATGGCCCCCCACTGTAAACATAAATGTATAGACAAAAATACTAACACACTTTGCATGAACCAAACAATAATGACAAGTTGTGTTGAGTTGTTAATTCATTCATGTTTTCCAAGCTGTGGTGAGAAAACAGAATTAGGCTAATAACAGTTCACACCATGACCTTTTCATTTGTCAGAATTTATACTTCCATCCCTCTCCAGTTTCATCATCTCTAGCTTAATCTTTTTTTTTTCAGTTTCTTGTAATCCATATCTAGTTTGGTGCTCTCTGTACCCAACAGAAGTTTCCATTTAAACAAAGTTCGGAGATCGCAGGAATAAATGAGATGCAGAGTATTTCCAATCACACACATGGGTTAAGGATTTCCTCTGTGGTTCAAGCATGCAGATGGTGTCTCCCTCCTCTGACAGAGAGCTAGAGGATATATATATATAACTACAGAGCAATATATAAAGCTCAACACATTTTTTAAAGGCTACTTCCCTCCCTGAAATATGTTCTTGTACTTTATTTTCACCTGCTTCCAGGTGTACATGTATGTATTTGCATGTTAATTATTGGATCATTGATAAACTGAGCAGGGCCAGTATATGTGTGCAGTACAAAACAAATCAAATTTATAACAGAGGAGAGCATAGACACACGATGGCAGTGAAATAAACATGTGACTGTGGCAGGGTAAAGCTGGACCCAGGCAGGGATCGAACCACAGGCTCCCAGGTGAAAGTCATGCATGCTATCCAATCAACCCAAACCGCTATGTGCACATGGTCAATCGGAGGCATTGTGACAGCACATCAACTGTAACATGACAATGGTCTAAAACTTGTATAATTTGCGCATTTAGTCTGTCAGCAGTGGTTTGCCATGCTGTTTCCTTCGTTTTTATTAATCACAGCTGTATTACTTTTTCTGGTGATGACACTTAAACTGCTCATACTGCTCCACCAGCTTTCTACAGCTGCAGAGAACATGACATTTTTTGTCTTGCTCTCCTCTTCTGCATCTCTTATTCCACCATCCACTCGTCAGAGCTTCCTACTCGCACATAGCCAGGCTAAGCCTCGCTTGGATAAGCCTCAACTAGATGCAGCTAAAATGTGTTGGTGGAACGACTTGAGGCTTAATTTGGAGATGGAGTTAGTTCAAGCGAGGCTTTCCCCATACAGCCTGGCATTCTTTAACTACGTTCGTGGAATACCCCCCAGGTGTGTCTAAAAGGAAAAAACTAAACAAAACCCTGCCCACTCTGATCCCAACAAACAGTGCCTTTCTCAAGCAGAACGTTTGTGGTATCAATCACTCTTTGCTTTGCTTTATTTCAAACATGTGCGAGTAACACAAGAATGTACCTGAAAAACAAAACAATTGAAAATTGTCAGAACAACATAATAGTCAAAACAAAATAACATGAAACCAACATGTCTGAAAAGGAGTAGGATGAAGCATACGCTTATTTAAACCTACCCCTAAACCTACTCCTACCCCTTATTTAAACCACTCCCTGATCATTCAGGTTTTAGTTGCATGTAGTGGCATCAGCTCCTTGACATGAAGAAACCCTGTAAATCTGAAAAATAACTCAACACTTTAAAAAAAGCCAATATTTATTGGGAAGAAATGCCAAAAGAAACATTTATCTTTTTCATGCTTTGAGCTGTGTGCTAAAAGCAGCATTACTGGCTGTGTCATATTTTTCATTAGTTCCCTGTTTCCACAGCAGCACTGTGGGGCTTCTGTTGCCTCTATTGTGGTAGAGCTATAATTACAACAAGCCCACCTCTGATGATAGTGATCATCAGAGAAAAGCAATAAACACCAACATAGCCATGCTCACAAACACTGCTCAGCACTGATCTGATAGCTGCTCTGGCTGGTTGTGGCTTACTTAGCTGGAGGAGAACTTCTCATTATCAGTGGAGCTGACATACAGTGGCCTGCTGTGCGGTGGGGTTGTTTTTAATCTTCTCAGGTCCATGCCCTTCTGAATGAGCTTTCTCCTTACTCTATGGCCAACTGCAGTTATTATTCTTTCATATTCATCTGATGGAAAGGTGTAACTGCTACACACAAAAACTTTGGGGGGGGCAAAAGTAAAATCTGCATAATATTCACTCCGAGACTCTTTATACTGGCAGTCTCATGACTCTCATGTACATGTTAAAAGTAATAGATAAAAATCTAATAATAATTAAATGCAAGTAATCAAAGTTTGCTAAAATATGTAAAAGTTTTTTTCTTTACACTTACAAAGTTTAATTCATAGAAGCCCACATATGATTACATTTTTAGACAGTGACATTTTCCTCATGTCGCCTCTGGTGTCCATCAGAATTGATTTGATGGAAGAAACCAACAAAACTACAATGGAAGAGCAAGGTTTAAACCATAATTCAGGGGGATCAAAATTACATGGCTTATTCATGTTTTGTCATGAGGCTACGAGAGGAAATTCCACTTCCTTTCCTTTAAATATTCTCGGTTGTTTTTGCAGTATTTTTGGAGTAATTGCCCATTGATACAGTACATCTCCACATACTTTCACAATCAAATACCTCTGTCTTTTGTGATATTGTCAGTTAACACAAGTGACCCAATGTTAATGGAAACTGGGCCTTTACAGATGATGTTATATGCCTTGAATCATGAGCCGCTCCAAGCCGTGTCCACATTTTTTTCATCAAGCAATTATGGTACAGGTTGATCTTAGTTTCATGGTTTGCACCCATAATGAACCATTTCTGTCTACACTCACAAAGAATTTTGTTTTTGGTACAGTTGTAGGCCTTAAAACACCCACCCCCTGGATAGCTGGGAGGTGTTTTCTTTATCATGATAACAATCTCAAAATAATTCATCCTTTTTTGACTTATGAATGTTGAAATCCTTTTCAAAGGATTTGTGTTTTGTTTTGCTTTTTTCAAAATGTACCTGCTACTTTGTCCACTTCTAATCTTCCAGTCATCTCCCTGATGAATTTGGTTGATTTGTTGTCTGTTTTGTTTACACTAGTGCTGCTTTGACTGCATTTTATGTTTTTAAAACTTATGAATGCAAATACCACCCAAGGAAACAGTTGTCCAGTTACACATCAGCAACTAGAAAAAACCCTAATTATTTTATTTCTTTGAGTCCAACTGGAATAAGCACCTAAAGTAACAAAAATGATGTATGCATTTTGTGGGATAAATGATTTAGGATTTGGTTATGTTCAATTTCTGTTAACTTACTGTTCAGTTTCCGACCATGATTTGTCCTGTTTTTCTGTGAATGGTATTTCACTTCATCAGTGCTCAGCAGCTCACCTGCACTCACCTCGCTGTGCACAGCGTAGTGCTCAGTTAATTATTTTTCAAACTGAGTGGTTCCACGCATCTCTTTCACTCAGTTTCTGTGTCTTTGTTGCTTTTTATCCATTTGCCACCACCTGTGATGTGGCCTCAAACTCTAATAATGTCATTAAGCCTCTTCACAGCCTCTGTCCACCACCCCTGTCCTGCTGTGTTCTCACTCTGTCTTCCTATTTTACAAAGAGATGGAAAAGCAGTGTGTCTTTCAAATCACAAAGCAACTGCAATGTCACAACCAGCCTTCTTTTTACACTCTGCTCTATAACAAAAGTCAAACAAAAGACAGAAAAAAGAAATAAAAAACTTTAATTGTTACAGAATTTATGTTTGGTTTTGTACATGATTTTTTCCTCTTACCTTTGCAGAAGTTTAGGGGACCATAGTTATAACAGAATCATTCTTCACTACAGTTGTATATAACCATTTGACAGAGAGTGGAGCAGTGCACTGTACATTTATCAAATTTGGTCTCATCGTTAAAATACTGTGTCTAATTGATCATTAAGCAATTCATTTGTGAAATTTATTATTGCAGTTTTTTGTTGTTGTTTTGTTTTTTATTTCCCAATGTTTTCTTTTGCCCCCACCTCTCTTGAAAATAGAAATTCGGCAATAGACTAATTTAGAAATAAAGAATGAAATGAAATTAATGAAATATACTCTATTTATCCCGCTTAGAGGGAAATTATTGTTGTAGCAGGTTTTAAAAAAACAAAACAAAACAATAAAACTAGATAAAATAAAATATGTTTTATTTATGAGGTGACATGAGGAAAAAAGTTTTTTCTTTACACTTACAAAGTTTTAATTCATAGAAGCCCACATACGATTACATCTTTAGACAGTGAATTGATGGAAGAAACCAACAAAACTACAATGGAAGAGCAAGGTTTAAACCATAATTCAGGGGGATCAAAATTACATGGCTTATTCATGTTTTGTCATGAGGCTACAAGAGGAAATTCCACTTCCTTTCCTTGAAATACTCTCGGTTGTTTTTGCAGTATTTTTTGAGTAATTGCCCATTGATACAGTACATCTCCACATACTTTCACAATCAGGTACTTATGTAATATAAAATAATAAAATAGTAATAAAACTATAATACTAGAGTATCAGGAGGGGGCTTAAATCCATAAAGCTCCTCTTGGCAAATTTGTTCAGCAAAACACAGTTGCCAGACCGTCATACTACTTGATATGATGCTGGACAGGACAAGTTTTTTTAAAATCCCAATGTACTGGAAAAAAGATATTGAGTAGAGGTCTTCATCACACCATATGAATGAAATAAAAAATATTTTATTTATCCCTTTTGAGGGAAATTATTGAAATATACCCTTCTTCAGGGAAATGGATAATAATTTTGTGCTTTCTGCACAAATGTTGGTCCTTATTTGTTGACAAAAAAGTATTCTATCCATTCCGCATGACAAATTAAAGCAATAGAAAAAAGCAGCTTCATTCTTGTCCCAATTGGTTGGTGCTATGGCAAATTAGGTCAAACGCTGGATAAAGTCCTACTGGGATTTTCTAAAGAGAGCAGGGAGAAAGAAGTATTTAGCCTGTTCGCTCTGTCTTAACTCCAGGGATGCCCGCTTCCATCTTCTGGTCATCTCCTGTCTAGTTTCATTTGACTCTTTTTTTTCTTGACCTTTCTTTTTCACATTAAATGTTTCCAATAGATTTTTCTGCTTCTTTGAAATGTAGTTTTAACCTTTTGATTCTGGTTCTCCTTTTCCAGTAAAATCCAGTCTGGCAACAAGCTGTTGTTGACAATCACCACTGAAGCCTGTCAGGGAAAGGACAACTTTGTCCGCTACCTGGAGCATGTACAGGCGGTAGTCACTGTCAATGCCAGCCGCCGTGGAGACCTCAACATCAACATGACTTCACCCATGGGTACAAAGTCCATACTGTTGAGCCGAAGGCCCCGTGATGACGACTCCAAGGTGGGATTTGACAAGTGGCCTTTCATGACCACCCACACCTGGGGGGAGGACCCTCGTGGAACCTGGGTACTCGAGGTGGGCTTTCAGGGTGAACAGCCACAGCGGGGAGTCCTGAAGGAGTGGACTCTCATGTTGCATGGAACACAAAGTGCCCCTTATATAGACCAGATTGTGCGTGATTATCAGTCCAAACTAGCCATGTCCAAAAAGGAGGAGCTGGAGGAGGAGCTGGACGAAGCTGTAGAGAGAAGTCTGAAAAGTCTGCTGAGTAAAACCAACTAAAATCTCACGTGCATGTTTCCAACTTCACTTTCTCTTGTCTTTTACCCTCTCTGCCTCTGTCTTCCTCTAAATCTTACTACATCTCCTTAGCTCCTCTCTGTGTCTTGTCTTTTTGTCTCCCTCTACTCCCCTCTTCTCTGCTTTTTGTTATCAAGACTTTCAATTAGCCCCCATTAATGAATGTTTCTTGTAACAATCATGATAAAAGCGTAACCCTTGATAATCTGTTCTACAACGAGAAAGCAAACTATATCACCAGAATTTTTACACTCTCCAGAACTGTACATAAAACCAAATATGAGCCACGCTTTCATGCTTCTGCTTTTATTTCCCTGCACCTCTCCTCTGCCAAATGTTGTACAGTTTGTGACTGTAAATGATTTTCTGTGTCATTCTACTTAAAGTTTAATATCTCGCAAACAGAGCAGTGATACTCCTTTCTGTTTATATTTTTGTGACATGCACTGTTTACATAAACGAGGAAAGGAATGTGTAATTTACTTTGCAGCGTGGTCATCGGTTCATATTTCATAATCTTTGCCGTATACTATAATAAATCTATTCAGCTGTTTATTTAAGTATTTGAGTGATTTTAAGCAAACAAACCAAGACACCAAGTAAGCATTGTCTGTCACTTTAATGCCCATAACTATTGAAAAGCAAAGAACTGGAAAAAAGAATAAGGCAGAGATTTATTAAAAGAAAATTATTGTGAGATTGAAATGATAAAGGCAGAGCCCATGTGGCATCCAAACTAAATTATTCATTTTCACCATGCTTCCTTCTGCCTGTGCTGTGCAATAAAGAGAAAATGCTCCTTAAAAAGTGGGGCACAAGCTTTGTTTACTCATACACCTATCAATTAATTTTTATAAAATGTCTGTTGAACATATACTATAAGACATACATTGGGTTGTTTAACATGACATTTAGGGAAAATGTAAAATATTGATTGACCTTTTGATGATAAACATATATATATATAT
>JBBBVU010000017.1:16585117-16595786 GCA_037177055.1 Atherinosoma microstoma
TGATCCAATTTAAAATCACTGTCCATCTTAAAACCCAAGTTTGAAACCAATGGCCTCAAAAAACCGGCCAAAGGGCCCAAGTCAACAGGAAGGAGTTCACAAAGACAAATACATCACAGCAGGTGAAATATTTTAGAGATGAGATATTGTGTGTGATTCATCACATCTACTTAAAAAGGGTCTTTAGTGCCAATAATGCTTGAAGCAAGTCAGATATTCTAAATGCTTTGAATAAACCAAAGAGCAACGGAAAATGAATGTGAAATTTTAAATGAAATAATTGCATCAATTATGGATGGAGTCATGAATACAACCCCACTACAGCACTCCAGGCTCCATATTTGACCTTTTTCACCCGACTGAAACTCGTTAATACTCCTCATACGTCCACACAATGCCATGATATTGTCCTCATGTTAATTGGTGAATCTAAATTGTCTGTTTGTCCCTGTGAAGGATTCTCAACCTGCCCAGGTTCTACCCAACCTCTTGCCTGATAGCACCTGGGATAGGCTCCAGTTCTCCTTGTGACCTTGAATTGAATTAAGTGGGTATGGAAAATGGATGGATGGATTTCGTTTAATAGCACACACAATTTTGTGATGCACCAAAGGTCAACAGAGGATAAATACTGACTCTTCAATGCCTCTCACATCAAAGAGAAAACCCTTTAATGGAGCAATGGCTTAATGCCATCTCATAGTCCCTCCTGCATTCTAACTATAATTTTTCTGTTGTACTTTTTAGTAATGACTAAATCTTTCAGTGCAGCTGTCCCCAACCACCAAGTAGTCTGAAAAAAAAATATAATATCAAATGATAATTGCTTGGTAATAACATTATGTACTGTAATGAGTTGAATGCAACTTGGACAAGAATAAGTAGACATTAGTTTTACAAACTGCTGTAAAGTTACACTATGATAACTTATAATGTAATTAAGGTCAATTTATAAGCTTTTTCTTCATCAGAGATGGCAGTAGGAGTTACACTCGCATCACCTCTTCAATTCAGATGCAAAGCAGTGACTCACAACTGGAAATCTTTAATGCACAAAGTCAAATCTGCCTCATGTTCAGAGTTTGTATTTTTTAAAACATTAAAACCATTTAAAAATAATTGTGCCAGAAGTAAAACTGAAGGACATTGCAGCAGAAATTTCTCAACAAGCAGTTCTGCACCATTTCATTAATCTGACAGTCACGAAATCCCACAATTGAACATTGTTTCATGTAATTGGTGGATTTGCTGTTTCACCATATCGAGCTTTGTGCATACAATGGAATGCAAAAATGGCAATATGTATGCTCAGGGTGATTCAGATACAAAACTCATTCTTCTGCATGTGAATTTGTTGAGGCGAACAAGACACAGCATTAAAAGTTACTTGCTGGCATCAACGATGCAATCCTCTATTGTGAAAACAGTATGCATACCATTATAGTTGTCTCTAGGATTTATTTAGGATATATGTCGATGGATTACTTATCAAACAGAAAGACTTCTGTTGGTTCACATCAAGGGATGTAAAAAATATGTTTTGATTTATTTTTGATTGATGATTAGCTTCAAAATCTCAAGATGAAACAGTCTTTTTGATGATCTGTTAAAAATATAGCAGGTATATATTCTCTCATGAGTCATGCGTATCTGTGCCATCTATTTGATCTATTTATTCCCCCTCTGGCACAAGCTAAAGTATTCTTTAAACATTCATCATACACAAATGTAGTAAACAGAAAATCAGTGTGTACACTTGCAAAGTATTGAGCTTCTTAATGTGCAAGTCTTTAGACTAAGATAACTTTGATCAAGTGGATTCTAAAACAATCGGTGGCTTAAGGCAACATTCTTAAAAAGGCAGTGTAAATAATATTCCACTAAACAGTGTGTCAGTGACACTTTATGACAAGCTGTTAAACGTTGTAAAGCATGAATCATCAGGAACAAGATATTTTCCTCCACAGCTGGCGGACTATAAAGTTAAGATGACGTAGTGAGCTTGAAAAGAGTGAATACAGGCTTCATAAAGGTAGCCGAAAATAGATGAATGATTTATAGTTTTGCTTCTTTAATGCTGGGTACATAAAAAAGCTGATAAGTTTAACTCCATCCATTTAAAAGACAATTATGCCAATATTCACAACCTGCCTCTACTGCTTCTATAATTTGGTACAGTTTTAATGTATTTAATAAAAGTTAGGTTGAGAAACTTGTGATAAGAAATGACAAAGTAACTCAGAAAGTATCAGCAAATGTTATCGCTAGATTATATTCTTAAACGTCTTCCTGAAGGGAATGAGGTATGGGACTAGTAGTATGATGTCTATATTTGGTGCACAGAATAAAACAAGAAAACATAAACCAAAAAATAAGTAAAGCTTCAGCCATGTCACGAAGAGAAAATAATTTGTTCGGTGTGAGTTATAAATTGAAATCCAACTCCAAAGTCCCTTTGACATGAGTCCTTTCAGAGTTGACAAGGTCTTTAAACATTACAGCGCACAGCTGCAATCTATGAGCATGGACATGTCACTTCAACATGTTCAAAAATATTTTTACACAGTGGACTTGGCACAATGGAAAAAACACAAACGTGAATAATCATTACCTGACTAAATTTGATTTCAGAACCCTGCTGGTGTTATAAAATGATGACTTTATTGGACTCTTGAATGCGAAAGACCCATTGTAAATTTTATATGAACAGCTGTGATTTTACAAAGACAAAAAACAAAAGGCTCACCAGAAGTTATAGATTACTGTTTAAAACACTTAGAACCAGAATACCCTCAAAATAATATGTATATATATATCTACAGTTTGGGATGGCTATAAAGATATAATGATGGGAAAGGGGAAAATACTCAGTGATAACTGAGCATAAAAAGAGATGAGAGCCACTTTTCCCATGGTGGAATGGGCACAATGTTAACAAATTTACAAAGAAGTTTGGTTCAGGTTTAAAATAATTTGTGAGGATTGCGATATGATTTTTGCTTAAAATGTAATATCAGAATTGGACAATAAACAGTAAGCCTGTCAAAGTGATTATTCTAAAATACTGAACAAAAAGCTTAACAAATGCAGCTTGATGTGGAGAATCCACAGTCTTACCGAAATGCATGGGGGACTATAACTTGTTTGAATTTCACATCAAATGTTGCACACAGGTGGCAGAATTAATTGTTAAATGTATAAAGAAGTGCACTGAACATGTTTATACTATAACAGAAAACAAGTGAAAGAGAATTTCATCAGAGAAAATTATGAAACACATAACCCATTAATCTATGGGCAGTAAATGGCTTAACCCTATAAAGCCAAACAGATCATATTTGATACATATAGTTTCTGAGATATTTTGCATCTTTTTATGGTAAAAACTTATCCTGTAGTACACATATGGTGCTTGTCTTCTGCCCCCTGATGGATACCAGGAAGCATAAGACTACACTACAATAAAGTCACACGGTAATAAATGAGAGATATACCAAAAAAAAATAAAAAAATTGTTGAAGGGCCAAATAAAGACTTCAGATTTTTAAAAAAGACTTTTCTCCACAGTTTTTCTTGGGTTGGGCTTTAATGGCTTAACTAACCACCATTTCAAATTGTATTGGGCCTTGAATGCTGAAAAACAGTCAGGCGTTTAGGACTTACAGATTATGTTACAAAGATGGACTCTCAGAATAGATACTAAGCTCATTTGCCCAAGGCTTTACCTTTGAGGTGAAGCTCTGAGAATCAGACAGTTAACCAGTCAGTATTTCAATTTCAGCTTAATAGTTTGGACTTGTGCTTTTGATGGCAGCAACGGTACTACCCAATTATTTCTCCTCAAATTACACTCCATTAAATTACCTGCTTTTGTTTTGCCTCCTGCTTTCAGGCATTGACAAGGCTGGGACCAGAGGCTCTTACTGATACAGCTGGGACAACTTCTGTCCTTCATTACGCTCATGTCATGTCTCTGAGGATTCTGGAGGGCAAAAGTCTTCCACCTTTAAAAGAGTCCTCTGTTAGAGGGACCTTATTACACTGTTTTTGGAGCTCTTCCTTTACACATTCAAGATTATGCAATGGAAAAGCTTAGAATTCAAATGTGGTAATTTTTCTCCCAATATTTCTGGTCTGCTAATATTCTAAATGTTGTTAATAATTATGTAAAAGTCAAATCATTCATTCTTGGTGTACTTAAAAAGGATCATTTTATGAATTTCACAAAATGACAAAAGTTCCCATACTTGGAAAGTTCACCTATTGATATTAAAATAGGCTCTTTTTGTCTCAGTTATTGGAAATGCAGGACAAAAAAAGAACAACATTTTTCTATCCATAAAATTACCTTCTGCCAGTATAAAATATTCAGTACACTGAATAATTGCACTCTCTGTATTGAACTTTAATCTTCCACTTGTAGCTGGAAGCCATTTGATGAAATTCATGGAGCACACAGAGCACTCAGACTGCATGAAATGCTGCTTGATTCCATTGCTTCACAGGTTTATTGCCTCTTCCTCAATGATAGAACCTTATGTCTGTGTCCCTTCAGGTACATGGCCATAGTCAATCCTTTGAGGCCTCGAATGAAGTACCAAACTGCCTACTTTCTAATAACAGGGGTCTGGATTGTTCCCATTCTGATATCAATCCCCTCTGCCTACTTTGCTTCTGAGACCATGTACCCCCATGGCGGCACCACCCCAACCACTCACAAAGTCTTCTGTGCCCAGATATGGCCAGTGGACCAGCAAGCTTACTATCGTTCCTACTTCCTGTTTGTTTTTGCAATAGAGTTTGTTGGGCCTGTGATCGTCATGTCAATGTGTTATGCCCGCATTTCCCGTGAGCTCTGGTTCAAAAATGTTCCAGGTTTCCAGACCGAGCAAATAAGGAAGCGGCTGCGTTGTCGCCGCAAGACAGTGTTGGTTCTAATAGGAATCTTGACGGCATACATCCTGTGCTGGGCACCATATTATGGCTTCACCATCCTGCGAGACTTCCATCCAACCCTCATTTCCCGCCAGAGAAACTCATTGGTGGCTTTTTACATCATTGAGTGTATTGCGATGAGCAACAGCATGATCAATACATTATGTTTTGTCAGCGTCAAGAATAACACAGTTAAGTACCTGAAGAAGATTGTGCTGTTGCGCTGGAGGTCAACATATGTCCCCACTAAGACTGTGGATGAAATGGATATGAGGACCTCCTCCATGCCTGTTACTGAAGAGATTGAATGCATTCACCTGAGGTGAAGCGAAGAAAGTTATTGATTTTTAAATTTGGACTGTTGATATCCAATGTCTGCATTGTTGGGAGGGATGACTTTGAAATGGAGTTTTTCTCCATGCCGTACAAAGAGGTGAAGCCTAATGAAATGCAAGGAAAGTTAAACAGCAGTACTTTGGCAGGGAGGGTATACAAAAAAATCTGTGTGATGAGATTGTAATTGTTGTTCCATGGTGTGGCTTTATATTGTGCACTGAAAAAATAACTTGTATAAATTGTGTTACATGGAAAACTTGTGATTATTAACTGTTTACAGATTATTAGATATTTAAATTTCTTGTATCTGTTTTGCTCAAAGTGATTGTAAGTTAACTCTTATTACCAACTTTTTTATTCTTTTCATGCCTCTATCTAAATATTGAGCTATTATCAATAACTGGCAACCTAATAATGACATTTCCCTTTATCTTTTGAAGCTAAAATACTTTTCCTTGATTATATGTCCTTGAAAAGAAACAATATATTGCATGCTATCTTTGTCGATCAATCATTTTTTGTGGGGTTATGTCAATAAATAATGAAACATTAGAAACAAAGACTGCCTTTATTGTTTAAGCTCTGCTTTTCCTTATATGATTCCCAAACAATCAGTGTGATATCAGTGATAAAACTTCAAGAGTGTAATACTTTCTATCTTTTTATACTTTCTTACTAATGGATATTTTAGAACATCCAAGTTTTCTTATAGATTTGTTTGTGCTCTACTGTTCTAAAAAAAATGTAAAATAGTTAGGGCATTTAGGGGTTTCATACGATGCAAAAACAAAACACTCCAACACAAGTGCCTCAATAACCACTTCAAAAACACTGGTTGCTTCTCCTGCAACTGTGAGGAGAAATATCGACCTGGATTTTCCTGGTCCTTATAAATAATGAGCACTTATGTGTTTTTATCAATCCTGTGAATAAAATGCATAGCACGGTGGACAACACCATAACAAACTGGAAAGTACAGAATAGCTGCAAAAATTGGTATAAAAAAGAAAGAAAAATCAACAGTAATCCCAAGGTTTTAGTATCATGTCTTTCTAAATGTGCTTCATGTAATTATGACATTTAATGATTTTTATTTAAATCTCACTGTTGAACCTATTAGCAAGTCTGCTCGGAACCTTAAGACACAATTTGATTATGATTTAATCAAATCAAGTACAAAATCCCATTTTTGATTATCTCAGATGGACGCATTTGACATTAGTTGGTTAAAAATCAGTTTACATCAAATCAATTAATTCCCTTTCTATCAAATCCAAATGTTTTATTTACATATGTAGAGCCAAATTTGTTTGAATTTATTGTACACCAGTTAAAAATTTGATTAGCACTAAATTAAATTTTGTTGTATGAACAACTCCTTTGTTAATCCATGTTACTACTGATAGTCTTGCTGAATGAACCAAAATGGTGTTTGATGAGTTTATTAATCCATTAATTTACAGTACAAAGTACAAAACACATGCTAATAAAATCAACTTTATCTTAACAAACAGCGTAAAAGCTTGCTGCTTTTGTCCACTTTTAGCACTCATTCAACACATCCGACGTCACTTTGGCTTTGTCCTCCATTTTGGGGGAACCCAGCAACTGTTTACATCAACACTTTCAGATTTCTCACTAGTAAACTAAATGTTAAAAACATGCTAAAAAAAAAAGAAACTTCCTTGCTGCGATAAGCTCACAAGAGAAGTGAAGAGTCGTTGCAATGTAAAAATGTAAAAACACTAAAGATCAGGACAATCTGCTGAACAACGGATGAAGTTCAGGTTTAGATGCATTTCCACCTGTTTCAGCTTCAGGAATTAGTGATTACCTTGTGTTTGATGTAAGATCCTACACGTGGCATGAATTAAAAAACTATGATCATTACATGCGGCCATTTTACAAACTGATTAAGACCTGAAAGTCTACAAATTGTCGGCTGCAACTATATCATCATTTATATGTTTATTAAACATTCATTGTTCTGATATTTTTATTCTGAAATCAAATATATTATCTGTTCAACTGTGTGGATTGATATCTGATAAATGAATGTACTCTGGGTGATGTAAAATGAAAAGTAGGATGTCTTCATTTTCAGGATCAAATAATTTAACATATCTTGTTTAAGCAAAAGGAGTAGTAAAAATATGAAAGCAATAAAAAGATATATGAGGACCTATATTTATTTATTGCAACAATAAAATATACAAAAAATACTTTACTGAATCTGATGGCAAATCTACTCTGAAACATCTGAAAAGAGTAAAAACTCCTGAATGTTTGACAGAACAACACTGGGATTCATGTTAATCAGAGCCAAACAAATGATTACGATCTAGTTGAGGAAATTTATGTTCTCATCAGTGCATGGGAGTATTACCCAGATTGGTACTGTTTCATTTTGAATCCTGTACTTATTGCGTCTGCAGCCAGTAACCCATTTTACATTAATTCTGAGGTGTACCACTTCACCTAGTTCATCATCCTGTTCATCTAGCTGACACTTTGTAAATGCAGCCATCTTTACCTCTGCTCATGTGAAGCCCAAACTGTTCTTTATATCCAAACCACGGTCAGCCAGAAGCACTTAACCTGGAAAAGTTTCTGCAGAAGTCCACTGTTCTCTAGGATGTTTCACAAACACACTGCCTCCAAAACAGAAACCAACCTGATCTCACAGAAATATGTGAAATAACCTCAAGGTTTACAGCGAATTTACAGTGTGACAAAGCTCCACCAGTGATATAAATTGCCTTGATTTCTGTGGTTCCAGCATGTAATTTTGAACAATTGTGAGATCATGTTGACAGAAACGTAGGATGAAAATCCACTGGTTAATTTCTTTTTGTGTGCTGATCACAAAGCTGCTGCTGCAGCCGAGTACGCAACTCTGTGAAAAAAATATAAAGATGGAATACTCATCAGAAATTCTGAACAAGACAGAGATTAAAAAGCCCTGAGCCACAACTGATCTAATGTAAACTAATGTTCCCCTAAAATGGAAAATCAATCCCACAGTTCTGTGCGTGGTGACAACTGTGTGCATTCTCTTGATTGCCCAATTAAAAAGTATCTGCATTAGTATTGACGGTACTAGTCCTTCATTTACTTGGTATCGGATTGAAACCAAGTCTTGCAGTATCACACACCACTATTTCTGACTATTATTTTATCAACCTTAAAGACTTAAAGCCTCTCTCAGCTTCGAGACACTGCTGGGCAGTAAGGGGTCCAGAAATGCACATAATAGATGTCACTGTGCCATCAAACTAGTCTGGAGTGTAGAATTTTAAGGTTGGAAGGTTACGTAATGTGTCTTTATCATAGCTTTGTATATTGCTCATAATTTGCAGTATGTCTTTCAAACTCCTAAATCCTAACATTTGTGAGAAGATACCAGAAAAGTAAAAAAAAAAAAAAGTTGAAAATTTATTTTAGGATTGTGAGTTCAATTTCTACATGAACTAGTTCAAAGTTCAGTTCACACATTTTAGAATGAATTACTACTTTTCTTCAATATGTTGCTGAGCGCCATTACCTTCCGAATACTGGCATTTTCCGGTTGTTGCCCCACATTCAGTCCACACTTGTAGCCAGCTGCAGTTTATTAAAAACATGAGGAAAAATTTGTTGCGTGGTCTTTTTTAATGAGGAATTATTAAACCATCTGAGGTAGGAACCAGGCTGAGGTAGGAAAAAAGGATGTACTTCAAAGTGCAAAATATTTAAACGTTATTTATCTTTTCATCAAGATAACTTTTCAATTATGTTCTGACTTTTTTGCCTAAAGAAAAAGAAAAGTTTTAGACATTGGGTCATAAAATGAATTAAATGAAATGAAATGAAATATACTTGATTTATTTATAAAAGTGCAATATTCAGCCCAAATGAATAAGTAAACCCCCCCCCCCCCAATAACTGATAAGTGATCATACAAAGATGTATTAATAATTGAGACAGAGGTGGTGCTGCTGCTATCGTTGGATTTTACCTCCATTCTTTGCAATTTGATGACACATGCATGGTGCGACTGGTGGCTGGTGTTGCCAAATGGTGGGCATGGTAGAAAAAGTTTGAGAACCACTGGATTAATCCAATGCTCCAGCTAAGCAACTTTTGATTCAAGTCTCAATCCAGTAATTATTAATTCCTCTAGATTTTAAGGTTTTGCTATGAAATTAACCTCATATGGCCTTAAAATAGTAGTAGTAAAACTCTTCACCCTTTCCTTCTTTCTGTGAATGAGGAACCATGAATAAGCTAATCTGGCCCTCTTCATATCTCTGATCGACAGCAGATGACACTACATTGTTTCCTGCAGCACTGTCTCTGCTATGCAATGGCCAGATGTAATGTTAAGATAATTCATCCATACATGCTTGAACCATAAATTAAAACCTATATAATACAAAGATGAAGCTATTTCATTCTGCATGCAAGTGGAATACATTACAAACAATATTAGAGATCTGCAATGGACTGGTGACCTGTCCAGGGTTAGGGTAAGCCCTGCCTGTGCCCTGCCTCTCGCCTAGTAGCTGCTGGGACTATTTGATCCCTGAATCTAAAATTGCAGCTGCTCATTTTCATAACACCATTGCCAAATGACACCACACATATCTCAGACATGCTTTGAATTTGGCAAAACCTAGAGAATTTGATACTTTCTCACTGAAAAACAGATTGGAGACTTTCTTGCAGTAGCATTAGGTAGTCTGGTCATCTCAACATTAAACCCAGTAATTTGAATGGAATATGTTTGACAATAGCAATGAGGCAGAACAGGCACAATGATCTTGCAACAGCTGCACATATTTCTGTATATATCAAAGGCCTCTTCTGAGAAAGAAATATTCAATGTCTCCTGAGTATTCCTGCATATCTGGCTTCACAAAAATGTCTGTATCACACAAGACACCATTACTGCTGATGAGATGGCTGGTGGCTAATTAGAATTTGAGATGACAGAAATGTGTGTTAAAATGAAATTGCTCCATATGTGATCACAGATGCTCAGAGGCAAAAGTAATCCGCCTTAGTAATCAGCGTACATTTCAGTTTGATAGATTATGCACCATTGAATTGGTTACCATCTTAATAGTTCAAAGCATTCCGTGACAGAGAGCCCTGTGTCCATTGTGGAGGAAGCAATTATAGCTTATCAACCGAATTGCGCTCTTTCTCTGTTATTAAGCCATTTTCTGGGCAATGAAAGTCTCCATGAAACAACAGTGATGATGCACATAGTTATAAAACATGTAACTGTTAATCCTCCAATTAAAGTGCATGAACCTTTTGACAAGGTACCAACCAAGCAGAGGTCGCGCTAGAATTTTTCTTTGTCTGTCATTTTGACTGACAGGCTCATAAAAATCCGGTCATTTTGTATTTT
>JBBBVU010000017.1:16595886-16608477 GCA_037177055.1 Atherinosoma microstoma
GACGGCCTTCAGATTTTTCCGTCATTGTTTGAAAAAAACGGTCAATGACGGAAAATATCCGGTTAACGCGACCTCTGCAACCAAGGTACCAAGTTTATTAAGTGTGATTTGACCCTCCTTCATAAATTTGCTTTTTGTACACCTAAACAATAAATCACAACTGCAGGTGTATCATTGTTCATCCAAATATGTACCCTAAACATGTGGATAATTTGGTCATAGACACACTGTCATCCAACTGATATTATTTTGTAAAACTAAAACAATAGAGCTTAAATAAACTCAAACAGTGCCTTAAAGCAGGAAGTGAATACTTGCCATAAGTAATCAACTCTTCAGCATGATTAAATATTGGGTTTCCTCATCAAAGATATTCTGAGTTGACTTCATATAACATCTCTGTGGCTGGGTTTCAGTCACATGACTTGCAGGCTTGAATTGTTTAGTTCCTGTGGGCTTTAACTTGCCATGGTTCACTGGGTTCAAGTTACCTGCTTGTTTAAAAGAGTGAAATATAACTCTAAACAAGTGCATTTTTTTTAACCTAATCTCTAGACATTTACCATGACTGATCATTTTTCATGAGCTGTCCTTTGTTTGAATAAGGAAAACACTGATCACACTCCGCTACCATCTTTCTAGGCAAAATGACATATATATGTGGGTTTATTTTTCTACATGCAACCAATTCTTTATAAAAGCATAACAAAAATGGAAACATCTTAATGAATTGCCTTCTGCATGCAATTTCCCCTTGGGGATCAATAAAGTATAATTAATTCATTAATTCTAAAAAGCATTTAGAGTTTGAACATATTTTCATTAATTAAAATGAAAGCATAGCAATTTGTGTAAATGCTACATATTTCCAGCAACACAAGATCAGTGCACATTCTTTCATACCGTCTCTAAGCAGGTAAACCCAGACTTCCTTTCCCTGGCCACTTCTTCCAGCTCATCAGGGGGGTCCTAAAGTGTTACCAGGCCAGCTGAGAGATGTAGTTCCTCTTGCGTGTTCTGAGTCTTCCCCAGGGCTTCCTCCCAGTGGGATGTGCCTGGAACTCTTCTCCAAAGAGGCACCTCTTCTGGCTCCTCTCGATGTGGAGGAGCAGTGGGTCTACTCTGAACCCCTCCCTGATGACCATTGTGGCGAAAACACTTTTTGGCCTCTTTTATTTGCAACCTCATTTGTTTGGTCACTATCCACAGTTCATGACCATAGTTGTTTTTTCCTTTATTTATTAGAGTAATCAGATCATTTCAAATGAAACTTGACTGCTGAATCTTGGTTTGTTTCATTTATGATTGAAAAAGATTATTTCATTTATCAATTCACCGCTAATGTTTGTCATAACTATGAGCCAAAACAACAATGAAAAAACAGTCCTACAGCCCTAAAGTACATTATACAAGCTTTACAGTCATAATAAGCAGGACATACTATGCCACACTGGCTTTTACATGAAAGGGATGTTGAACGCTGCTGTCGATTCAGATCTTAATAAATGAGAGAAAATTAATTTTATCCTATATTTGACAGCACCCCCCAGTCGGTGGGTATAACACACGAGTTATTAAATGATAGCTCAGGTCAAGAGCTCTCTGTAGCAGTTGGTCCCATATCTTCAGCCCCTTCTTTTGTTAAATTATATGCCTTCAAATAAGCACTGAGGTCAAGATTCAAAAGGTCAGAAGGAACATGTAGTGTTCATACGGACAAGTTATTCTCCAGATGAAGACCTTTCCAATGATGTTTTTAGTGAAAGCCAAAGATTTTATTTTTCTCATGTCAGACACAGACCTTCAAAGGCATAGTTTCAGAAAGCACTTGTAAGCTTGCAGACATCTCCAAAGCAAAAAATAAAAAAAACCACTGTGCTCTGAGAAGAAATAGTGGATAAATCATTTCTTGCGTTGCAATAACTTCGGGTTTTAAAATGGTCATGATGGAAAACGTGCATGGTCTAGCTGTGGAGCACTACCTGGAGAATTTGGCCTTGCATGAAATTTGGGAACAAAAACATGATAGTGGCCAGTTTGTAAAAAAAAATGTTCAGTGAGCCAACTGGATAAATTCCACAAACTTTATTGCATAAAAATGGATACAAATATTTAAACATGTATATGCTTCCTTTTTTTTTTAGCTTTTGGTGATGTTTAAAGCAATACTGGCAGAACATCCAGTCTATGCCGCCCCCAAACGAAGGTTAATCTTGGATTCCGTCTGTTCTCTGATCTCCCTCAAGTCAGCAATAATACGTTTTAATGTCTCTTGTCTTATCTGTTGCTCTGTCACTTTCCCTCTTTCTTTTCCTCGCTTTCTCCGATAATTTTTCTCTTGTGTTTCCCTGCTGAATCAGCCATGGTGTACATTATGTACATCATAAATGTCAGTGTGTGCCTTCAAAATGAGCCGGAGGCACAGAACTTTAAGGACATAAATTTATGAAGTGCTGTTTTGATCTGGGAATTGTTTTAACACTGCAGATGAACCAGAAAATATGGAAAAACCTGTCATGTGCCCTTTCCAGTTCTTGGTTTTGATTTAGATTTAGTCAAATGTATCCTGTATTTGGGTCCACTTCCTGCAATATGTCATAGCATTATCTAAAGAAAAAAGAGACTACAATTTGTATTGATGAGGGCATTATGTGTGTATAAGCACAATCAAGTCTCTGCACTTAAAGATTCTGCGTTTTCCTATTTGTTTCAAACTCAAAGGTTACCTTCCATATCAGCATATGCAGTACTAAAGAGATTCTCGTCAGACAGATGAAAAAAGATGCCCCATATGTCTTCAATCTTTCTTTTTTCATGTTTCAGTGACAAATCTAACCTGAACAGTTTTTTTTTAAACCAGGAATTTCACAAGGAGGGGACTCCCCTGAATATTATGATTTA
This sequence comes from Atherinosoma microstoma, assembly GCA_037177055.1. Classification (NCBI taxonomy): domain Eukaryota; kingdom Metazoa; phylum Chordata; class Actinopteri; order Atheriniformes; family Atherinidae; genus Atherinosoma; species Atherinosoma microstoma. The sequence goes on from JBBBVU010000017.1 coordinate 16,598,788, forward strand.
AATGTCAAACCATCTGTGGTATCTAAGCATTGGCTGGCTTTCATTTGGTGCCTCCATCTGCATTGAAAACCTGCCTCATACCGACAACACAGCTCAAATGTAAATTCACACTGTGCTGTAGGTATGTACTGATGTCATCATTAAAAATTTTATTGTAACATCTCCTAGAGCTCTTGGTTAATACTATGTTCTGATTTTAACACAGAAAAATGATGACATCAGACCTGATATATTCTGGAATATGTCAGGTCTCATGTAGTCCTGAAGCTGTTGTTGCCCAGCACCATCTCTAGGCTGAGAAACTGCACTTCACAACTTTGAATTTGAATAGATATAATTTTGCAGACTACCTCCAAACTTTGGTCTCCAGGTTTGCTTTCAGAACATTAATTCATAAACAAACCTGTGTTTCTAATGCTATTAATTTCCTTTAAGAGAGTTTTTTTTTTAATTATTGGACAGACTCTTAAGACTTAATAACAGTGGTACAGTGGTTAGTCTGGTAAATTATAATTACTGGTATATTATAATTATAAGTACTGGTTTTGAACAACTACATGGATCTGAAATATAAAATATAAAATGTAAATTAATTTTCAAAAAACGTGGTGATGACCCTTGTGTTAAATGCTTTTACATTCTGATGCTTGTGTAGGAACCATTCATCTGTTTGAGCAGAGATCTGCATCTCTCTGAACCTGTTAACAACCCCTACCAATGAAGAAACTGGTAGGTGTTGTAAAAGCTTTCCTTAAATGGTTGAAGTTTTACTGCCATGACAAGCACATCCAGCACAATGATTCTGTCCAGGATGCTACTTTTGACATTAACAAGAAAGCACTGCTGTTCTTTTCTTCTCCTTGCTAAATGTCCCTAGATTGCACTCTAGAAAACTGTTTATCCATTTGTAGTAACATAGAAAGCCCTCTTTTCCTTTATAGGGATTTTTTCCTGTCTCTCATCAACAGTTCACTTCTGCATTTAGAAGCAACAAGTCTGTTAAAACTATTTAGAAAAACAAAACAAAAATAGTCACCTTGGATTTGCACCACAGGTAGAGCAGAACCATTTCAAAGAAATCCCCTGAAAGCATCAAAATATCTACATGGTCTTCTAAAACCATTGTTATTGACGAGCTGCATTATCATTCTACTTTTTATGCAGTAACATCACTTTACTACAAATTATATGAGATCATTGCTGCTCACAGCAATAGTTTTACACAATTACATGTACAACCATTCATGTCCATAAACTCCAATCCCAAACTATGCCCTTATAATGTCTAACCTTAACTAATATCCCATTACTAAGGACACTCATTAATTGCCTCACAATAAATCATGTAGAACAGACAGATCTTGTTGTCTATATTGTTCATTGCATATTGTTTGTTATAACTTCAATGAAAACATGGGGGCTTATTTTATTTTATTTTATTTTATTCCTGACTGTAACCGTTTGCAAATATATAATAGTTGTGCTATATGGAGTCAGTAGACAATTTCTTTATCCATGACCCAGTTTGTAAGACTTTGGGAGGAGGACAGACCGCATGATATAAGTCATACCTTGAAAAAGCATATTCATCTGCTGAATGGGGTTTTGATGTGTGTCACTGTCTCTTTCTTTGACACAGTAGATCGAAAACAATATTCTAAACAGGAGATCCTTTCCCTGTAGAGATACATTAATATCTTAATGACTGGATGCTGGGTTTTCACCATTTACCACACATTTGGAAGAGGTATCTCCAGTGATGTTTTAAAAATGTCTTAGTCAGTCAAACAAAGATCATTTACTTTGAAAAAGTCCAGGCACATTTTATAGTTAAACTGATATTCCCAATTTCAAAGTTCTTACTTCACTCCTAAGCCCTAAAGTCTGTATGTTTTTGATAACTTGGTGTCTAGCTTTAAAGAATCATTGTGTTATCTTTCCTACAGAGAAATAGGACAGGTTCAAAGACAGCTGTTGAAACACCCTTGTGATTAGATCACCAAAGTCACATCTCTGACAGTGTCTGAAATTCGGGATCATCTACTTACAGTGACTACTGCTACAACCCAAATCAACTGGCTAAACCACAGGTGTCAAACTCCGGTCCACAAAGGCCATTATCCTGCAGGTCTCATTTGTTTCCCTTCTCCAAACAAAACTGACTGAAATTAATGGGTCATTGTGAATACATTGACAAAAAGCTGTTGGATCCATTTGACTTGTATCAGGTGTGTTGGAGCAGGGAAACAAAAAAAGCCTGCAGTATAGTGGCCCTCAAGGACCAGAGTTTGACACCCCTGAGCTAAACAATAGAGATGTAGCTCTGAATCACCTGTACATCGATGAGCTGTCGATGGAAGTCGCAGACACAGAACAATGTTCAAAGAAACAAATCTGGTTAACTGTGACAGCATTCGTTTTGCAACAAGGACAGACTGACAACTTTTTGTTAAGTAGCAAACCAGCAAACATATATACACTAGAATAAGAAAAAAGTTTGTTTGGACCCGGTTATTACATACTTAACGCGCAGTCAGTCATATTTCAGCGGGGCAGCTCATAAAACTTGCTTTATAATGTGATGTGTGGAATCTGCATTTCTCTTCACTGTAACAGCCTATCACAATTCAGCAGGTATCACTTTTGTACTATTTACATCAAATTTGACATGTTATCGTGTTAGCCAAGTGAAGAGAGTGCCCAGATGATTTAAAATGTTAACAATTATGTCTTACATCATTAAATGAGACTGAAACTAAGACTAAAGCTCAAATCAGTTATGTCTTCCAATTAAGAGTGTGCAGTTTCTCCAGAGACGGTGAATTACAAGGCGTTTTACAGAGCACAAAGAGTCACACTGAGAACATCTAGGGAAGGACTATTCAACTCAGTCCCATGAGGGCCGCATTCCTGCAGGTTATCACTGTTTCCTTTCTCCAACACACCTGACTCAAATTAAATGGATCCACCAGCCTATGAGGTTCCGCACAATGCAATGACTCATTAATTTGAGTCAGGTATGTTAGAGCAGGGAAACATTGAAAACCGGCAGGACTCTGGCCCTCGTGGGGATGAAATGAATAGCCATGATCAAGGGGAATCTTACAAGTCCGTTCTTTGTTCCTGCAGCAAAAGCCCTACTGATTTTAGCATGAAAAAAATATGTATTCATCTGCAGGTACACAGTATCAGTATATCAAAAACAAACAAACAAGAAACATTCACTTTAAAATGTTGATATTTTGTTTTCAACAGGTCACATAAACACCTGATTACACTTGTCTCAGACCCACATCAAATGACTCTGTAGTAGACAAGGGTTTTAATCAGCTTTAGCTCACCTCAGCTTCTATGGGAACATAAAACCTGGGTATGCATGCAAAATTTTACTCAGAATGTCACGGTGAGGGCATCTATAATTGGCACAGTTCACTCTTTCTGAGGGGAGAAACACACATCTATCAACTGTTACATCCCACATGGAGGTTGTGAAACTGACAACAACTAGACAAAAAACTAAATTTGACAGATTTTGTTTATTTTTTAAACTGTTGTCAAGATAGCTTGATGCTTATTCTCTTTCCCACTGTATGGTGCAGATGTATGCTGCCCAGTCAAGAGTAGCAAACTAGCCTATTTTTCTCAGATTGAATGCTATAAGCACAACCTTTAGGATAAAGTGTCATGCAGTCCATTTATGTTATGGCATTTTTGTATTATACATTTAAATTTATACATTTTTGTACTTTTTCACCACCTCTTATCAGCTGTTAATAAAAACTATCCATTCAATCTTGTTTAACCTTTGCATTAGCAGAAATAGGGAAGTAACAACTTTCTGCTTCACACGCTTCTGCGTTAGCCATTCCCACCTCACATTTCTGACCAATCTCGCAATTGTTCTCGGACGCCCCATGAGAACAAAGTTATGCTTGGCTAATGTGTCAAGAACAAGCCACAAGAAGTTCCAAACCACAGCCACAAGAACCAAGTGACAGTCTTTTTTTTTTTTTTGCAACCTTGAGAAAAATAACAAAGTCCTCGGTTATCGCAGAGTATGGAAGAGGCTTAACATACTTGTAAAAAGTGGTGGGCAGATCAATCCAAATATCGATAATATTGATACCAACATTGGTATTAATATTGATCGATACTAGTGTGATAACATCACTACGTTGGTGTAAGGCTTGAAAACTATCAAAATCTAAATAAATAAGGAGGATGAAGTGTTTGTTGGTCGATTCGGTTCACTGTAGAGATGAGGGACCTACATGCCCAAAATCAGCTTCTCTCCCTGAGAGAATGTCAAAATCAGCTTTTTAAAATGGCGCCAGGAATAACTTTGTTTCTTGACACCCAATTATAAAAGTTAGAAATGTAAGGCTTGAAAAATATCACAATCTTCATAAATAAGGAAGATAGTCTGTTACTTGGTGGATTCATTTCACCTCTGTGACCTGCCCAAAAACAGCTTCTCTTGCTGAGATAATGCCAAATTTGTATTTTTTTGGAGTGACTAATAACTTTGTTTATGTGTGAATGTGTTAAAAAATGAATGCATTAATTCCACAGATTAATCTCTTTGCATTAACATGCTACTTATTAATAAGGCTGTCAAAATTATAAGTATTGAGGATACTTGCCCTTTATCTCCTTGGTGTCAGATTAATACCAAATCTTGCTGTATCGCACACCCCTACTGCACTGATAATGAACCCACTTTTACAAGTATTGGAAAAGAATATGCAATTAGCTTGTAGTAGGTGTGCATGTATCAAAATAAATGTTTAAACATAATTCTTTTGGAGTAAACATGTAGAGGCTAAGTTTCCCAGCTATGATTTTTTCAAATCAGGTTTGAAGAAGTAGTTACCTCATTAATTACTCAGACACTATTGTAGTGTATTATAGTATGCAGCCTGCTTTATACCATTCATGGAAATCTTTTTCTCCAGTTAAGGGCTTTGTTTGCAGAAATGTTTTGTCACTGTGCCTGATGCACACACACACTTTGCAACTATTCATCCCTGAAAAGCACAGAGCTCTTCTACATGACAAATCCTAACTTAATCCCTATCTGTTTCATAAGGAAACAGAAAGGAGGCGTGCTCTTTAGAGCAACAAGTAGGTAGGTTTTGCCAGGAGCCAGCATGTTCAGCAGACAAATAACTATTAGATGACAGACCTGCTTCTCTTGGACAGCGATTTAATGTAGTGTCTGAGTGTTTCTCGGCTTTCACTTGGCCTACAGCTTTGCAGGCAGAAGACATCCAGTGACAGCAAATCGTTAGTTGGTCATGAATAATGATTCTGATCTAAGGCTCAAATCGTGCTCTGTAAAGAACAATTTGATCAGTACTGTTCCTTTTAAGAGTTTAAATGAAGACATTACCGTTTTGTCCACTTTCCTTTATTAAACAGGTAACTATGAACAGCAATGTGTGATCTAAGCAAGTATGCATTTTGGTTTTTTCTTTAAATTTGTTATGAAAATGCTGATAAAACCCCTTGGAACCAAGGTCTTCTTATTATCTTTAATATTTACAGTTTTTCTTAAATTAATGTAATCCCCTTTCATTAAAGTGACCCCTTTTTGCCCTGAAGAGGCTTAGATTTAACTAGTCACTTTAGCCATAGGTCTGCCTAGCTCATCCAATACTCCCCAGGATTCTCCACTTTCTTTCTCATGTTTAAGGAAAGCTGGTTTGCTGCTTCACTGCAGTACATATAGCACCAATCAACACTGTCGAAGTTTGTGTCTTTTTTGGCATGGAGGAAAACTAATGTAAAATGGTGCATCCCAGTCCATATGGTTCTGATTTAATTGAATAAAACTTGAATTTTCACAGCAACGTCATGAGTTGTTTTTAAATTTACAGTTTTCATTTTACCTGTCCCTTTACTTGTTTTATCTTTATCTCTCTATCTGCTGTGCGTGTCTGCTGTTGTTTGTTTGTGCACTGCACAACTCTGCTAGAATTTGCTTAGTGCATGCTTTTCTCTGCAACTTGCTGAATTGTATTTGTAATTTACTTGATATTTTAACACATTGAGCTAAAGTTAAATTAGTGCACATGGAAATATGAACCTTTAACTTATTTACATTAGCACACAGTCAATAATGTGTTGGTAAATGCTAATGCCAGCTCTTAGCCCATCCCTGCAAGTTGATGGGATTATTTTCCTTTGTTTCCATTAAAACATTCCATTGCATTTTCTGCTTTGAGTGGTTCAACCAAAATCCAATTTTGAACCTGATATTTTGTCTGCAAAGAGACCTGAAATTGGCAGTCCAGAGATGCTTCCTAGTCAAGCTGATAAGTGGCTGACAGGAAGAATGAGCCAAACTGACAAAATTCAGATGATCAAAGTTTTTATAAACTTGCTCTTAAAAGCCACTGCTCCTGGATTTAACTATTGGAAAACTAATGCATAGGCAATTATCTTTCAGCTGGCAACAAGTTATTTAACTCCAACTGATGCAATGAGTAGCTTTTCATTTCATTAACAACCATGCAGAAAGACACATGCCATCGTTGTGGAAAAGATGTTAGTCTGTTTAAGAAGGGTTAAATCATTGGCATGCATCAAGCAGAGAAAGCATCTAAGGAGACAGCAGAAACTACTAAAATTGGGTTATGAAACTGAAAGGATAGAGGGGAATCATCCTCTTTGAGGAAGAAATATGGTCGGCTAAAAATCCTTAATAATCTCGATTGGCGATCACGATTTGGTGAAATCAAATCAAGGAAAACAACAGCACAACTCAAGGCTATAATAGTGAAAGTAAGCGTGTTTCCACACAATGTTAAGGGAACTCAAGGCACTGGGACTGAACAGATATGTAGACATAAAAACATAACTAATCATTGAGGCTAACTGGACAAAAAGGCTTCATTTAGCTAGGGAGCATAAAGATTGGACTCTGGAGCAATGGAAGAAGTTATGTGGTCTGATGACTCCAGATTTACCCTGATCCAGAGTGATGGGTACATCAGGGTTACAAGAGAGGCAGATGAAGTGATGCACCTATCATGCATAGTGCCTACTGTAAAAGCCTGTGGGGGCAGTGCTTTGAACTGGGGTTGGTGCAGTTGGTCAGGTCTAAGTTCAGCAACATTATATACCCAAAGAATGAGGTCAGCTGAAATACTGAATGACCAGATTATTCCATCAATGGATTTTTCTTCCCTGATGGCATGGCCATACAATGCCAGGATTCATCGGACTCAAATTGGGAAAGAGTGGTTCAGGGAGCATGAGATATCATTTTCACACATGGATTGGCCACCACCGAGTAAAGACCTTAACCCCGTTGAGAATCTTTGTGATGTGCTTGGGAGGAGGCTTTGTGCAGTGGTCGGAATCTCCCATCATCAAAACAAGATCTTGGTGAAAATGAACGCAACACTGGATGGAAATAAATCTTGTGGCATTGCAGAAGCTTATCAAAACAATGCCACGGTGAATGCGTGCCATAATCAAAGCCAAAGGCAGTCCAACAAAATATTAAAGTGTGTAACCTTTTCTCTCTTTTTTTTGGTGGCAACTTTTTTTTTTTTGGGCCAAGCGGTGTAGTGTGCAGTATAGTCTTTGTCATACAACTGTTTAGTGTAGTGGTAGACAAAGCTTAACAAAAGGTATGACTCTTAAAAAAAAAAAAAAAGAAAAGATGATATGATAGAAATAACACAATTGTGGTTTTGAAATTGTAGTGTGGAGTACAATAAAAGATGCCTGGACCTTTTTTACTTGAAACTTGTGAGCATGGCAATAAATACATGCAGTGAATATGTTATTCTTTTCTTTAACTCATCAGCACATCATAGAGATCAATATATTGTTTCTGACTTAAGCCCCACCAGGCACAAACTCAACCAGGAATGTCCATCCGACTGTGTCATCAGTAGTTAATGTGGCTCTAAACTAGCAATGACAGCCTGTCAAGATCCAGGTTTTAGCAACTCCGAGGCACTAGAGTTTGAAAGGAAGATGAGCAAACAAAACAAAACATTCCCATCACATAGCAACACCCTGCCAAGGCCATCAATAACAATCTCACCAGTTAAAATGCCAGCAGGCTTTAATTCTTTGTCAAACACATCTTTCAATTACTGCATGGGTCTAAAGGCTCATCAAATGTGAGGACACAATCCTGATGTATTTGATGGATTGAATGACCATGCTTAGGGCATAAACAAAAACCAGAACAAAGTCCTACCTTATCCTGAGAAAAAAAAAAGTGCCATGTTGCAGATAATCCTTTCTTTTCTTTTCACCTTATGTGAGCCTATATATTTCCAATATAAATAGAGTAAAACTAATAAGTACTTAATTAGTACTCATACTTTTTTCATATTCATTTTTTCATTTTTCTTCTAATGTATTTGTAGCGACTAATTCCCTCTAAATCAGAATAAGGTCTATTTTCTTCCCAAATACTGATTCAAAAATCAAAACTCTTTATAGAGCACAGTAGAGAAACTGTTTTGCTTCTTCTAATTAGCCACACCTGAGTGAGAAGATGGTTGACCTTAAATAACCCCAGGACACCATGCTACACAGGCACAACACAAACCATCAAATACAACCCCCTAGTGGTTGGGGGTAACTTAACAAAGGAAAACATGGCTTCTACTTTATTCTTAACATGGTAGTTTTTATTATTATTTATCATGAATATGCAACATATCTACTTATATTTCATACCGACATGTAAGAATGTAAAAATGCTTATTTGTTTTTTGACATGGAGTTCTGTGTGGACTAACTCATTATTCAAGCCAGCCTCAAGTGGTTGTTCAAGGAATTGCAGTTTTTGAACCTTTCGCTGGTTTAATTGCTCAGCCTCAGGGGTGGCCTCTTGTTCTTCACCTGTTGTGCTTCTCTCTTTTGTCTTGGCAAACCTTGTTTCTGAGTGCTGTTTTGTTCTGATCATTCATTGTGACCCGGACAGTTGCAGTACAAATCCAATGAACCCCTCCAGAGTAATGGAAAACTAAGTGTTCTGGTTTGCTGGCTTTGGAAATAGCTTGTTCTTCACTGCAGGGATGAAGGGGGGGTGCACTGAAAAACAAAATGAAAATGCTTTTTGACAGCCAGACCTTCCTGATCGTCGGTAAGATAACACACTGAATCAAAGTTATGCGGTCAAAATATCTGCTCTATACAAATAACACAACATACAGACTATAGACTTTTAGAATTTCCCCTTAAGGTAGCAGAGACACTGTCTTAAAAACACACACGTGTTGGAGGTACCTTTAGGCAAGGCAAGGCACATTTATTTTGTATAGCACATTTCATGTACACATTTCAAGGTGGTTTACATAAAAGATTAGAAGCATTACAGCGGGATGCAAAAGAAGCATCATTAAGTATTTAAAAAAATAATAATAAATGAAATAAAACAGAAGGGAAAAAAAGAAACCCTCAAAGGAGACAGGATAAAATGCAAGAAATAAAAGTTAATTATCAGTTGTTTTGAGGGTTTCTTTTTTTCCCTTCTGTTTTATTTCATTTATTTTAAAAGTTTGTTTTGTTAGTGAGGACTCGAGCAGCAGCATTCTGGACTACCTGCAGTTGTCTGATGGACTTTTTAGGGAGACCTGTGAGGACAGCGTTACAGTAGTCTAGTCTACTAAAGATAAATGCATGGACAAGTTTTTCTAAATCCTGTGGAGACATCAG
>JBBBVU010000017.1:16608577-16655138 GCA_037177055.1 Atherinosoma microstoma
TAAATGGACTGTACTTGTATAGCGCTTTTCTAGTCATGTGACCACTCAAAGCGCTTTGATACTACATGTTCATTCACACAACACATTCATACAGCACCTATATGGATACATACTTGGTGCTTCTCTAAGCATTCATACACCCGATAGGCACATCGGGAAGCAACGTAGGGTTCAGTGTCTTGGCCAAGGACACTTCGACATATAGTCATGGGAATCGCACTGCCAACCTCCTGTTTAGTAGATGACAGCTCTATCCACCCGAGCTACAGCCGCAGAATACAACTTATCCCAATAGAACTTCTCGCTCTGCCCTTAGTTTATTTATATGTGGAACAACAATGCAATAATATTAGCAATAATGCAGTTCAGTTATGTTCACTAAATATTCTTAAAAGAAGTATAAATAAAAAAAAAAAATAGTTTACTTTCTTTTACCTTTTGATCTACATTTACTTTTGTATTACTATCTTTTTTTAAGTTTGTATATGGATATTTTTTATTATTAGTATTACTATCATTATTGTTTTATCTGCAATGGAAAAGTGTCACAAAACAAGTGATAGAGTATGATGTTGTTATTCAAATGATAAATTATATCTGATATGTGATGTTTATACACAATAGTAAATTTCTAATCCACCAGGAAATGCATGAAAACTTTGTAAAAAAGAAAAAAAAGCAAGAAAAGAAACTATGTTGATATGAACGCAGGCATGTATTTTTGGCCCTGAAATTTCTATGTCAGGTTTTTTTAATCCAACTATGAAATAACTACTTATTTGTGGGTCCAATCCTGCAGATATTGTAATACCTGATTTGATTCAGCTCTCAAAGGGTTTTTGTGCAAAGTTTCTCTGAGCTGATAGTTTATCTAAGTGTATGTAGAAACATCATATTTTGGAAACTGAGCATGGTTTAACAGGTTACATACACAAGTGGGATAATGATACTTGAATGTAATACCTTGCTCCCGTAGTTCAGTGAACTCAAGGACTTCATAAAGGTTAAAGGAAACATAATTCTTTATTCATAAATTTTTCAAATTTGTAATTGCCATGTTAGAATTTCAAATTTTCTGACCAGTCATCTTCACATGCACAGACTATCTTTAAACTGAATATAACAACATCATTTGTGCTTATTATACTCAAATTGTGCCATTATCATCTTAGACTGGCCCTCCTCCATCTGCCTTTCCTCTGACTTCTGCATCTGTACACTGCTGCAATCATTTCCCCAATCAATCTTCTCTGTACTCTGTACTTCTGGTTCATCATGCCTTATTTGACAGATTGTCTGCGAGTTATATCCCTTGGTATACAAGGGATATAGTTTGACCCTTTGGAATCTGCTTGTTATTGATTGGCTTGACGAGATGGACTGATTGTGTGCCGTAATTGCTTTTGTACTTGACTGGTTCTCTGCAACATTGTCAGAAAACTCTTAGAACTAAACTTAACTTGCTTATATTTGTGAAATATGAATAAAATGAAATTCTTTGTATTTGTGTTTATGGGCAGGAGTTTGACATGCAGCGTGGTTTTTCAACTTTAAACCATGTTATTATTTATCTTATTTTTTATGGAATTTGCCACCTGGTAAGCTTGAAAAAAAATCTAATGTGGTAGAAATTGTTCTGCTATTGTCCTAAAGGCCATAATATATTCCTAACCTATGCTGTCTTTAATTCCCAAAATTCAGTTGAGTGAATTACAGCAAAAAACTGTGGTTTCTTTTTTGGCATGCATATGCAAATCTGCTGCCTTCAGGCTAAAATTTTTGAATAATCAGCCTATTAAAACACATTTCTTTTACAACAGTTTCATGAAATGTTGTACTGCACCTTTACATGTAAGTATTATTTGGTTTATATCCACAAAAGGGAGAGATTTATTTCTTAAAAATATGAATCAGTAATTTATGTTATGCCACTGCTGTGGAACTGTTGTTTCACTTTATTTTTCAATGTGTTAGTTGTGCTTTTGGGTCCTCTAATCTCTGCCAGGGCAGGTCTTTTTAACTTCAAAAGACCACGTACAGCTGCATAAAATTCAGAACTGACTGAGTCCTTTTGTTAAATTTGTTTCAAGAGTTCCTGACAAATCAACAACAGCAAAACTGTTTTGTTCTTTTAAGTTTGATGTCACAAGTTTTTTTTTGTTGTTGTTTTTTTTTTCATTTGAGATCAAAGTAAAAAAAAAAGGGGTTGATGCCTTCAAACAAAAACATTAGCTAAATGTTTATCTATTTAGGGTATAGTTGTACTTGGATGGAGATTATGTCCAGGATGCAAACTCTCCCTTCATTCCAGAACATTTCTGTTTGAACAAAGTCCAATGAAAGGCAATGAAAGCATTCACATTTTTCTTGTTTAAAGCAGAAATCATGTAGGACATTGAGTTTTTCTGGTGTTATGCAGCTTCACTTCAGCCAGTTATAACTATCTAAGGCATGTGTCAAGTGTTTGAGCTTTTTCATGTAAATCTTTCCTCCTTATCTCCAGTCTTTTTGTGGAAGATTTTAATACAGATTTGTGAAGAAGAGCTTATTGCCATAAAGACATTTTTGACATTATTAAAGTAGTATGCGCTTCATTTATGTCTCCACACATATGTAGGATTTTTTTTTTTCTTCTTTTCCTCCTTTTGAATTGATTTTATCCTTGTCTTTGACAAAAAAAATATGCCAGCTTTACCTGTAATTTCATCTTTTGAATATAATTGGTCATACTTTTTGTCACAAAATGTCTACAAATGTTTAAACATGTTTAAACATCTGAATCTCAGAAACAGACAGTGATTATGGTGCTTAAATTGAAATATCTACTGAATGGCACTGTTGTAATAACATTTTGAAAGCCTATTCTAGTCTAGCATATTAGATATGTAATCATCATCATAATATACCAGTTCAGTTTTTTTGAAAAATCCAATAAGATCCTTCCTTTCATTATTCACATCTTGAAAGCAGGAGGTTAGAAAAGAGCATCCACTATTTCTAACTAAATAATTCCTAAATCAGGTAGTCCTTCCAGGTTGTCCTTCCAATATGGCCACAGGTCTCCTCAGTAGAACGCATGTGCCTAGAATTTTTGCTGTCTTTTTCAGGGTGAGTTCGTCCTTCAACAAGTCAATATATTATAAGAAATTCATCCTTGCCAAGATTACTACCCAACTCAGGAGAGTGAACCCACGATACTTTGATTCCTTGCAGCTTTCATCCAAATCTATTTGTACTTCGCTGTAAACCCCACAAGCATGTTGATGTCTTGTGAGGCCAAAATAAATATTATGGGCAAATGGCTGAAATGCAGCCATGAGGCACTTCACACACCTCATTGGTTGCTGACACTTTCCATTGACCACAAAATTTAAATGCCATTCAAGCACACTGCTGTGGCAGTGATCCTGAATGCCCTGTCAACACTAACTTTATACTGACCCCCTAATGCCACAAAACCCACCAAACATACAGCTACTTGGAGGAAACACTAAAAATGCATCTTCAAGTTCAAAAGTGAATCAAGACTGGTGAGAAAAACTCTGTTTTTACATATAGTAATAGTTTGAATATACAGTATCAATCAAAAGTTTGGACACATGTCCACACTTAATCTAATGGAAAAGTGAGTTAGAACCTGTGGCAGTTGGTGTATCTCCATGAGGTACATAAATGTTTCATGTTTCTTTCTGTGAGGATAATTGACTGAACACTACATGAATGTTATTTCAAGGAGAGCAACCAAAACATACATTTTATGCTATTGTGTTTCTTTAAACTGCACAAAAGGAAAGAGGGAGCTGAGGGAATTGAATGACAAATGTGTGTGACCAAGTTCAAACAAGTGCCATGTTCTTTACCAGCAAATTAATCTTGACTCGAGGGGGGATTCAGTCATCATCATCATCATCTGCTCAGTGACTTGTTTAGCCTTAGAAAATACAGTATGGATTATACTAGCTCATAGCTTACAATGGACATATACAGTAAATTATTTGTGTGTATTCTTAACTTTTCCACACAATAATCACGTACCTGATAATGGTGGTTGAGAAGAATACCTGTAAGTTGTCTAAAATTTCTCATGTTTTTAACTGGGCATAGCTCAGATATTAATTGAGACATTTTGACACGAGAGGCCAAAGGAAATCATTTCCATATTTTAGCCAACCTTTTAGTGACCTATCTTCAGCATTGTGGAAGTGCTTCACCTGGTCCAAAGCTCAACCATCATCTAACATTGCAATTCAATCTACACAGCTGTGGAATCTTTCAGTAATCTCAGCTTAATGAAATTCTGAAATGAGTTCCGGTTTCTACTTCAGGTTAATGTGAATGAAGTTATGCTTGAAAATGCAATTCCTGTACCAAACAGGATTACTCTGGATAAGAGTTTCCATTTTCCATATCAAGAAAGGAAGTGGTTTGCTTCCTCAAATGTAGTTCAGTGGTGAAAGTAGAACATTAACACTGTGCAATGTCTTTATTTTCTGGCAAGAAGGCTAAATGCCCCAAACTGTTTTGCAAATCATGTCTGAAGACTGTGGCTGCGTAATGGTCCAAAATAAAGAAAAATAAACAGTCATAAAGAGTGCTCCAATGGATCCACATTAGTTTTACTGGATTTTATGATAGAGCGTAAACATCAGTTATACATCAGTAGGAGCTTTTCCTCTAAAGTTATTTATAGACACTCTCTTTCCAAGCTGAGATGGCGGCTTAAATAAAAAAGCTTAAACCTGACACACCTGATATGATTTTCACTCTCCACATCCAGGATTCTTCTGAATTGATTCTCAATTACAATAAAAATCAATACATTATTCTTACTTTAATAACCACAGCTGTATGCCTATTAGAGTAGATAGACAGTGGGACTTTTGTTAGGATGTGACAGTTTGATATTTGTTTCTTATTTTTCTTGCTTCATTATGCTTTGTTAGTTAGTATTTGCCTGTTTTCTTTCTTTTCGTTTGTTAGTTTGTTAGTTTTTTCCCCCATCTGTTAACCTATCAGAGGCAGGGGTGATCCACTCTGTAACACTTCTTTTGTTCTAGTTGATGTGTTCACAGGTTTGTGCAACATTTGACACACTGACTTTTTGCTATTTGCAATGAGTAATTTTACATTCCACCACACCCATAGTGACAACGAACTAAGCTTTTAGCTTTCAGCTTTCAGATCTGGGTGCAAATCATCGAGGACCACCAATTATTTATTATTTTCTTCTGCTTATAGCACAATCAGGAAAAGATCTTTAAATGGTTGATTAAAAATGATTATTATGATTACAGAGATGTTGACAAGCTAGAACTTGATGCGAGAAATCAGTTTCTGTCCTTCCCAGAAGCATGAGTGAATGGCATGTGTTTCTATCAAAGAGGACACATGCAGTGCTCTGAGGCTATAAGTTGATCATGGACCACATAATCTTGATATTTCACTGCACATGTACATAAAATGTGTGAAGCACTGTGTCAAATCTACTTTACACTATATTTTTCATCTGAAGTGGATTGGCCTTTGACCATTTGCAACAGGATGCCACCATGCAAGGATGTATAACACAAAGCAATGTTAGATTGATATATAGTGCCCTCCAGTGTTAGAAATGTAAAAATGCCTTCAATTTAGAAGTGAATGATTGAGCATTGCAGTTTTTTTCTTTTAAGAACAAATGATAAACTAAAATCAGAAATATTACTACTGATCATTAAAAAAATTCCAGATGTAGCTATGCCATCCAACATCACAAGAACCTCTTAGAGCTATTCTGTCATGCTGAATTAAATCCAAGTACTTAATATTTGCTTAATTTTAGTGTTTAGAAGTAAGTCCCTCTGCACGGTTCATTGGTCTGTGGTAAGGAGGAGGTAGTAGGAAAATATGAACAGCTGTCTGAGTAAGTGAGTGAGTAGGTGTTTGGTGCCCATGTGTCTGATCACACAGGAAGGCAGGCCAATGTTGTTCAAACTATTCAAGTTGAATCACTGGAGTGAAACTCTACATGATGGCTAGAGCAAGCATCTGCAAGAGAATTGGTTCAAACTGACAGCAAGCAGGGGTTCTGGTTTGTCACAATGCTGATTTAATCTAAATAGATGTAAGGTATTGCTTTTGGTCGTATTATATTCATCACCAGCTCACAAATGCAACAGAGCAACAAAATGAGCCCATCACGCACATCACAAATGTCTATTTAGAATTAAATAATGCTTCTTGAGGGACTTAGCCTACTTTAATACGTATGATAGAATTATTTTAGGAATTAGCCATTCTTGTCTGGTGTTGTTTTCTCCTTAAGACAGCAAGATAGGCTAGCTGTCACTCAAACCAGTCATTTATGTAGCAGATAAATTGTTACACATTTGCAGCAGGTCTGAAAACTACAAAGTCTAAACTGTGATTCAGAGCAAGTTCACACTCAGGAACTGAGTGTATTTGTGTGATAGCGCTAACTATCTCAAACATTTGAAAAACATGAACAAAGAGGAAATCAGAAAACCACAGTGGGTGAATAATCTTGCAAGAAAAGAATTTCTTCTGCTCTGTAACCACCCTTCAGATGCAAGGGACTTTTTTTAGGTTTGCGACTTTTTGAAAGACAGTTATTTCATAGTTTTACCAATCAACACATTTACATATCAATGATATAAATGCATCCCAAATGCGACCATAACATTCACTGATGTTACCATTATTTTCCTAGTTCACTGCCCATGTTATTAAAGATAGAATATTCATGATTACAATTTAACTTGTTAAATGTGGATCTTTTTATCAATTTCTTTTTAACTGATTAATGTTGTTTATAGTGCACAAACATAGTTGAATAGTGTGTAGAAAAGTGAAACTAGCTAGTTGCTTTACATTGAAAGAAAACAGCATCACGGTTTAATGGTAATTCAGTTTAGTTTGAACTGTGGCTGGCAGATATTCCCCCGCTGTTCCCCTGCTGCTGTTATTTTCCACTCTTTGACACTGCCTGTATTGCTTTGATCCACTCCTTTCTTTCTTCAGCTGTTGCAGCTTGGAGGAAGTAGTGAGTCTCATCTGCTGTGATGATCTCAAAGAGGTTGCCATCAATGTCATACTTTTTTGCTGAAACCAGGAAAAGAAGAAGAGAAAAGAGTTAAAACGGGTAACTTGAAGTGAAACCATACCGACAGTAGACACAAGTTAGATTTTCTTTTGGTCACAGTAGGGAAGCAACATGTGCATCCTGTGGGTATACAGCCGCACTCACCATCAGGGACCTGCTCCACAGCTGTAACCACAGCTCCACGTAGATGGACTGAGCCCAGAGGGTCATCAACCTGACATAGTGATGGCAAAAGAAAAAGTTAATCTTTTTTTTAATTCATTTTGAACAAATGAAGGTTTGTCCAAGTTAGCTTTTCTACCTTTGAAGGATCATAATAGTGCATGTAAGCAGGGTCGTCTCGCAGTATAAACTTTCGCACCTTCCAGTTTTTTCTTCTATGTCCCTGTGTTGAAATAATAATGATATGAAAACACATAATCATCAACATGGCCTCGATAGAATCAAATGAAATGTGAAGTAAACTATCCTCTTATTAATGGTATAAGACAACAAAGAGCAATGGATTCAGATCAGGAGGTTTCTCCCCCCCCATCTTGATATTAAGTAAGGATGCCTGTTTTGGTAAGGATGTTGCTTTTTGTCTATTACCTGTTTAAGCAAACAGCCCTGTTTTATGATGTTTCCTCTGAATTCCTCCTTCACAAGCACATCTTCATCACTGGAGTAGCCCTCACAAAAGAACCCGCTGTCAGACTGAAAGCACAGTTATGCACACAGTTATTACCCATACTTTGTACACACATAATTTTTCATAATTATTTCTAACCATTTCACAACTGTTAACTTTCCTACTGTGCTTTTTCTGAGCCAATGTTTAACTTTCATTTCCATAAAGGGAACTTTTTTTTTTTTAATAGTAGCTTTCATTTCACCATGCTTACAAAGTAGTAAAGTGCTTTGGTATCATCTAAGAAACATGTTTGCTCTCCGCTCTCTGCTCTCTCTTTTGAAAGGTCGTCTGCAGGCTGAAGAAAGCCCTCATTCAGAAGCCCTGTTGCTAACATGAGGCCCTCAGGGCTATTTCTTGCTTTCTCCTTGGAAACCAGCCACTCTATCACAGTTGCACCTGAGCAAAAATAGAGAAGCATCGACAAATTGGAAGGTTAAAAAAAGAAGGAAATCTTCCTTCGCACCTAAAACATAAAAAAAAACAAAAAAAACAGTTGTACCGGTGAAGCAGTGGTTATACACTCGATTATCCTGCTGCATTTTTAGCTCTCTGACTCCATCGTCCTGGTCTTTCATCAACATGTAAATCTCACTGAGAAAACAAAATGTAAGCAAAGTCAATATATCTTGCTCAGAAATTGTCCAATAAGAGTTTAACATCTGTAACTATGCATTGTGGGTCTGTTGAATTCGAAACATTTTGGCATGTGTTGAACTTTTACAGAACTTGCATTGAATTGTGCTATTTTATCTGTTATGTAAGCAAGACCAGCCACCAGGCATAATAAAAAAAAACTGCTATAAGACAGCTTGACATGCGTGAGTTGATAGAAAAAAGCAAGTAGATTTATTGTATTGCTAAAATAATTGAATAAAATCGGAAGGATTTCACAGAACTTACTGAAGGTTGACTGTGTCAGGCAGGCGAATGGAACGTCGTGTGGACTTTCTAGCAAACCTTTTACCACCCTCCAGGCAGGTAATGGCTCTCTTGATGTCCTTAACCCAGGACTCTCTCTCCTCTACGTGTGAGGCTTGGAAGAAATGATCCTGATTTTTCTGTGTGGTAATCTTGAAGACCAGCTAAACCAAACATGATCAGTTAGTTACACCTTTATATCTAGTGTTCTCTAGAAAGTTTCCTTCAGATATAACAAATTTCAACACATATAGCAGCTGCCAATTTTGAGGAAAATTACAAAAATGTCAAATGTGTAAAAAAAAAAATCAAAATGTGATTATAGGTTGTTATTTCATAATGCTTAGATTCCTGATCACTTTCACAGGTCCAATCTTTAAATAAAATTCTGATTTCTACTTCACTGTTGTGCTTGACTGTTTCTTACCGTCCTCTTGCTGAAATCCTGACAGGGGCTGAGGAGTTTGGCTCCCTTTAATGGAATCATTCCTTTTGGTGAACGGTCTGTTTTCTTTTTATAGAAATCCACCCCATCATCTGACAACACCACCCACACTGCCCTCCAGGAGTTTAACACTGTACCCTATGGATCAATAAGACAACATACAGCCTTCAGCAAAAGTTCAAAAAAGTGAATGCTCTAAATTTACAGAACACTTTGATTAATGCCTAGCATTTCACATCTCTAATGTTTGCTTGCTGCTGTCCCCATCTTCTCCTCTTTCCAAATACTGTATACCATTCAGAAGAAGCCCCAGGTAAGCAACACTTTAACATGAATCCCTCCTCTACTGATGTAAACTGTGTTTTGTTTTCTGTTTTGGCAAAGCCCGTGGTGGCATGATGTGAAGGATCCGCAAGTAAGCTTAAGAAATGAAAGTTAAAATTGCTTTCTGATAATGAATTGTTTGTTAGTTACATTTAAAAGCAGAAATATAATAAGAAATTTAATGTCCAGTTCTTGTAAAATATTTAATGAAGAGAAGTCATAACAAGACAAAATCTTCCTTGCACTATGGGTTTATGTTTTAAAATGTTACAATTTAATGTGTTTGGTTTTGAATGAACCATTTTGTGCTGCTCAGCTCGCAACGGCACAAAATGAGTTAGGGGAGAAGAGGAGTTAAAAAAGGTCCACTTTTTTCATGTAAAGGGATGCAAATAATTTTAGAAGTAGTCTTTCTACCATATATTTGCTTTGACATTCACGCATGGAAGCATTCAAAAGGCTATGTGTGAAACTGTGACTCTGCTCAAGGAATCTAGCCATCTAGGATAAGTTGAATAAATAAAAACTTGTGCAAATACAGTGGTAATCTATCCATAGTCAAAAGTATTAGCCACCATCCTTGTCATATCTAATTATCTTTGAAAGCAGTACATACTGATAAATGTGATATAGGCTACTCATGAAAATCAATTGCTGAAAACAATTGTTTTCTTATTTGGCTTAATTAACAACAGACATGCTCAGCACAGATGGATGGCAGCTTCCTGAGGTGGAACTGATTGTATACATAATGTTTTTTTGCTGTTATTCTGTGATGTCGAGCTGACTGCATTCATTGATTTAAATTATGAAGCTGACCTTCTAACAGAAGAATGATCCAAAGCCTACTGCCAAGAACAGCTCAGTTAAAGAAAACCAAGGATTATACAGTGCCCCGGCCAAGGCTAGCCCCAGATTTAAATCTCATTGTTGTGAAGTTATTTGAATTGGGAAGTTTGTGTAGAAAACACATCAAATATAATATAAAGGTCCTCCTCTGGTAGTTAGAAATCCTCTGAAAACTCATGTGTGTATCTTTAAAAAGTACATTTTAAAGCTTTTGCAAGGCAAAAAAGAGCTCTGGCTTTTTAAGCGCTCAAGATATGACAAGTGTTCTTCCTCATTCAGTATCTATGTATATGCTATTCTCACCCTCCCCACACCCCCACCCACCAGCAACCATGCTTACTCTGCTAAGCAATGACCAGTTTTAGTATGAGTCTAATGCAACAAGGCTCAGTTCAAATAGATAAATAAATAAATCTACAAAAAAAAAAGAAAAGCAATTCTCAATAAAGTGGAAGTTACTATGCAAGGCCATATGCACATGGAACTATCTTTAAAATATTGCATTTGCTTATCATTATTTCAACAATCTGTACTATGGCTTCTTGCTCAACCTTGTTTCTGTCACTGTTTCCACCTGACTTATGTCAACTTCTCTTTAGCTTATTAGCTTCTGGTTTCATCTGTTTCTCACAGCACATACAAATTAGCAGTATGGCCCCATTCTGCAAATAGTCACAACTGGTTTTCACTGGTTCCTCCAAATAGAACAGGCTGTTTTCACTTTCATAAACAGTCAGTTGCTCTGCAGATTCAAGTTTTGTAAATGAAAAAGGATTTAACAGATCTATGCACAAATGTTATTTGGTTATAACACCTTCATCTGTAGATAGTTTTTCACCGAGATGAATGTATTTTCTCCTTCAAATGTATAAGCTAAGCTTTTTAAGGTGTCCATCTGAATTTCACACAAATTCAATACCTAAATCAAGTGTGGTGTAAGTGAAAACCCACAATCTCCGGTAAACCAACACCAGTTCAAAGACTGAAAAAATGACTGCTGTGCATAAATGATGTCATTTTCTCATGAAATCTGTTTTATTCTGCCAGAAATATCAACGGCAATGGAAGCTTTTCTCAGATATAAATCTCTTAACAAGCCCAAAACTAACAAGACTTTTACCCTGTTATATGTGTCACTCGGCCTTAATGTAGATTTGTGCTAAATGGGAAAATAGACACAAATATATACCGTTATTTCTAATAGGTGTCTATAGGCAGGACATTTTTTTTGTGGTGTTAATTCTAAAATGACCTCATCCCATGTTTGATCATGTCATTATTTAAAGGTACAACAGCCTAGGCCCCTAATGTGATCAATAAACAACACTACTTCTGGGTTTGAAGACTCAAACTGTATTATAAAGCAGAGAAAGTTCATCACTTAAAATAATGAAAGTACATAATGTTGCCTGATTTCATGCAGAAACATTTTCCATTATGAAACCTTTTTAGTTGACATTGTGTATCTGTGTTATTACTTGTTGTTCATCCATCAATGTGTCTGGTGAATCATAGATGGTGATGGATTTATGTGTTTTAAACAGTTTTCATTTTTTTAAAGTTCCATTCTCACCACCTGTTTCCATAATATCTCTCTGTTCCAGTACTCATTCCATGAGGGGAGTAAGTGTTATGATCACACCATCTTAGGGCATGACTATTTTCTCACATCATATTTTCCAGAGATCATACTATGCTGGGACATTTCAATACTCACCTGATGAGAGAAATGTAATAAATAATGATCAGCTTACTGCCATGTACTTTGAGATAAAGTTTAAGAGCTTTAAAAAAAAAAGGTTAATAAGATTAAATGAAAAAGCAATATACTTGTAGACAAGGTAATGCAATGATGTCTGACAACTCTAAATTTAAACCAAATAAAAGAGGAAACCAAGCAAACACAAGCAGTCAGTCCAATTACATCTTATAAATGTGCCTCTGGTGGACATGTCAGATGTGTGTAGAAAGAAGAAAGTCTTTGCTCAATGTGAAAACACAAACAAACATGAGACTGGGAAACCTCTGCTCCCTGCTGTTTTTATTTCTTTAAAATTGTTATTTTTTCTCAAGACTACACCCATTAGTTAAGCATAATGCAGTTTTATATACATAATTCCCAAGTTTTGTCTGAATCGCAATTTGCTGGATTAAAAAAAAAAAACATTTCATCTTTCACTCTTGAGTCTAAACAGGAACTTGGTTTCTGTTTCAACTAGAGAACAGAAGTGTGTATTTATGTGTTGCAACTTTCAAGTGTCAGCCACATGTGTTCCTGTCTCTAAATGCCAGTTCATTCGGTTACAACATCTATCTTTCCCATTTCAGTTAGTCTTCTTCATCTTTTTGTTACAGCTTTAGATGTTTATATATGTGAGTATTTCCATTATAATTTTTTTTTTTTCAACCTTTCAGGGGAAATGTAATCTTGGTTTAAACTCAAACAGTGATAGTTTGAGTTGCACCTATGATACCATCTTTGTAATGCTTTTTGCAACTCCTGTGCAGTACTTTCTCTGCAACACAACTACAGAGGAAGAGGGTGTTTCTTCAAAGACAAACCTTTTATTCTAAGATACAGTACCAGTCAAAGGTTTGGACACACTTTCCCTTTAAATCCAATGGGAAAGTGTGTCTAAACTTTTGACTGCTAGTGTATATAAATATATGTGTTGTATTGCCAATAAAAGTGCAGATATAAGTACTGTTATAAAATTTTGAATATCAATAGGAAACTTTAAGAGGTTTAGTTCAATGTAAAAAGATGTGTTAGTATTTCTAATAAAGATAATCTTACCTTTTTCACCAAGTATCCCTCTCTGATCTCTTGTGGCTCCATTGCTGGGGTCTCTGATGCTGTCAACTGCAACTTGTCACTTTTTAATGAGTGTCAAAAATATTTCCCATCAAATTTACCCCCCCCCCCCTCTCTCTCTATTTCTCGCTCACTCTGTGTGTGTATGTGTCGTTCTCTACATTTCTGTCAAAACCACAAGGTTACACAGAGACAAGCAGGAAGTTGTGCCGTTGGGTGTGTCAATGAATACTGGTCAACCATCTTCCTGTTGTCTGATATATTATTAGCTACAGTTGGTGGTTGGTTGATATGACTAACTTTGTTTCAAATTTAAAGAGGTAGCACAGCAGTTGTGAAATTCTTGACCAAAACATTCAACTGCTATCTTAATGAGACTAACAAAAGATACACAATGAAGCACAATGAAAGCCTTGGCCACTTCCACATTTAAATTAAACTTCTACTGTATTACAAAGCTTTATTACTAACTCTTATTGTAAGCCATTTTCTTGCTTTGTTTTTTTCATATGTTCTTCTCTATCTTTCTTATTGTCTTATGAATGTTACAATGATAGATGTAATTTCACACAATAATTACTTTCTGCTATCTTGTATTTCTATTTACAATGTTTTTTTATATATATATATATATTTGCATTGCATGTTTTTATTGATGTTGTCATACTCCTTCATTGTTCTGTACAACATCAGCCTCATGTGTCTTGAATGGCATCACAAATAAACCCAGGAACTTTGTCATAATCACATTTTTGCTCAAAATAAAACGTTATAACCACAGCACCTCCATATTTAGCTTGAATATAAGTATGAGTAAACTTATCCATGAGTGGGCACAATTCCACAGCTGACATGAACAAGATAACACCTATTTCTGGGAAATAAAGCTTCCTCTTTCCCCGATTGCTCAATGTCCCTTCAGTGTGACACAGTTCAGTGGAGAGGCTGAAAGACAAGAGAAGAAGAATAACTATCAAAAAGGCATTATTGTCATTCAAAGAGTTTCATGAATTTACGTGAAAACTTCCAGTGGATCATAAAAGCTTATCATTTTAAGTTATTTCTATTTGAGTGAATTAGCTATTCATCTTGAATTGTACTAACTTAATTTACTGACTTAATTTCTTAATGTAGATTGACATAACACACATGCCTTTATTTGGGTTTACACAAAAAGAGCTGCGCAGCTGGTTGCCTTACTTTAAATTCTACTAACTTTTCCTTTTTAAAGAGTGTATTTAGCAATCATAAAAAAGGAGGCTGCTGTCCAAACCTTCCTGTTATTGAACCTCACTCACTGTTTATCAGAAAATGTGTCATTGCATGACATTTGACAAAATGTTATGTCATAGCATGAAAGGAAACCTTATCTGTGGTGTCAGTTTTCATCATAATGGTGACTCAACTGTATGTGTCAGTCACTTATTCAAGATGTAACGGAAAAGTGTGGCAGGGATAACGGTGCTGGCTGACTGAATGTAAGGATGAAGGAAGGAGATATTACTCGTACAGATTTCTATCACAGATTTTCTTCATACTTTTTTCTTTTATTAAATATTGAATTTCTCCTATATCTTAATATAGATAGTGATGTTTGGTATGACATGGCCACAAAACTTAGCAGAAATGTACACTTTTCCATTTATCAATGGAATTTCAATTAGTGCAGGTCATTAATAGCACAGTTGTGTTGTCATTGGACCTCTAGAGGGCATTGCAAGTACATCTTTAAACAAAATAAGCTGATCAGCATCATAGAAGCACCCCACTATGACTAGAAAAAAAAGAGGGGTGGGGGGGGTAATAGTCGGGGGTAATATTTGGTATAGTTATAAGCAATACACACAAAAAAGGTCATACAAAAGATAAATAGATATCTAATATAACCATAAAAGTGGGTATTCATGCTGTCATAACTACTTTGCACATTATCAAATTCAATTAATTGATTAAGTTTAATGAAATTATAATGTAAAATGAAAAATACTTTATTTGTTCCATGTAGAAGGTTTTTTTTGTTGTTGTTGTTGTTTTTTGTTGTTGTTTGTGTTTTGTATTTTTTTTTTAAGGAAAAAAGAGAAAATAACAAACAATATCCATTAGAAGATGAAGAAGATAGTGACTTGTGGGGTGATGACTGCTGGGAGGAATGATCTCTGGTACCTTTCTGTCTTGCACTGGAGTTGAAGAAGTCTCTCACTAAACACGCTTTGTTGTTTTTTCCCTGTGTTGTGTAGAGGATGTGAGGAATCTTTCCCAATTTTCAGCAGCTTGTGCAGTATTCTTTTCTGGACAATCAGCTCCACTGGCTCCAGAGTTATCCCAAACTAAGGTTAAGTCTCTGGCTCTGACGCTACTACATTAGATGGCTGCAAAACTGATTGCACTTTCCACAGCAGTCCCTGAATGATCTTAGCTTCCCTAAGAAGTTGAGTCTGCTCTGTCCACTCTATATGATTTCTGTGTTGCATTTCCAGTCCATCCTGTTGTGTAGCTGAACTCCAAGGTACTTGTGTTCCTCCACCACCTCCAGTTCGTTTCCCAGGCTGTAGACAGTGTTTTTACTCCTGTTCCTCGTGAAGTTAACAGTCATCTATTTTGCTTTGTTTGTGTCAAGGTGATTGTTTCCGCACCATCTCACAAGTTAACTGACTGGTTCTCTGTACTCGGCTTCTTGTCCATCACAGATACACCCCACAACTGCAGAGTTATCAGAGTATTTCTGCAGATGACAGGACTCAGAGTTGTACTCGAAGTCTGAGGTGTACAGTGTGACGAGAATGGTGGGAGCACAGTCCCTTGTGGTGCTCCTGTGTTACTTGCTGCTCACCATCTCAGATACACACAACCTTTCAATCTCACAAACTGTGGTTTTTTAGGTAGTCATAAATCTAGGTGATTAGGGAGGTATCCACCCAGAATTTATCCAAGTTTCTCACATAACAGTGCAGGCTGAATTGTATTTAAAGCACTCGAGAAATCTGAAAACATGACCCTCAAAGTGATGCCTGAAAGAGTCTGAAGTACTTGAAGAAATCATTTTAGCAGCAAAGCCTCCAAACCAGCATGAAAAAAAATCTTCTTTAAAAAATAACTCGCTGGTAATTGTCTTCAAGGAAAGTCAACTATTTTAAAAATCACAACAGTATGGTCGGACCTATTAGAGTTTGCTCCCACCTCGCAACGCATTCTAGACATATAATCACAATAGACACAGCCGAAGTACAAAAATAAGCTAATGACCTTTATTTAATGTGTCCAACAATGACTTTGACAAGGCTTTAAACTCCTGACTTCCATCAGTCATTCGGTTCTTTTTATAGTAAGAGCATATTATGAAAAGTCACCTTCTAATGATGATGTCATTCCTATAAACAGATCACAGGGATGTTCTTTATGACCATGGCATTTGTCAAAATGGACTCCGGCCATACTGTTGTCTGTCTTCCTTGGTTCAGTGCTCTCCTCTTCCCCATCCTATGAATAAACATCAGGGGGACTGTTGTTTATCGGTTTACTGATGAGTCCTGGAGCAGTGAGTTTTATAAACTGTCAACACGAGTCACCTTTATACACTGGTGATTGAAAACTCGCTGAGGGTGTGAAATGTTTGTTTCACTAAAAAAACAAAGAGATGGAAAGAAAATAGGATGCCACATTTGTAAACTCTTCTTCTAATAAAAATAAGTCAAAGGCTTTTATGAATAAAAGCAACATATTAATCATTGGTCTCGTTTGGATGAGGTGTATAAAAGTGGAGCAGCCAGAGGAAAGAAACACATACATGCATAGTTCTGAATAACAATCTGTCATGATAATGAACTGCACTTGCTTGTGGGCAGATAGTTTTTCAGGTGAGTGATGAGGTACTGTAAGCATGATGAAACTGAGGAAAAAGGACAGCTTCAATCTTTGATGTCAGAGTTTTACTTCTGTTTAATCAACAGGTTTGTTTTATCTGGTCAATTAGAGTTAAGGTATATTCTAGCCTCTCTAAATTGTTTGCATGGAATTCCACTTGTGAATTAATGAAGGAAAACATCCACATTTCGATTCCAATTAAATTTCAAGAGCCACTCTCTTTTCTAAAGATTTTCTCCCTCAGCCAAGGGTAAAATGATTATCACTAAATTTGTGAATTACCTTAGATTTGCAGCTGAGTTGTTCATTATTACAGCAGACACGTAAATCCAATTCAAAGCAATTAAAAATTTCTATTATTCTTAAGTCAAGTTAATAAATGTTAACAATCCATGTTTCAAATCAGCTGCATGGAAATCAAATGATGGCACATTTTAGAGCTGTCCACTTGCAAGTTCCAAGTTCAATCACCAAATTATGAGTGTCCTCTTGGATGTTCAGAGGACTCTTTAATTTCTCCAAAACACACTGAATAGCTTGCACAGCTGATTGTTTTGTACTAACAAAACATATATTCTCAAATATTGGAAAGTACTCAACTGCACTTTAGGAAATGGCAACATAAACTGATTTCAGTTATTGATACCAAGACAGTGTGATCTATGATATGTCATCAGAGGAAGAGATTTGGTGTTGCTATTTACTATATATTTGGACTGAAAGAGATTACATTTGTTTCAGTTTGTTTTTTCTTTCTCTGTTTAGGTCTTGTATATTCCTGTCAGAGATGTTCACAATTCCTTTTTTTGAAAGTCCAAGTCAAGTCTCAAGTTTCTTCTAGTTGTGATGAGCAATCTGCCATGCAACACTTGCCATCTGGTCTGCTTACAGGACTGCATTATAATATCCAAGGAATTTAAAATCCATAATCACCCTTTATCTACCAGCGTTTTTAACAGGACTGACCTTTAGCTTAAACTGACAAATGCTCTGTCCCTCTCCTCTGAATAATTTATTTGCTTTACTAAATTCAGAAAACCTGTGGATGATTATGGAAATGTATTCAGATTTGTAAATATGCTCATAAGCAAAGTTATCCAAGAGGTTTTAATTTGTACAAAAATCTGAACCCACAGAGAAATGTTCAAAACTAATATTGCAGTTCACAGCATTTTTTCCTGAATGTGGAGAGGAGGGCCATTATGCTACCCCTTAGTGCAGAGATCACCAGCTGTCCTTGAGATTTTAGACATTTCCCTGCTGCCACACACCTGACTCAAATGACAGCTTGGTGTCAAGTTCTGCACAAGCCTCTTGATGACCCATTAATAATTTGACTCAGGTGTATTACAGCAGTTGGCGATCCCTGAACTACAGCCAGGGCATCAGAAAAATCTTGAGAATTTTCTCTTATCCAAAAAAAGGGCTTGAAATAACTGAAAGATGAGTACAGAAAATAATCATTCTACTTTTAAAAATTAAATATAAAAAAACTCAATATTTCAATTGATCCAATACATTGGCTTTCATATTACAGTGATTAACCTTTCCAGGTGTGTTTTAAGGTGGATATAGTGGATCCAGCATCCTGGATTTTAATACCACAGACAGTGCAGTTTGCTGCTATCATATTTGTCCCTTTTAAGTTACAGTGGTTCTGCAGCAACAAGTCCTGCCATTGTTTTGATTGATTGCGCATGCGGATACATCTGTGGTTGTGTGACATTATGTCAGTGTTACGTCTGGCGAAACAGCACACAACACAGCAGAGAGGAGATCAGAGAGAGAAGATCAAGGGGAAAAAAATTTAGAAATAAAAGATTGTTCTTGAGTCCATACTCTAGTTCATGTCTAGAGACTGGACTCTCAGTCGAGCCCAGTCTCTGGTCTTTTAAATGCGAGTCCAAGTCGAGTCTCAATTCAGTGCAAATGCGACTTAAGTGCGACTTGAGTCTGAGTCCCAGACTTAAGTCCCAATCTCTGATTCCTGTTCTTGATAGGCTGCATCTATTAAAGTAATTCCATCAATGTTTGTGTCTTGGATGTGATTTGAAAAGAATTAGCAAGTGCTTTTTTGTGGATTTGAACAAATGGTTTCTATGTGTGTGAATAACAAAATGACACTGAGAAAATTGAACAGCTGTAGCACCTTAACAGATTTTACATTATACACAAATGTACAAACAAAAATATACTATTTTGTTCTAAAGTTAAAATGGCAAGTCTGCTATGTGCCGTGTAAATCTTTGATTGGATTTTGAATAAAGGAAACTAACTTTGGTTTCTTCTTGGCAGAGTAAGTATATACTCTAGCTCATTACATTATTTATTGAAGAAATCAGCTGCTAACTGGCTTCTCATATCAGGGGGAAAGAGAGAATCATCCTGATATAGAGTGCAGCTGGGAAAGAGAATGAATGAGGGTTAAGGTTGAAATGTCCAAAAGATGATCCCGTCTCATCTTTTCCTATAAGCTCTTTTCATTGACTTCTTAAGAACATGTCACAAGGTTAAGGAAAGCTTCTTGGAGAAATTTGTAAGGACTCATGAAATGATTACCCTGCTGCAGTGAGTATGTAACCACAGATCCACTCACATTTGGGTCTGCTGCAGTGAAACTACAGATGTTCAATAAATATTCTGCAGAAAGTGCTTTGGATGCTTTGTCTGATGCAATCTTATCAAATTGTTACACAGAAGCTCTATCATATATTATCATAATAAGCAATAATACATTACTTTATTAATAGGTTCATATCTGAGAAATTGAAGGAAAAATCACAAAAGGGACACAGCTTGCTCTCACTGTTCTCACCAATCTCCTGTCCTCTTATTCATCCACATTAATCACAGGTAGTACAATTGGATCATTGGGGGTCGATTTGAAAGTTGCAGATTCAAAAGCACTGTGGGAAGAAATGATCTCATCTCTGTCATGAAAGATGGTCTGGTGTATCCTTTACTAAAAAAAATCTTGAAAAGGAATTATTGGAACTTGGAATTTGGAGAATTTGAACTGCTTTTATCATGGCTGCCACTAAGATACGTTCAGGTCATTTCACTACACATGGAAGGTGCATAAACAAAATAAACTCTTCAAAAGGACCCCATGTCCCCATGGACCTTTTGCGCATATGAGGGTGTGACCACTTGCTTAAGAAGAGGCAGTCACTACATCTTTCAAACTTTCAAACTTTCAAATACACTGACACTTGATATAAATATTGTTGAATTGTGGACATCCACCAAACTACTTCTTCCTTTGAAGGAAGGTGAATTTGATGGACCAGCATTAATTTGTTAACTTTCAAAGAAAAATGTTACTGTTAATTCCCTGTCCTGCACAACATCTATGTTCAGGTTTCTTTATTTACATCTATAGAATCTTTTGTGATACAAAACATATAATAGCTATAGATCAAACATATAACATAACCAGTCTTCTAAAGTAAGTTCAAAATATCCAAATAATGACAACAAAATAAATCAGGATGTGGAAGTTAAAAGTTTGGATGGAATAATAAAAGTCTACAGTGTTATGGCTCACAAATGTTTACATTATTTGTTGTTATCTTGTTATATGACATGGACGCTGCTATGTAAACAACAGCCTGAAGTGATGTTGCCATCTCGTAACTTTTAGCGTGTCATTGAGACATTTGCTTCATCCACTAAAGTGAATTCAAGAGTAGCGGTGTGGTGTAAGATTCACTGTTTCTCCTATTTTTAACTCTCACTCTCCTGATATTGTACACAGCAATAAATACTACATGTGTTGTTCTTTCTGCTACCACACCCTTTGCCATAGCTCTTGTTTTGTAGCCTGGGGATTGAGACATCTTCATCCCCATCCCCTGTACCTCACAAGGACCATCAATAATTCTACTAAAGAGTGTGCTGAGCTGAAAATGGGAGGGGTGGGTGTAGTGGGAGCAGTTGATGGCTTTTCCAAAGCACACTCAATCTCTCCACCTCCCTCCATTCACACTATGCTCCCACAGTTCCTAACATGACCTTCTGCAGAGTTGTTTATCATTTTTATGCTGTGTAGTCAACAGGGACACACACAAGCACACAGCTTTTAGCCCTGTAATAATGAGGAAGCAAGCTCCCTGAGCAGCTGATGTAGGTTCTCAAGAGAAGCTTATGCCTATTTTCTGTGACAAAGACCCTTCAGCAGTGACCATTATTAATCAGTGAAGAGATAGAAAGTTACCTTTATCAGGAGAAAATGTTTTTTTCCCTTGCTAAAGAAAACATACAGTTTCAAGTACCTAAAATCTATATTTCCAGAATCATTCGTAGTCATATATCTTCACGTTATGCTGTTATGCTAGGGGAGGCATAACATGGAAATGACACATCTTCCTCAATTCTCAAGCAGCCAAAATAATTAAAAAGTTAAATTCACGATTTACACATTTTTATTAGAGATGTAGCCTATTTCATGTGACTAAAGGAGCTGAAACGAAAAACAAAAAGGAGTAATTACTTTGGGGTGGACCAAGGCCAAAACAATAAACAAAACCCAAAATAACTGGAGGAAAGGAAATAACCTGTGAAACCAAAAGAAAAGAAAATACAAGCACTTACCTCCCTAACTAACCAAACACAGGAGAAAACTGAATGAAAAGAAATCGGCAGCCTACCCCTACCAACTCCTACGTGCTCCACATTACATGACAAGCAAACCTGGTGGCTGGTTGAGAGAAGAGGGAGATGAATCCTGAGCGTTCCAAACTCTGGGTCTGGTAAACGCCTCCCCTCCAGCATCCAATCCCCATGCAGCTCACTCAATAGGGAAGCAATTAATCACAACACTTCATATATCATATATCTTATTTAAAAAAGTCAGCTGTTAATCAGCTGTTTGTCACAGAATGCTGAGAATAAATAATACCTCTATGAATTTAAGGTGGATCTAGACTCTAGATTGAGCAGCAAGTAGCTTTTGACTTTGATCTTTCTAATTTGGCTCACACAAATAAACAAATACAGTACATATGTGATGTTCCAAACATGTCCTGATCATAGATGGACAGTTCTTAAGTTATAAATGCTCCTAGGATGATCTGATGACACATTTAAATCTGATAAATCAACCCACAAGCTGGTTGGGGATGCATATTGGCAGATTTTGTAATGTAAATTAGCATTTAATTTGTGAGTAATTGTAATCAGCCACAATGAGCCACGTAATTAATTAAGATTTCTAAAGGTTAAAATGTAAAAAACAGCTTGACAGCCCAAGTTATTATACAATGTCCTTTTATATGCACATGATCATACTAAATTTAGGTCTAATTCCAGTTTGTTCATGTTGCATCTAGTGTGCTCAGTTATAGGATTTACTTGTTGAAATGTCCCAATAAAAAATTGGAAACTCCTCAAAGAAGGTGTCACATCACTGACTTACACTCTGAGCCAAAAATTAAGCTCTCTTCAACCCCAGAGAACTCTCTTGCTTGCACACAGTAATAGCTCAATAACATTCCCAATACATAAATGGACAACAGACCTAAATAATCAGCAATTAGATATCAGTTGGCAAACCATATGCAGTAATATCAATTTAATGACTTGTAAGACAAAAATGAAACAAATCCAGTTTAAGATTCTGCATAGAATACATAACCACTAACAAAATATACCGAATGTGCTTTTCTTTGCTTTTTACTTGTCTTGTCCAGCTTTATAGCAAGCAGAATGATGGTCTGGATGCTGTGTGGTTCCAAGCAAATTTGCTTTGACAAGAGAAGCTTTATGAGTATAAAAGCCCCTCTTAATAATCTGAATTCTGTTTTCTTTTTATTTCTTTTTGTTTGTTTATTCTAAATGATTGTTTGTTACTAAATTTACATAATATTGCTGGACCTGAGCGGAGGGGACAGAAAAAGGATAGAAAGAGAACAGAAAATGATTAATTACAATTACAGTAATACTTGATAACAATATCTTTAATCTGCCCATCATGATTGTAAGGATACCCCTGCCCCTCCCATCTTTGCTTAATCTTTTTTTCCATATATTTAATATGATACAGTAGTTTTGTCATTTTGCTTTAATCATCCACTTACCTTCCTGGGGAAAAACACTGAACCATTACAACAAGAGGAGATGGAATTATCTTTCAAACTGAGCTGGCGTACGGCAATCTTGTTGTAGTTGTCTGTGGCAAATAAATTTAGAAAAAAAATGAAGAAAGAAAATTTTAAAATGTCTTCAATACCTGGGAATTCTGATGGATAGGTTTATGTTATGTACAGATTGTAAACAAATGTGTTGAAATTTCCTACATGACAGCTGGCATGTAGCAACCCTGTGCAAGCTATACATATCAGAAGAATCAGAAGGTTCAGTGTTGTCATTGAGCCAGTGTCCTGGCACAACAAAATCATTTCCAGTACAAGAACAGACAAACAAACATTAAACATGAATATTAACAGGATCAGGTAGCAGCACTGCCTTCTTTGCAGGTTAGGAAAAATAAACATGAGCATCAGTGCATTCCGTCCCAGGAGACTTGATAGTGTGGGGAACCAGATTAAGATAACAGCGCTTTGTTTGGGTGCAGGCAGGACTTGTTTTCCATCTGCCTTGAGTCTCTCAGCGGTCTCATGGCAACTCCAAAAAGCCAAAACGGGGATCAGTTTCCATCAATTCGAGCTGACAATCCGCTCAAGGTTGAATCCATTCTGCGTACGAGTTCAGGCACCGCGGAAGTGGAGTGTGTTCATTTTTTTATTGTGAGTTCATCATGTGATGACCTATAAACTCTTGTAGAATGTGCCTCTGAAAAATCTCTGATAGTGGGGCCAGGTAGCTCTATCCCTTTCACCGTATCCCTCTATCCAAAAGACACCTAAGCTGTCGGTGTGAACACACAGAACAGAAGAATTGAGCTCAGTGATTGGGGCAAATTGGAAAAAGGGGATTGTGTCTTTGTAAATGAGTCTACTTCTCTCACATCTATAACATCACGTCAAATCCTTCTTAAAGACATTTTCAAATTATCTCAAGATTTGATCATCAGTTTGGATGTAAAATGTAGAATAAAGGGCAAACACATCAACTTCCCAACTTGAATTGACAACAAAGTGAAATGAATGAGTCGCTGGAGAACAAGACCTGCTGTGTTGGGACTAATAAACCTGCAGGCATACTCAGAAAGAGGAGGAAAAGGTGGGGGCTTCACCATCTGCCATTTAAATGAAGAGAAAATTAATGGGTAAAGAGTTTCATTGGGGATCAGATAAGACTGATGATGCTGAGAACCCTGCAGGGGCCTACACCACATTACAACCATAACCACCACCCGTTGTGCTGTTAACACCCTCGAGGAAGAAGCAAACTTATTTATACGTACAATTTTTTTTTTTTTTTTATCTTTCTATATCATTGCCAGCAACTCCTTTTAAGAGTTTAGTTCAAAGGCAAAACTATCCAAATGTGATCTTTTTTTGTGGTCTATTTGCTCTGCACAGATAAGTATTCTTATCCGTCACCCCACAGCTGCTTTTTCTGCAGGTTATTTCAGGCCATTATTTTGGGTGGGCAATTCTGCCATGTATTTCCAGATGACTAGGTGCACACACCATGTTTTGATGGCTATATATATATTGATTTTCATACAACTATATTGTATTTTTAACAAGCAAAATAGCCACATGCACCAAACGCAGCAGCTGAAGCATTTAGACTTTCTTCATGTGCCTTGTCAAAACCTTTTAAAAAGTATTAACTTAGGTAACAGCGCAGGGCCACTGAGGTGATTTCTTTTCATTACTGAATCAAAGTACTGATAAGGTCTATGTCTATACTATGTCTGTCTGTCTCTGTGCCCACAGGACAGATTTTACATAAATCCTACTTGATATCTGGTACTTTGAGAACACCTGTAGAAGATACTGTCTGGTTATGCCTCTTAAGCTTCTAAAAATGGATGCTGGCATTTATGGTCAGGGCTCCAGGCTGAGCCAATGTATTAACATAATTCGTGAGAAAATGTAAAATTGTATTTTTCTCCAACTTAAAGCTGAAATGAATGGTTGTTTGAGCTTTGCAACAATTTGCCTTAACACTGAATTTCTTTGTTGGGGACATAAAAACAGATCAGACTGTCATGGCAACCAGCCAAATATGACAATAGGCTATAATTTTGCTTTCTTTTCTTTACACCCAAATGACACCCAAGAATACATAATGGTGACCATTTTCTTGTTTTCCACACACAAACAACTCTATGATTAAAAAAACCTGTATTTTATCTTTAAAATCTAACATCTTTACTGTTGTAAATAATCTACTTTTAATTAAAAGTTGGTCCATGAGGCTATGTAAGAGCACTGGCATGGAAATAATGTGTTATGATGGGAAGGCCTGCTATGCACCTACTCGGGGGGGACAGAGGATAGCAGGGGATGAGAAGATGCCAAACAACAGACTGAGGCAGGATATAAATCAAATATCTCTGTAGATAATGGTGCTCTCAGCATACACACACAGCATGCACCGTGTTTTCTGGGGGTCTGCAGAAGCTTCAGCACCTCACCCTGCAGGTTAATGACTTCAGAACTCAGTGGGAATGGAAGCATGCAAAAGTAATTAAGAAAGTTGAATAGTAATTCCCCTCCCTGAGCCACGTCCCTCCCCAAGCGGTGGAGGGGTTTGCGTGTTCTGAGGATCCTAGGAACTATGTTGTCGGAGGCTTGATGCCCCTGGTAGGGTCACCCATGGCAGTAGGTCACTTGGGACCTATTTACCTGTTATACAAGTATAGTCCATTTAGAGGAGAGACCAGACCAAGCGTGGCTAAAAACCCCTGTGATGATGAGCAAAAAGATGGCCAAGTTTCCCTCGCCCGGAAGCAGGTCACCGGGGCACCCCTCTGGAGCCAAGCCTGGGGGTGCGGCAGGGGGGAGAGCGCCTGGTGGCCAGGCCTTTGCTCATGGGGCCCGGTCAGGCCAGCCCGAGAAGGCAATATGGGCCCCCCCTCCTGTGGGTTCACTACCTGCGGTAGGGACCGTAGGGGAAGGGTGCAGTGTAAGCTGGGCGGCAGCCAAAGGCGGGGATCCTGGCGGTCTGATCTTCGGCTGCAAAAACTAGCTGTAGGGACGTGGAATGTCATCTCGCTGGCGGAGATGGAACCTGAGTTGGTGCGCAAGGTTGAGCGGTTCCGGATAATCGCTGCATTGGCTCCCCATGTGTTTCAGGATTGATTTTAAGGTTCTTTTAGTGGTTTATAAAAGTCTTAATGGTCTTGGGTCTTCTTATTTATCTGATCTGCTTTAAATTATGAGCCCTCCCGGACCCTGAGGACCTCTGGGACCGGCCTTTTAGGTATACCTAAAGTGAATACGAAAACCTATGGCGAGGATTGAGTTTTTATTTATCTATTTATTCATTCTAATATTGTATTTGATTTTATCACATTATTTTTCATAAATTCCTTTTATGTGTATTCTTATTCTTGTTGCTCTCATTATTTGTTCTTAGTGTTTTTAGGTTTATTTTAATGATATTATTCATTTATTTATTTATTATCTTAAGATTTTAGTATATATTCTTTTTAAATTTTTAACACTTTTTTCTCCACCATGCCTGCTCTTTCGGCAAGATTGTTGCCGTGGTGATCGCCCGAGTCTGGGTGGCTAGGATCCCGCACAGCAGCCTTATGGCTGTGGTGTGGGCCCCGGCCTGCCTGGATCTGGGCGGTTCCTGTGGTGGCGCCTGCAGTGCTCATGGGTGGGCTGGCATCCAGTGTAGATGGATCCCCAAGATATCGTTTCCTCACAGCAGCGTCAAGCCAGATGTTTAATTCTATTACATTCAGTTAAGAGACAGAAACTAGGGATTTTAGTTCACATTTAGAATAGTAAATGTGTAGGTTTCTTTTTTGTGTGTGTGCGTGCGTGTGTAATTGTGTGTGAGGGAGATTGTAGTGAGGTGTGTGTTTTTATAATATGTTAAATACTTTAGTGTCTGTCTCTCTGTGTTGGTCCTGTGATGCGCCTGATAATTGCTGGGATAGGCTCCAGCCCATCCGCGACCTTGCATGAATTAAGCAGTACAGAAAATGGATGGATGGATGGATGGACTTTAGTGTGAAAGGTCCAAAAGTTATTTTTATTGTGTAAAGCACTTTGTGTTGCTGATTGCATGAAAAGCGCTTTATAAATAAAGTTTGATTTGATTTGATTTGATATAGTTGGACTCACCTTGACTGGGACCAGTGTCCTCGAGAAGGGCTGAATCCTATTCCATTTAGGAGTTGCTCCTGGTGAAAGGCGCCGAGCGGGTGTGGGCATACTTATTCCCCCCGGCTTCAACGGAAGACGAGTTTTTAACTACTTCCACTTTGCTTTTAAAGCACTTCACAGAGACAGCAGTGACCCATCTGATTTTTGGCAGGCCCTTGTCCTAGGCCCCCTTCTGTTGTTTGTTTGCAAGCTATCCCATGCCCAGCTTATTCAGAACCTATCAGTCCTAATGGGTTTTTGTTTGGTTGTTGGGTGAGTTTAATGTGTTCTTTGGTTCAAGTTAAGTTGTCAATTCTGACTTGTTTTTCTGTTATTTAACTTACCATTGCCAACGACGCCATTTGGCGTCGTTGGCAATGGCAATGGCTCTGAAAATGGCTGGCATTCAATAAGTTTATCTCCCTGTGCATTCAGTCTAATGGATTCCCAGTTCATCTGACTCTTGGTTTCTGATTACCACAGCTGCTCCTTATTTGTCATTAGTCCCACAGTATAAATAATCCTTAGTTTCTTTTGCTCCTAGATCCTCGTCAATCCTGTCCACTTGTATTTCTCCCCACCTTTATATTGGGTAGTATGTTTTTTCCCTCAGTTTTTGTTCCTCCTAGTTTTTCAATTTTGCACTTTGTTTACTCTGCTGTTGCAGTTCCTTTTTTATCTGTTTGATTAAATTATTTCCAACATCTGCTTACCTCCTGCTTTACTCCTTTACTGCATTTGGGTCCTTCTCTTCACACTGTGACAAAACAATTATGTAATTGTCTGTATTATTGTTTTGATGCTGATGACCTTTAACTCTACATGCTTTTCAGACATAAATCCTGGATGGCCTCAAATTTCATAAGTTAGAAAGTAGTTATTTTTTTTCCCACTGCTGAATTCTAAAACAAGTTGTGGATACTTTTGTCTGTTCTCACAGAATTTTAGGTTTCAGTCAGGACTTCCTTTGACATCTTAAGTTGGTGAAAAAATCCTGCAGATACCTCATTACTGGAACAAAAAAGGCACAAACACATCACCACCGTGCTTACCTCTCCCTGTTAGATTTTTATTGATTTTACACTCACATGCTCACACCTCAGGGTTTAAATGGCCTTGCCCAAATACTTGTCAGACTTACTGACCTGGTGTGTGCCCTCCCACCCAGTGTTGCAAAGTCTGCTTGTTATAACCGACTTTGGGTTTCTTTTTGAGTTAAGTCTATGGAGTTATGGAGTATAAGTCGCTTGAAAATATTGTCAGTCGTAGCTTGCAGGTTTTTGGGCTCGTGTGGGCTCTGTGTGGTTGCTAATTTGGCGTGCCTCGAATGGAGCATTGACGGGAGGGGGAGGACCTTAGAGGAAGTGCCACTTTCAAATCTTGCAAGCTCTCCAACGTTACCAACTCTATCTCTAAGCAATCCATCATCGTTGACGACAAGCTATTTGTGTCCCTCTTTCCATTTTGAAAAGCGGTCTGGCTCAAGACAGCCTCCAACTGTTTTTTATTTATTGTTTGTTTGTTTGTTTATTAGGCCATAGGACAAATTGTGGTCATACATTTTATGATGCTGACGCAAGATGCAAACTGGCTCTGTTCAAGCCGAGCACACAATGGTGCACAATGGCTTGTTACAACTTTAAGAATTTCAAGTTTGTCACCACTAAAACTTTTTCATATGGAAAACTATAAATAGGTGTTGGCATTTTATATCAAAACTTGCTCAATGCACTATATAAAATCTAGTAAAATGACCACTATAACATTGAAGCTTGTTAATTTTCTTCAAATTAATGCTATGAATCTTTTTCTGCAATTATTCCCTTAAGATGAAACAGGCTTTGTTACCCAGTTATTAAGTCTTCGGACATAGATATGGACTTACAGGGGCAGCCTTTGATCTGACTGTTTAAATATACATTTTTTTTCTCTTCTCAGCCCTCGATCTCCTCCAGTTTATCCTCTTTGATCTAAAAAGGTTTCTATGGCCAGATGAGATGATTTCTCCACTTTTGGGCTGCCTCAATATTTCATTGCATTAAAAATGCCCAGAAAATGTATTTATAATATAAGGAAAGACAACTATTTACCTGTCTTTCAGTTCTGGAACTCATACACAGTGTGCTCCTATGATTCATTACATGCAAATATGGTCCATCGATACTTCGGTCTGAGGTCAACAACCTTCTTCAAGCAGGGACTCGAGAGCTGGATCTTGTGGTTCTATATAAAACATGTATTGATTGGTTTTGAAATATTTCTTTCCTCTCAGGGCTAAAACTGTTTCTTTTTCTTTTCTTCAGAGTGAATTTTATACTAAGTTAGCATAAGCTGGTCAAGCTGAAGCAGAAACTAACTTACTCTGAACTATAAAGCAAAAAAACTAACTCTCAGAGCGAGTCAGGTCATGGATATACACCCACTGTCAATAAAAATGCTTTTTTGAAGTTTACAGAAGGACATATTTAGCACTATTTTAAAATAAAAAAGCAACCAACAGTAGCCATATAAGTGCTTTATCCAAGCACAACCATGTGTTTCTTTTTAGTATAATGGCAACAATTTCATTTGCTAAGAATTTAACTGTTATCATTCTACAGTATTTGATGGTTGGGGTTCGTGTTACTGTGTGATAAAATAGAGCAAACACATCTAAGTCAAATGAATTGTTTTTGTGACAAACGCAGCACGAATGAAGATAAAGCAAGATATATTCACAAAAAATAAGAATATACTGGAGCACTCAGTATGGGCTTAATTGAAGCGGAGGACCAGAAATAATTCAGGGTTTGGGTAGTGAGGCTGTAAGGAGTACAGGTCAGTAGTGGGAAAAGTTCCATGGAGGAGAATGGGCAGGCCGAACAAATCCAGGAGGCAAACGGGTAAGCAAGTCTTTACGAAGTAGCTTTCCAAACAAACAGGAGAGTACCAGAGCAGAGGAGACAATCTGGCAGAGAGAAGATCCACCTTTCATATGAGAGTTTTATTTCCCTTTAATTCGGAATAAAAGGTAAATCCGCTTTAAAGAGAGGAAAAATGACCATGTAAACACCTAACTTCAAATAAAAATGATAATTCCGAATTAAACTTAATTCCGAATTAAGTGGCTGGTTTATTCTCATTTTAAATCCGAATGAATTCCTCCATCATGTATATGTTCATTCTGCTTTAAGTTAATTCCGGTCGTTCTGCGCATGCTCGTTCCCTCGTCCTGTCGCCATGACGCATATATTCCATGCTGGCCGCCCAAAGCGAGCGTTGTGCTCGAGCCGAGTCTATTCACATAAAAGTGAAGTACTATGCTAGTGTCGAGCTGCTGCTTCAAAACTAGAATCAATATCCGGCAAAAATGGTTCTCATTATGTGGTTCTTCCATGTTGTAGTTAAAAAGAAAAGAAGCTGGAAGCGGAGTTTGTTTTCCTCCGGTAGACGTAAGTATGTCACTTGAACTTCCTAGCTGTCTTTTAAATGTTTGGATGAGCCGTGTGAATTTGATGTTGATTCCAAGTTTCATTTCACTTTAAAAAAGAAAAATTGACCTTTTATTAATTGTGATACTGTAAAATATTTACATAACTACCTTCCGGAAGTGACTGGACCCATATAAGACCTCAATATTACCCCTTGTGAAATTAAGTATTTCTAAAACTTAAGCTTCTTTTCATACATTAGAAACAAAACATTTGATTAGTGAGATGTGCTGGTTACCCAAGGAAAGCTATTGTCACCTTTCTTCCATTTTTTTTTTTTAACTAGGGTTCAGATAGCTTCAAAAGAACTTTAGAAAAGTTAGTGTGATGTCCATAGTTTCGTCATAAGTCTTTTAACAGAGGTATTTTGTGTTTATTTCTCCAATAATTAAGCACTGCATCAATAGTCAGTTACAAAGCTTTGTATGAGGTTTATATTTCTTTTCAAGGAAACTTCCTGATAACTATATCTATTGTGATTGGCTGGAACAAATTAAAGGAGCTGAGTATGGAATGCTATATTTACATACTTCTGCTGTATTCCAGTCCATTTGCAAAGCTCTCTGCACTGCCAAAGCTTTGGCCCGACAGAGCTCAAAACTCATTGTCAGTGACCCATGAGGTTGTAATGTTCCACAACATTAGAAGTCCTTTCCCCCCTGACTCATCCAGCAGCTGCCAAAGACTGCCTTTTACCTGGCTGTTGAATAATTTGTCTTTAAGTTTTCCCAGCAATCATGTCACAGAAGATTGTTGAAAATGAGTAATGGGTGTTGAGTGTGTGTTGGGGTAGCTCCGCATGTGGTTAATACTGTGTAGTGGGCCTATGCTATTGTAAAACATGATAATACGTTGTATATTTTCCAGTTTTAAATCATGTCCTTTGAATGTTATGTCACATCAATGTCAAATTCAAACACAAAGGTGGTCCCATGCAGTGTTTACCTTCATGTAATGTAATTCAAAGCAAAGTGATTAAAAACTATATTTACATGGAATATTAAACATGGTAAAAAGTTTAAACAAATGGCAAATAAATACTTTTTCTCATGGCTTTGTACAAACTTGATTATTCTTATTTGGAGGATTCTAATTTACATTTCATCTATTACTAAAAAGTGTTTAATTATGGATTCTATTTGGCACATCATACGTTATGCACTGCATAATTCAGAACTAATATGAGATGATAAGGGTACTGGAATCAACAACAAGCATATGTGCTTTTTCAATAAATAATTACTTTAATGGCACACTTGGAAATTTTGTGGAGTGACATCCTGTGTTGTTGTAACCATTTATAAAGAAAAAAACATTTTAAATATTTCCTAACAAAAACAAAATTTGGTAACAAAATCAGTTTTTGTTGTTTTGCCTATTGTAATGTTATTTGTAAAATGTTCTTGTGTAAACTGAGTATTTACATTGTCGATAGTCAGAGAATGAGAATTTATAATTGCCACATTACTCACTGTACATCATGTGCATATAAACCATAACCTAAAACAAATCTCTCTTTTTTTCCCCTAAATAATTGTCCTGCGGATGTCCAGTGATGAGGAAAATGGACCCTCTACACAGAGACTGCCCAGAGAGG
Organism: Atherinosoma microstoma; assembly: GCA_037177055.1. NCBI lineage: Eukaryota > Metazoa > Chordata > Actinopteri > Atheriniformes > Atherinidae > Atherinosoma > Atherinosoma microstoma. The sequence goes on from JBBBVU010000017.1 coordinate 16,640,870, forward strand.
AGATGGGGGGAGGAGTCAGATGAGGTCCAGGGGCCTCATTTATAAAGCAGTCGCACGTACAGAAACCGGCATACGCCAAATATAATCAGATTTTGGGATTTGTAAAAACCAATCTTGGCGGGAAAATGTTCCTACCTCCACAACAAGTCTGACCCTGCCGTACATACAAAATCTGGAGAAACGGGAAAACAGCGATACCAACGGCAGAAGAATAAAAGAAATTCTGTGAAATGTGAGACATGCGAAAAATCTGATATTATCTTTTACATCACATGTTATATAGCCTATTAAAGCTGTCTGCAAAATTGCATAAAGAGGCATATCTGATGTTGATACTCCTGGGAGTGCATCTGTTTACACACACACACAAAAAAGAAAATCAGGATTTACAACAGAAAAAGACACTACTATTAATAAACAGTGTCATTAATAAGAACCTAAACAGCTGAAATATGTTCTGTCACTGTGAAACAAAACCAACATGTCATTAAAAAATCAATTTACAGCTAAATAATTAGGTGGACAGTATGCTGCCATAATGTGCCATAAATTAAATTCTACATTAATAATAATTACAATTAAAATGACATGCTTGCCATGCCGAAGTACTCATGAGTTAGACTACAATCAGCTATTCAGAAAATTGAGCGATGGTTGGATATAAAAAGGCACCCAATATGCAAAGACACAATGGCTTGTCTGGTACTGCTGGAGGACGTGGCACATGGGAGACTCCGGAGTGAGCAAATTTTTGGAGACCAGCAAGACTTAATGATTCACGATGAAGGCTCCTAAACCGGTTCCGACTCCTGCGCGCTGTGCTCTCGGACCTCTGTGATGCTTTGCACCCGGCATTACAGAGACTCACCAGGAGGAACCACCCCATGCCAGTCCCCCTGCCAGTGCTGACAAGACTGGGTTTTATGGCAACCGGCATAATTTTGAATATGTGAAAAATGATCAGAATTTGGTAAAGCATTTGACATTTATATGAATGATTCATTCACTGGTTTCATGCCATTTATACAGTGACCTGGAAGTGCAAAACACTTTGACATTTCGACCAAAACACTTTTACAAGTTTTCCAAAACACTTGGTCATGGGGGTTCTGACTGGTTCTGGGGGATTCTACCTGGTTCTGGAAGGTTCTTCTTGGTTCTCAAGAACCAATCAGAAGCCCCCAGAACCAGGTAGAATTCCCCAGAACCAGTCAAAACCAACCAGAACCAAGCAGAACCTTTCAAAACCAATCAGAACCATCCAGCACCCCCCAGAACCACCGGAACTATCCAGAACCCCCCAAACCAGTCAGAACCCTCCAGAACTAGTCTGAACCAGTCAGAACCAAACAGGACCAGGTAGAACCAAACAGATTATGGTAATCTTGTAAAAGTGTCTTCGGAAACTTGTACATGTGTTTTGGTAATCTCGTAAAAGTGTTTTGGTCGAAAGTGTTTCGGGAGATGTAAATTTGTTTTGCACTTCCAGGCCACCGTACATTTATGAATGCCTCATGAGAAAAAATATTTTTGTTAACTTATGAACTTAAGAAAAAGTCTCTCTCTCTCTCGCTCTATATATATATATATACATATAAATATATATACATTCCACTGCACAGCCAGTTTGGAGAGGGTTGCAAACTTTCATGATGAATATGATCAGTAACCTTGAATTTCAGCCTTCATCCCCAACTTAATGAAACCTTCTGCTCTACACAAAATTTGTTATGCAGTGTTTGGAAAATTTGGATGCAGCAGCTACACATACAAATAAATCACAAAGACCTACCACCTGCCTCCAGCTCACAGTGATAGACAGCCACCTGTCATTGGCTAGGCTCTTGTTTGATTTGATCCTCATGCCAAAAAAAATCTCAATATTTGTGCCCGATGTTGTTCATGCATATCAAGCAGAGGGTTACCTGGGAAGTGAGACAGTTCATTATCTCAAAGCAGAGTTCATGGAATCATCACCAAAAAATATAAAGACATTTGAGGTATAATTCATTTTGTATGGCAGAAAATTACATTTGGCAGAACATACTGGATATTTTTAACACAGTCTTGGCACAATGTACTTCATTTGGGCATATTGACTAAACGTGTCAAATTTCATTCTGTGCTGCAGTATCTGTGTCATGTTCAAAGTGTCCAACATGTTAATTGATTATTCTGAAACAAATCCCTCTGATTTTTGACAAGCTGATCAAGGAATAATTGTTCTTCACAGTTTAGACATCAAACAGATTTGGTCTCTTTCTTTCTTTCTGTTAAAATTGATGCAGCAAAAACATGTTATGCAAATTTAATACTGTAATGCATTTAAAGAAAACATTCTTGGTGGAATCCCCATTTAAGTTCCAACGTAGCATTCATATTTTTTGGGTGAATTAATCCTCTGACATCAGAATATGAGAGGACCGCTTACATGAAGAAAATCACATGCTGCCATGAAGATTAACTAATGACTAAAATGTCATTTTTGGACTTCAATAAATGTTGGAGCCATAAAGTAATAATGACGCAGCAGATAGATGTACTATGCTTGCAATCATGGAAACAATGGGGCACATACAGTAAGTGACAAAACTATTACTGTTACAGTTTATGGAAATCAGAGCAGTGTTTTCAAACTGAGACAGCTGTACTGCTCCAGAGGAGTGAAATGACTCAAGTTGTCAGACAGGGCTACTGCATTGTAAAAGACACATATCTGACATCTTTATATGCATTACAAAAAAGAACAGTGACTTGTTAGAGAGAAACCTCAACATTCCTTTGATGTAATCCACATGTTTTATTCATCGAGAGCTTAGGGAGATTTGTGGTTTGGCCAAGTGGTGTATATTGAGCCATTTAGCACTAATTCTCCCTGATATATCTGTTATTATTTGTGCTTTAACAACAATACTATATCCTCTAAATCTGACAGTAAATAGATCTGTCAGACAACCACAAATGGATTTTAATGAGATTAAACGTCGCTCGGCAGTCATGGCCAAAGTCCTGACTGAACCAGACAGACTGTGTTATTAAGATTAAGCTCAGTGTTTATGGGCGAATGATTCCAACTTACCTGAAAATCGATAAAGGACACCTCAAGGACTATTTTCATAAGAACAAGCTTGTGTTGCTTAATAAGGTTTCTCCTGCTTCAACATGGTGATTAATTATGTTCAATAGTGGTGTTGAGCTGAGTCATTTAGTTTTGTGTATAGAAGCGTAAGCTGCTCTACACGTGTCTCAAATTCAAAAATGGCTTAAAATCCCCAATAACATTTGCACTTTGAAGTTCACAGATTTTCAGGATGTAGTATAACATAAGGCATGTCCCTGATTAGACATTCTTGATAACATTCTCACAGTGTCGTTGCAAAAATGTTTCTTTGCTCATGTTGCAGAATGGGACCCCAGTGTTGACAGATGGAAAACACCTTACAGCACAATTGTTCAGATCAAAGTTTATTATTCACCTCCATGGCAGTGATACTTTGTTTCCTTTATTATTTTCATTATCATAATCTTTCCATTTTTCTTTAGTTTTTTTTTTATGAGAGGCTTTGGTCTGTGGTGATAACAAGTCATGTCCTTATGTAATCCAAAACATTAGAAAAATGGTTAATGAATTGCAAATTTCAGTTGTCTTTTGTCTTATCGACACCACACTGTGTAAATTACTTACCACAGTGTTTTTTTATTCTATACATACCGTACTTTGTCACACACCAGTGATACATTGGGGACAGCTGTGGGGTCAGCATCTTGCCCAAGGACACATTCACATGTGGACCAGAGAAACTATGGATCAAACCGCCAACCTACTGATTAGAATACAATCTACTCTGCCTTCTAAACCACCCCAGGCCATGTGATAATGTATACACTTTTTTTTTTTTCCTGTGTTTAATTTTGAGCCCACAACTAATATTTTCTCAGTGTAATCATTGAAAAGCCAGGCATCTTTTGATGATACCATTGATTTGGAGGTGTACATACTAAAACCCTGGTACACCAGAAGGGTGTGTCACTCAACAATACCTAAACATCCACTCGGAGATAGTGTCTTTGTTAACCCAGACTTTCCTCTTTACTTTGTGTGCGCTCACATAAAACAGAAATGTTACCAGTAATTCAAAGCTTTTTGTTTTTAGCACAAAATCCAAAAATCACCTGACACTTAAATCAGAAGAAAAGCGGGTTGTATGAATGGAAAGATATGAAAAATAATATCATTATAGAAAAAATAAATAAAAACAGGTGCTGCAATTCAGGCAATATTGGAAGGCTGCCAGAAAACTGTTATCTGTGCAAATTGTTAAGTTATTACGTGGTGCCATTTACATCATAGCAGCTGCACAAAAAAGCTCTTAAACTTTTAACTGGCTAGTATATGATTTAGCTCTGATAGTGAACCATAATAACCAGGGGGAAGGTCCGGACCATTTTTGATTTGGGAGTCAGGTAGAGGCAGGGACAGGAAGAGGGCGACATATACAAATTACATTTATATGTGCCACTTTAAAAAAGGTCATGTAATGGTAAAAGTTAAGCAAAATTTGGAAAAACAAATAGTCAATTAAATTTTTCAGCAACATTTGCTAACTTAGGATCATCCTACATTGTATGCCTTTAATCACTGTTGCATAGAAAAACACAACTTTTATCAATGTTTTCTTGAGCTTTCAAGGCCAACGAACTGCACAGTAGTCACATCTGGTGGTTTTATGACGTTTATATCCTCTTTATAAAATGAAAACTGTTTGGACAGACAAATATCACCTACGTAGGCAGTTGACAAGATGACACTGTATAAATGCTGCATTATTATCAAGAGCATGGTAGTGTTGATGTAGATCAAAGTGTTGATGTAGATTACGTGCTGCATTCACTTGCAATTGGGCATCCGATGGTTGCCTAAATATTTGCAAGATCGTCTATACTTGGGGTGGCACCTGGCCAAAGTTTATTCACTGGGAATTAGGCAAATATCAATTTGTTACAGTGTTATACATTAACTCTCGATACTTCTACCTCACAATATGGGAATATTCACTCAGTCTTAATTTTTGTCTAGTTAGTTTACCCACTTGGTTTTGGAATGTGTGAATTTATCCTTATGACAAGAGGGTATGTAAAATGTCAGAGATATTACTAGCACCGACCTTGAAACCATGGTAACAAGACAGGTGAAAAGAAGTAACTCATTGTCTTTTATTCAAAAGTTCAAATGGATTGTTCGAACAGAAACATCTAGGTTTGTCATGCTACAACTTAACAATGCAGGAATGTTTTAAGGCACACTATATGAAATTCTAAATGTATCCTCTTTGGTTGTTTGATAACTTAGTCACGAAGCAGAAATCACTCCCACACTCTTCATGTCACAACCTTTAAGCTTCAACCTGTGCTGTCAAGCTTCCTAACACTTTTTAATAACATGCATATTTTTACCAACTAATAACAGATTGGTCTGGTCCAAAAGACGAGTGGCCATTCGAGCATTTTCCTTTTTACACTTGTGATATTTTGGGTGTATCACAATGATAAATATAGTCAGTGCTTAATGTACTGTCTTAGATCGGTCTTCAGCAATGAGAGTTGGATAAAATCAGAGTAACAAGAATGTAAAACCAACGGGAAATATAGGTAAGAGTACATGGAACAAAAAGAATTTAAAGAAGAGCATTTCCTAACTTAAATCACAAACTGGATCTGTGAGGGTGATTAAAACTACTTAAAACATAATCTGTCCATTGAACCTGCATCATCACATATGGCAAATAGAGACATCAATGAAGTGAGACAAACATTTAATTCACACAAGCTGCCAGAAGATTCAGATGGATTTTTTTCAACTCAAAGACTGTTTTCTGCTTTAACAGTCTTACATGATCAGAGGGTTAACAGCAAACAGAATAGGTTGTTACCCTATAAAACTGTGAGGCTGTGTGACATTCCAGTGGCATGTTTATGATGCATTTAAGATGCAATTCTCCAGAGTCACACTGAATCTGGATGTTGCACAGTTTTTCATTTGTAAATGTTGCCATAGATTTTGTTTGCCCTTAAGGTTAAAACAACAAGTTAACTCTTCTTAAGACCTGAATGTACCATTGTTTTGCACTTCTTTTGTGTGTCTGCCGTATGCTCTTGCTTCCCAGACATTTGATTTTCTATCACACACAACAGGACTGTGCAGAAGTGATGAATATTTCTATAAATATTGTAATAACATATACCGTACATTTGGTTTATCTTGGTCCTTCCTTGGGTAAATTGGTTTTGCTGTGTTGTCCTGCTGAGATGGTCTCTCTGTAAGATTAAATAATCCTACTTCATCTAGTCTAATCTGTTTTCTATCAGTTTTCAATATTTTGCAGGATTAGGTATTTTGATTTACAGCTCTAATCTACAGTCTACCTTGGCGTGCACAAGTTTGCTTAAATTAATCCTGTCTTTTTTTATTTTCTGTAAAAAAAGAAAAAGAAAATTACACAATACCACTTAAAAAACACGTTGGTGTTTTGTTTGGCAACATCATTACTATATTACTTTAGCTGCAGCCATTTTGAGATATTTTCATCTTATGTTGAGTGTACAAATAATTTTTTACACATCTTTAATTACCTCCACCAAGGCAGAGGTCATGTTTTCGGCAGCGTTGGTTTGTCTGTCTGTCAGCAACATAACTCAAAAAGTTATGGACAGGTTCTGATTTAATTTTCAGAAAACCTCAGAGATGTAATAAGGAACAAGTGATTAGACTTTGGGGGTGATTCGGATCACCACCTGGATCAAGGAATTTTTTTAAAGGATTCTTTACTATGGGAAGATAAGAATAATTTTGCCATTAGAGCATCTAACTAAAAAATAATGCCTACAATAATTGGCAAAAAAACAACAACAACAAAACAACAGCTTGGCCTTTAGTTTCTTTCTTTCTTTCTTTCTTTCTTTCTTTCTTTCTTTCTTTCTTTCTTTCTTTCTTTCTTTCTTTCTTTCTTTCTCATCTTTAGTAACTTTAGCATTTTATATAGGCCTACACATTTTGAGGTTTAGATATAAAGATGAGCATCAACATTGGATTAGTGTTAAAAATGCTCCCAAAAAGATTACATACAAGCATTTTATTATACAATCATAGATGCAGATTCAGTATATTCAACTAATACTCGTAATGCTGAGTGTATTTCCCATCTGTTTAGGAAGATTTGAAGTAAAGACAGTAACTAATCACAAATGGTATTTCCAGCCCTGGCTGATGGATAAATACTAAGCCCATTGTCAACACATCATAAAGACAGTTTCCCCTTTTTTAAATACAAAAAATCTAATCTAACCTTAAATATCACATTATGTATTAGGATCTATAAAATGTTCTGTGCTATACAGGCGAGTGGCATCTGATTTAATGTTGTTCTACTTATTTTTGCACAAAGATGGCAACAAAAAAAAAAAAAAAAAAACAACAACAACCTGTCAATCAGAAATTTGCCACAGTCAATGAACAGCATTGTCGGCTAACACTGTATATTGGTATTGGTTTTTACATTAAAAGCATTTTTTTTATATTTACCTGCTTACTTTTTAAAAGCAAGAAACCCTATTATTGTCTTTAAAATGTGCCTTCACAATCTGATTAAGGTGAAAAGTATGCAAGCCATTGAGAAAAAATCTTAACAGCAACTTAGCATTCAGAGAGTAATGAAACCTATTTTATTTCTGAGATGGCAAAACAGAGGGCATGCAAAATGACCTGTAGCAGGATTTCAAAACATGTAATTCAAAACAATGCAAAGGAAGTAAGTATTAAAATATTTGGTAAACTTTACTTGAGATGTTGTACATAATACTGACATGACACAATAATAAATGTGACAAGACACCTGTTTATGATGCCACCAGTATATTTTGGTGACTTTAAAGTCGCAGCAGTGACATCAAGCTGTAGGACTTGCTGCGAGATTCAATGGAGCAGCCTTCAGGTGTCTTTGGCCCTCATAACTTGAATGACAAACGCTACTCACAAAAAGTTAGGGAAATTCAACTTTTGGATGAAATCTACTGAAAATGTAAAAGGTCCATGCTACACTGATATTACATCATGAATATGGGGCATTTAACAAACAATGTACTGAAACAAAAACCAACAACAGTGGTGGGTATACCACTCATGGAGTGCTGAAGCTGTAGAACAGTAAGCTGACATTTCAGATCTTTTGTTATGCAGAACCATCTGGGAAGTGTTGGAAAAAAGTTGGAAATCTCATAAAATTTTTGGCAGGTGATTGTGCAAACCATTTGATAATCATCATATATTACAGGCAAGTTTCAGCCAGTAAATTAATGGAGTGTTGCCTGTTGTTAAAAGCATTGGAAGAAAAGCAAAAACATCTTTTCCAGTTAGAAAAGTCTGCAATATTGCCCTTTGCACTTTTTCTTAAATTCTGCAGTTCTGATAGAATAGACTTACATATACTAAGCCAAAATTATAAAATCTCAATTCAGTTTGATATTAATAGTTTGGCATGTTGTCTTGATAACAGTCTGTAATGTTAGTATTATGCTCATGTATTCAAAAAACTTTCACCACATTAAGTGATGCTTATATTGGTTTGATTAAAGGGTCACTCATCTTGTGATCAGTTCAAACATGCAAATAAATAAAAAGAAAAGGGTAGGGAGAAATGGAGGCTAACAACTTGTCAGGAAACAGGAGTATGTTTTCAGGCTAGAGTGCAAATTGGAAAATTAGGAAGGAGGTCAAGTGGGTGTGAAGTCAGGTGAGGGCTGAACGCTGCTGACTGCCATGATGAGTGGTCAGAGTAATTATGAAGGTAGAGCACAAGGTCATGGGTGAACATTATTGCTGGGTAAAATGACAGGGGATTGCTGGGAGGCCAATGATACAAGTATCACATTGAACAGGATACTTGCATTGACACAATGAGGTGTTTTTTTGTTTTGTTTGATAAATTGATATTACTTGTTTTAAAATGGCGTGTTTTGCTGCTGAAAGATTTGGTTTAGTTTCTGTGTTTAATTATTTAATGCTTAGAAGAAAATGTTAATATGACTGATCAAAAGTCAAATTTTGAAGCCAAACAATAAAGTAAACTTCATTGTTGTGAAGTTTTTATTTTTATTTTTATAAACTTATAAAAAACAAAATCACTTCGAAATGCATCTCAACCCCCCTCCATCTTTTAGAGTCTAGGCTCATAGTGCAATTTTTTTAAGCAGGGCTCAATAGGACTTCCTGACTTTTGATAAGCTTCAGCACAACTTTGGGTGGCGCCATAGCGCAAGAAATAATAAAGTGGGCGAGAACCATCACTACTCACCGCTTTAACCACCCGGAGAATCGTTTTATGCCTTTGGCCGTCTCCACATCGCGCTGGATGATGTGTGAATCTTAAAAGCGGGTGGTTGGATTTGCCACCTGTCAGGAATGATGAGCAGGTCACATCGTTGACGACCGTTCCTTTTCTCTCCTACTTTTTCTTCGCATTATAAAACGTTGATATTTGTGTGCAAGGTTCCCTGCCTTGGTTTAATAAACATGGACAACTTTATCTACGCAAGAGAAAGTGAGGCACAGGCAGTAGTGGAGAGATCATAGACGTATAGTTTCTGGGCGCCGAAGCTCCGATCCTCTCGAAGATTAGAGAGTTAACGACGTCTCAAGGACACTAAGAACAGGATTAAGTATTGTGCCGTCCAACCTACTTCACCCCTACATCTCGTCCTCTGAATATTTGCGCAATGACCTTTGGTGCACTTGGAATACAGGTAAGGAAATCATTTTTGGTCAATGATGACTTTTCTTGAAGCTTTCTGGATTAATTATGTGAAGTTGCCCTACATAGCGAAACGCAGTCTGAATGCACGAATTTGTTTGGATGTTTATGACTGCCGTTAAATTATTTACGCGCAAGTGCAATCGCATTGTAATTCAAATTATATTATTTTACAAAAAAAAAAAAAAAAATAAAGGAAAAAAAAGCGGGGAAAAAGGGAGAAGAGGTATAGCTACTGACGGGTCGCCTACAGCACAACTTTATGCAGAGAAGCTTAATGCATCAGGACGCGTTAAGCGTTTGCACATCTCTCCAAAGGCGCAAGGGTTAGTGTTGTTTTCTAAATGTGCACCTGTTCGCAGACCATCAATAGTTCAGAGATTTTTTTTTGTGTTCATGACTGCATGTCTGGTAATATAAATGCTACTATGAAACGCCTCGACCTTCCCTGATCTGGACACCAAATATTCTGAGCAAAAATATGTATGGCACCGTTATCTCAGCGGTCCTCATTCTAGACTTGAAGCAATGAAGCAAATTCAGCTTGTGGATTCGGGGGGTGGGGCTTGGCACCTAGTCAGTAAAGAGCGATCATTTCGTGATAGCAGCTTAGTTTACAGGGTGTCTCTGAATTACAATTTAGGGAATATACAATTTTGGAACTTATAGGCTATGCTTTCACTCCTGCCTCATCAACAGAGTACACAGAAAGAGAACAGCATATAGTTCCAATTCAACCCTTTCTGCTGCAAAAACACTGAAACTATTGTAATTCAAGTTCAGCACATGGATTTCAAGCTTCTTCTCTGTACTCTTGGGGACAATGATCAGCGTATTAGTTTAAGTTTTTTGGAGCTACTATAGCTCACCGTGACACATGTCTTCATTTATTTTTATTTGTGTCAAGGTAAGCTTCTGGAGATATTCATTTGGCAGTAGTCAGTCATATATTAACAATGTCAACTGGAATATGTGCATAGTGCTGCTTACAGTACAGAAAACATCAAGAAAAGCTGTATGATCCAATTATTTGAAAGATGTATTTAGAAATATTTCCTCTCCTCTCAATATCACTTTTCTCCTCTCCTTTCCTTTCTGTCAGAATATGTTACGAGTACAAAATTTCCCAAAAGCTTCAGGTTTGGTTAATGCTTTTGAAGTGTGCAAGGAATATTTAAAAAGGCATTGCTGTGGGATGTGCACCTCAATCTAGAGTTGGGCCTGTTCTTTCCAGAGGCACACATTTGGGAAATGAGAGATGAAGGGTAGCGTGGCTCAGGCCAGCTTGAGTCCATTGATATTCTGCCTGTGTCCTGCTCCATAGGCAGCCCATTGTCATGGCTCACTCAGTGGGATAGCGTCTGATGATTGAGTTGTTTGGAAAAGCATTGAAATCCAGCTTGAAAAAGAAACTAAGGTTCATTTATTGAAGGTTACAGATATGCCCTCGAGGTAAAGGTTAAAGATACAGCTTATGTGTTTGCATGCTGTTTGAGAGTTACATGCAGATGAATCCAAATTATGCAAAAATAATCTAACATCTATCATGTTTGTATTTCATTACATGCACCCATCGTTGACTCAATTCACAATCCTATTGTCTTAATTGGCATGTATTTTATTGTTATTTAAATTGTAGTTTGTGTTGTTGTCATCATCCAATAGCTGTTTTATGTTCTATTCACTAATGTCACGAAAATGAGTTCCCAAACAAGAAGGATGAGTTTAAAGTTTCTTAGGGTTCAATCCCACTGATGTCTGAAGAAACAGTGCCATACTGTAGACAATTCATGGCCAGCCAAGCAGAGATTTATTTGTTGTGGTCATGTGAAATTGCAGTGGTCTGCAGTATTCTGTCCGGGGCTAGTGAGAAATAAAGATATTCTATCGCTTTGGGAAATAAAGAAGTCACAGATAGGGGTCTTGATTTGTTTTTGATTTTTTTTTAAGTATTGACAACTATGGTTGCCGGTAATCTTTGCCAGGTGGAAATGATCAAGCCTGTAAGCAAATAAGCAGAAAAGCGCAACAACATCTGAAGGACTGAGGTCAAAAACCAAAGTGTGAAACTGTACAAAAGGCTGTAGTAGAAGTTTTTCACTCTCAACATTGATTTTTTTCCACACTCTTGAGCAATTGCTTCTTCCAATTTTGCCTTCCCCTGCTGTAAACATCACAGTTAATTCATTTGCAACTTAAAATAAAACCTCCAGCAATCTTCTACCTGGATGCTATTTTCCGCTGCATTTCAGTGTGAAATATCAATAAATATTTGCAAAGATACCTATGTCAAGTAAGAATGTCTTGAATGTCAAGTGCTAAAAAACTGGCAAGGTGAAATCCAAGACTAATCCTTGTATTTGCAACCATCGGGCTTAGATCAATAATTAGAGTATGACCAGATTAAGAAATGGTATTTCTTCTGAAGAGTTCCTGATGGAAAAGCTTTGCTTTGAAATGGTGTTGGAGGTGAGCTGTTGCAGGAAGGCACTGGTCTACCTGCAAATGGCAGCAAAGTCAGCTGCTGTTAGAAAAGGGGAGATACATGACACAGGTGAAATACAAATTGTAGCTTTTTAAAATCAAATGATATTTTGCAGTCTTCTAATCTGTGGCAACAAAATGTCCAAACGCACCGTAGAAAAACTTTCAGAGGAAAATCAGTTAAACGATGGAAGTACCTGCTGAGGAAGATTGCATGGAAGTAATTCAGTTAGCTAACATTCATTCTAATCTATTCCTTCTCCCCTCATCCTTGCTCTGTAATTTCTAGGAGCTCTTTTTCTGTAGACTCCAGCTCAAATGAACAGTGATGCCTATCAAATTTATATGCCTCTATGCAACTGCATCTATCGACTATTTTTGTAATTGAGTAATCTAATGATTATTTTGACGATAAATCAAGTTATCAGATGAAGAAATCAGACATTTTCAGTTACTTACATTTAACAAATTAAGCTTATTCTAAGAGTTACATAAACACAAAAGAGAAAATGATAATATATACATAAAAAAAATCCTTTACAAGACATTTTTTATTGCAGTAACATTGAAAATGCAAAATGATGCCTCGTATAGCAGCCTCTTTTAAGAGAATATTCCTTTTCTTATAGATAAAATAAAATGCATCAGGTGCCACTTGGAACTTATCCAGGAAAAGGAAAAGTCTCTCAGGGTGGATTTTAGTTAATATTTGATTTCCTAATACTTTTTCCTCCATCATTGGTGAAGTAAGTTCTGTAAGGAAACTGATATTTTGAATTGAAATAGGAGATAAGTCTACTGGAATCCTTCATCTTCCACCATTGACAGTAGGCGCATGTCTGAGAGGAGCATGTTTAAAATGCTGTCTGTAAACATAGCTGCTTGCTCTGGTGAACATGTTAGAGCCTTCTGGAAGAAACTATCCAAAGTCTGATTCTGTGATTTACTGAAAATGATAAAATTGGCCATTCGTTATAAGACCTAAATAAATATTCAAGTCCACTACGCTGGCAATATACATTTATTAACAATAAAGGATTAACTACATTGGCTGAATCTATTAACAGCAGTTTAGAAAAATATATTTTAGTTATTGTACAGTATTTGTAAACATTTACACATTAATCAGCGCCTGCAATACCTTATTTGGGTTATATGCTTTTGTAACGTTGCAATGATTATTACCTGGCTGACGCCGAACTGGCTGACAAACAAGCTGGCATACAGTGGATGCTTCCTGCTGAGATGTTGCAACATCAAGGATGTACTGTTGTGAAACGCTTATTCGGTTTTACAATGAACACACTGTACTGTGGCCATTTTTTAATTTAGCTTGTAATGGTCACGTATAGGTCTGGGTATCATCACTAATTCCCTGAATCGATTCGATTCACAATAGTCTATTTCGATTCGGTTTCGATTATATTCGATTCGATTTCGATTCGTTTACAGCTAATTGTTTAACAACACTTATTTTTCTTTAATCTCAGGTAACTGTTTTTATAAAACACTGAGCATGATAATGCAATTGCTCTAAATATTAAAGATCAGGTCTTAGAGGTGTTGATGTTAATAAAACTTACAAAGAATACTGGATCCATTTAAGCCCCAATATGATTCAGAGATTCCTACAATGACGGTGCAGCGCGTCTCAATGACGACATGACGCTCTCGGTGAAACACCAGAGCAGATAAAACCTCCAGCTGCTCCTCACTGGAGAGAGAGGCTTTCCATCTTCACCTCGCTGACAGAATTTTTGAAACTCATATGTTTGTTTGATATTCTGATGTGCGCTCTGTCTGCTGATCACCTGCGTACGCCTGTGTGTGTGTGTGTGTGTGTGTGTGTGTGTGTGTGTGTGTGTGTGTGTGTGTGTACACGTGTGTGCGCTCACTGCAGAAAACACAGAGAGCAGCTGTGAGCCATTGTTTAGTTTTTAGCAAAAGGACAAAGTGTAAATCTGTTCTAGAAGAAACATGAC
>JBBBVU010000017.1:16679997-16690058 GCA_037177055.1 Atherinosoma microstoma
AAATATTGTTCCAGTGATTAGTATTTGACTAGGAGTCACAATTCTCAAGTTTGTAGCCAGTAAAGATAAGAAAAAAAGCTGAAAAATGCAAGCAGAAGCAATTGAGCAAAGTAGGAAGCGTCCGCACGGCAGCAAAGCAGGAAGTTTTTTAGTAGATCCGGCCTTAATAGTAGTAATTTGCACTGTTAACTTTATTTTTCTTAAACAACTGTATGTGATAAAAGGGAATAACATAATTATTTTATTATTTTGTTAAACTGTTGATGTTATTTTATATAGTTTACAAACAAAAAGATTACATTTCTCAGTTTTGCCATTCAGTTTCTTAATAAGAAATTTTTATTTGACAAAAATCTTTTTACTGTTTTATTATGATCATCATGATAATCATGATCAAAGATTAAATGAAACATTATTAAATTATTGTGAAATTTCAAGCAAAAAGTATTGGTATCGACATTGGTGTCTGCCCTGGTATTGGCAATACTTGCCCTGGATTTACTTGGTATCGGATTGATACAGAAATTTGCAGTATCGCCCAGCCCAACAGCATACTTGCCAGAGTTTAATAAACTCAAGGAGTATTAACTATTAACTAAAAACAGGAAGGGTTTATGGGTATCTTCCTAGCACTCCCAGAGTTAATTTGACACTGGAAAGATAGATAAAGAGATTTTTTTCTTATGACTACATAGTGATGATAAGTTTTTTACGGAAGTGCTTAAACTACAATACCAGTAAGGGCAAGTGACACTAGCCTGTTCATATTGTTATTATCAACACTACAGACATAACGTTATAGTCTTTGTGTTACAGAGTGGCAAACACTGACCTTTTCAGTCATGTAGCTGAAGTGTTAACGTCTCACACAACACCACAAATTGGATGGAAGCTGGCCACTGGCGGATCTAGAAAATTTCACATGGGGTGGCGAATGGATGATAAGATCAAGGCAGGGTGGCATTTGACGTCTGTGAAAATTCCCTATATGTAAATGTTGTCAACAACAGATTCACAAAACCACTTTAAAACTATTTATTATATTATTATCCTCCCTGAGAAAACAAAGACAATATTTAGGTTTAAAATAAAGAACAAATTTATAATAATTGAAAATTGAAAAAAAATGCAAAAGAATAGTTTTCTTTTGCTTTTATCTAACAGTGTGAACATTAAAGGGTTAATGCTGTTTATGTCTCAAACAAGTTAAACAACCCTGATCTGTCAGGAAATGGAGACAGGACCCGTGGGGGTGCCTCATGGTTTCTGACATTGGGACACCGGCAGCAAATCCTTTTCATCTTGTGGGTTTCTGATTGGGGCCTCTGTGGATCAGGCATGTTCCAGCGCATCTAATAGATGCTTAATTGGATTTGGAGTTTGGAGGCTTTGGACTCGTTGTATTCCTCAAGCCATTTCTGAACAGTTTTTGAAGAATAGTGGGAACATTGTCTTGCTTGGAAAAACAAAGTAGAGGAAAAGATAAAAAAAAAAAAGAAAAAAAAGCCATGTGGAGGTTTTGGCAGTTTTGTATTATTCTGGGGGATTAGCTGACAAACTTCCAGCTTGGGCATAATGACTTGCTGGCCCTCGGTCAGGACTGCAAAATGACTGGTGGTGAGTGTAATTCTATTAAAGGAAAAGCCATTTCCCATGAAATTCTGTACACCTCAATACTGGCATTTTGGCAAAAACAAAATAGTAAATTATATGTGTTCTTGTCATTTGGGTTGTACTGCCTTTACAGTAATCAAATCATAACAGAGCAATTATCTGCATATCCAATACACTTTCTGTATGTCCTTTTTGAATTTTCTCTTTTTTTTTTTTTTACAAACATTGAATTTACCTTTTGGCTGTGTAGCTGCTTTAGAAGCAACTCTCTACGTCCCCAAGTCAGTCTCTCCTGCTTCCCCTCTATCTTTTCTGTTTTCATGTTCCCTTGCTCATGCTCTTATCATTTCATTTTTTCTTGCTTTCTCTCTCGCTTCTCCCTCTTTCTCTCGTTGTCTTTGAAGTGCTAAACAATAAGAGAGCTTCCCTCCGTGGTAAGCTCATAGGGAAATCCAAGCTGAAACTGCACGGTGCAGCACAGCAGAATCTTGTCCTCTGGATCACAGAAGAGTGGGAAGGGAGTAGGCTGCATCAGAAGTATAGTCAGCATGCAGTGACAATGATACCGGCTGCACAGAGCCTTGATCCTCCAAGCTGTCACCAGACTACATCAGCACAGCTTCATTGATAAACGCTGGAACTCATTTCCAGAGAAAGTGTGTCTGCCTTTGTTGCTCTGACTGCTGGACCTTGTCAACTGTTCATTTCTTGAACTGATGTAAAAGAGCTTATATGGGGGCATATAATCATAGAGACTGTTTTGACTATGATGATTGAGTTAATGCATTTCATTAGTCCAGCTCATCATTGTAGAGGAGAAGGACAATCACTTGTCGTTCAATCGTCTTCCCCCTGCTGTCTTTTTTCCCATGCATACAACCACAGACACATTCGGTGACGAATGGAATGGGAAATTAAGCAAAATTTTCTGATCTGACAAGCAATCTGTGACTGGGGCATATACCATCATTTGCTAAGGCAGCCAATACATGTGATTATCCTCTCCCTCAAGGTTTCTTGAAACTGTATCTCACAGTTGCTCATATTACATTCCATGCAAACCAT
The DNA here is from genome assembly GCA_037177055.1 of Atherinosoma microstoma. Classification (NCBI taxonomy): domain Eukaryota; kingdom Metazoa; phylum Chordata; class Actinopteri; order Atheriniformes; family Atherinidae; genus Atherinosoma; species Atherinosoma microstoma. Next base: position 16,682,677 of record JBBBVU010000017.1, read on the forward strand.
CTTAAATCTATAGGGTCTTGTCTCAGCATTTTTTTTTCTTTTTTCCATTTTTGACTGCATCTGACATTCATAGAAATGAATGCCAACACTGTATGATTTTCTTTAATGGGCACTTTATGTATGGAAGTCTCTATTTCAGACAAAGGTCTATAATTCCCACAACCCAGCACAAATTAGTGTCTTCATAGTGATATAACTGATTCCGCATGAGAACTTACTATGAGAACTGGACATTTTGTGATTATTTCCATACAGTATAATGTGTTTGTGTCTGTGTAGAAAAGGCATATGCATGGCAGTTGTATGCATGGCTTACACATATATGCAGGGGTTAACCCTCTTCCAAAGGCATGCAGGGTTTAGCATGTGGATAGCTTTGCTCTCCGATAGGGTGATTGGATTTTTTGTTTTGTTTTGTTTTTTGTTTTTTTGCTGTATTGCTGTACTGAGTCCACCATGCCATTTGCAACCACCAACCAAACTTACCTGTCAAGTTTTGGATTTAAAAATAAGGAATATTTTCTGGCACCTGCTTCGAGCAGTCCCACCACCCCAACCAAGCTCCAGTATCCCTGACATTTTAAGACCGGTGTACAAGAAATTTAAACTAACCTGTTGTCAACCACTTACTGACTACAATTAGGTGATCAGAAATGGATAGGCTACCTTTATTGACATTGAAATGATGTGAACATTCCTATGTTATATTACAGCCTAAATTAAAACACAGCAAGGTATATGAAGCACATTTATTCATTTTACATATTTTCAGTTCATATAGGCTACTAGTCAACATATTACATATTGACTGTTTATTTCACATTGCTTGTCTAATTAAATGGTCTGTTATAGCAGGGGGAACACATTCTGATGGGTTGATAATCCCTGTCAAATATTATTTCCCCTGTGTTTAGAAGTAAGGCTCACACAATTCAGAAAAGTCATACAAAATCATATATACTTATTTATGGATTATACAGCCATCAGGTTGTGTTCCCTGATACAACAGACCATTTATTAACCAGAAGTATCAAGTATCCAAATATGTCCAAATAATTTGCACGGCAAAAATTCTTATTGAATCATTGTTAAGTCAACAGGAACGTTCACATTTGAGCGAAATTCCGTCCAGCGAATCTGTGAGTTTAATTTTTTCGGACTGAGGTCGATTTTGTTTTAAATATTTGCATCCAACAGATATACAATTGACCAATCAGAGAAAGCGTGTTGACAGCTAACAGCGTCACCAGAGCTGAAAAGTCACTTTTCAACTTCATTCAAATTTTATATCAGGACTCGCAGTGCTTTTTTGACAAGCGAGAAAGAAATTACCACAACCATGATCTCAGAGACAATGTGTGGCGACTGGCCAACGAGCTGAATTATGAGGATGGTATGTAGCTAGACATTGATTACAGAATGTTGTGCAATTCTGCAAAAGAAAAGAAAAAGAGAAAAAAAAAGTAAGAAAAAACCCCTTCAAATAGACTATATTCACTGCATTGTTGGTGGTTTTCATAATGATATAGTCATATATTGTTGTTTTCATCTCAAAAAACATATTTTAGGGTGTATCAACCCTTTAATCATGCAAAAGGGAACTGATCCCTCAGAATCCACCACAGTGCAAATGCTTATGTAGTAAAAGCCTGCTCCCCCATCTCTGCACATGACAACATCATGCATGTATGCATCACTAAACAATATAATGGAGAATAAAGGTGGGGCAAAAAAGAGGGACTATCTTAGAAAAAGATTGAGAATTACATTCATATTCACATAAGGGTGGGTAGATAATGTGCAACTGACTGGCAATATGGCATATATTTCAGCCTTACATAATAGACTTAGTGGATTTTCTAATGCTTCTATCTGCTTCGCAGATGTGAATTTGAATAAAAGGGGAGATGTGGTGTGATTACAAGCACTCAAAACAGATACTTATAGCTCAGATCTTTATGTTGTGGTAGTTTTTGGGTGATTTTGTTGTATGCATGTGTGCATTAGTGCCCTTTTTCAAGTCCCTCTCAGCTAGTTGATTAAACAGTGATTTTTCTCTAGTGGACAAGAGTGGGACATTTCTGAGACATACTGAATCAGACAGGGTGGACCACTGAGGTTTACAAGGCATTGCCTTGCTATGTTTTATTTATATCTTAAAGATGATTCACTCTGACATTTGCTGATGCTCTCTGTCTCAAACAAATCTCTTGGCAACATAAAACTGTGTGTCCAGGGTTCACCTGGTAAATATTTAAAGGGTTTCCTGTCAGTATTGACCATTCCCTTGATAGTCAGTGTCCCAGGCCTAGCTAGTAAGAAATTTAGGCATTGCATCACATTTAATGTTTGAGTTTGTGGCAAAACAAACTACAAAAATGTTTGAATTGTAAAGCATGCACCTAAAATTACCCTAAATCATATTTGATATCTGGTAGGCATTTCTATACTGATAACCATATTACACTGCTTGGAAGTATTTCATTCCATGACATTTTGTTTAACAAAGATGTAGTAATGAGGCAGCTGTTTTTTTGGTAAGATTTATGGGATCATTATCAAGATTGAGTTTACCTCACCAGGTTCTTGGCCTCAGGTTGTTGCCAATACTTCAGTGCTTTAAACAAGTAAGAACAATATACCGCCTGCCATGGATGGGTTTTAGAGACAGGGATGTTGAACAATGGCAGCTGATAGGGAAGCTCCGAGAGTATTTCTTTCACTGAAAGAATGTGCCTTTTTACTTAAAGGTCCCATATTTTGCAAAATTCACTTTCTAAAGGTTTTCTAACATGTGTCCCCAGGACAGTGTATGAAACTCAGGAGTTAGAAAATCCTGTCACCGTTCTCTCTCTTCCTTGCTCCAATTTTCAGCGAATGTGTGCTCAAACGGGTGTGCCTGAAATCTTTCCCCAAGTGACGTTGAGAAGGGAAACAACCACTCCCGGCATGGTAGATGCAGCCATGGACCCGCCCCCCTAGCTAGCTGGGCCCGCCCTCTAAAATCTCCGAGCGTAGGCCATTGTTTCTCCTCACAAACCCTCCAGAATGACGAAGCTAGTGAGCGAAGCAGGGCAGTTGCTCTGTTAATGGCTGCATCAACGAGCACAAAAGTCTGTATATACTTTCTTCATCTGAGCCCCTTGTTTTTGTTTGTTTTGACAACAGCTTTATTTTACCAATTAGTTCTACTTTGTTGATCTGATAATAACAAATGGTTAATCCAGTTTCACACAAAGTATTTTTTGAAAGTACCTGCCATTTTCTACGCATGTTTTAACAACAACCTCACGCATGGTGCCTGTTCCTGTAACCTGTATTACTTGTAATGGGCTCAGGTGGAAGAGCGGGTTGTTCCAATAACCAGAGGGTTGGCGGTTCAACCCTGCTTCATCTTTGTCAATCTGTTGTTATGTCCTTGGGTCGAGACACTTCATTTCAATGTGTCTGTATTGCTGGTGTGTGACTTAATGTTTGGTGGTGGTTGAAGAGTTTCCGTTTCTGTAGGTCTGTCCCAGGACAGCTGTGAGTTCACATGTAGCTTACCAGCACCAGTAAATGAATAATGGACATAATGTAAAGCGCTCTAAATGCCTTGAAAAGTGCAATATAAATCTAATCCCTTATTGAAGTCCATGCATTTGGTCTTATTATTAGGAACTCTTCACATTTAAGTACTTGGGGGATTCTTAGACTCTGGAAATGGATGTGTTTCAAGATGGGTTTTAAATCCCTGTGTTATATAATTTGAGTCTGGTCATCATTATGCCTATTTATGTAGTTTGCTTTTTTCTTACCTAAAGTGCAGACCAAGCAACAAATATTGATAATCAATAATGTATCCTGACTTGGAAAGAGAGACATTTAGCAAAAAAAATTATGTACAGGATATGTTATGTTTGCAAAAACAGGAAATATTTAAGAATAGAGAAAGGGCAAGTATTCTGTCATCATGTTTTTTTTTTTCTTTTTTTTTTTTTTTCTTTTTGGCTCCTTTCCTGCGGAACTAGCTCCGAGCTTGGGTACAAAATGTTGACACCTTTTCTGCTTATAAGAAAATAATGTTGAACATTTTCACTATTAATGTTTTTATTTCTTGACTTTTCCATTTTGTTGCTATCATTATTTATTAAATCTTTATTTAACCATAATAAAGTCCCATTGAGCTCAAGATCTTTTTTTACGAGGGAGACCTGTCTGAGAGGTCAGCAGCATTCATTATGAAAAAGATGCAACTATAAAATACATTACTACAATAAATTGAAACAACCACTAATTTAGGAATTTCACCCAGTTAACAATTTATTAAAGTACAAGTAGTTGAGAAAAGCAAATTACATTGCTTCTAAATGCAGATTGCTTGTGTATATCAAGTGTATTCTATCCTTCTTGCTTTTTAAAAAAAAATACACTCTATGTTAAACTTGTGTTTGAGAGGTACTGTACAAATGATGTGGAATTGAGTATTAAAATTTATTTCAAACACATACATATATATTATGAACAAAAATGATGTGTAAGTCCCTGCACTTGTCAAAAAAAGAAATAACACATCAGAAATCAGTTACGTGGGACATCAGTAATGGGAGGTGTTCTGCTTAATAACAGATGTTAAGTGCTGGAAGGTACCACACTCAAATTGAGGAATTTCACCCAGTTAACAATTTATTAAAGTACAAGTAGTTGAGATAAAATTGTTGCAGAATGGCTTTTCACACTGCCTTATCAAGTGTTCCCAGATATTTGTGCATTTGTCAAGGGGCTGCACAGAAACCACAGCTGATAACCTAATTTGTTAGCATACTGGTCACAATTACAAGACTGATAACCTTTCATAGTTTTCCAAACTGTGATGTGATTTGTGATATGCCTGAGTATAATTTGTTATAATTAGATGCATAATGAATAATGATTAGCTGCTTATTATCTAATAGACTGTTTAGAACGTTTCTGGTAAACCACAGATAGTATAAGTAGTATAACATAAATAAACAGATTATTCAAAATTGGATATGGATTACTATGGTAACAGTCAAGGTTTGAGGCACAGGCCAGCCCTATGCAAGTACTTTTTTTTTCTTTTTTAATTACAAATAAGGAGGAGTTGATGATTTGAATTCCTCTCTGCAAAACTTTCTCTTTTTTTATTGGTCTCCTTTGCCCTCACAAAATCTTCCACATCTTTGTTGTGTAAATAGAAACAAATACTTTTGAATTTACCTTTAGTGTACTACTTCTGAAGGTAATGAGCCCAGCACCTTACATTGATACACACTCAGAAACACACATTGTTTGCCAAATATTTACCTAGTGACAGGTTCAGAGTTTGTGTGCACACTAAAGAACACACAAACTATAAACCTGAGAGATTGAATAAATGAAGAGGCAGTGGTGCGGGAAGCGAGGCATGTACCACAGTGGGGAGGTTGGAGCAGAGTAGCAAGTGGAGGCAAACTTGATGGGGTTGATATGTTTTTTTCCCCAGGTAGTATGTTTCTTCGAGTATAGGCTGCTATTTTGCTAAGATAAGGATTGCAATCACAGCTAAGGCCACACAAAAGGCTTCTGTTTAATTGTTTTAAAGGAAGGACTAATAAATGTCTGAAATATTGAACATTATGGAATAGATTTTGAAGGTACTATTTTTTTCTAAAGCCTCTTACCCAAAGATGCTGACTCCATCTTTATCTGATGATTAATCACATTTTCTGTTTCAAAGTGGTTGCTGGCTCTTCATGGGATTTCTGTCAGAATAGATGAGGAAGTCAAGAGAGGAAGAGAAGAGGAAGAGAGGGAGGGGTGCTTTTGAGACAATCCAATTCAGTGCTCTTATAGCTTTACAGTAACATTAATATAATTGCCCTCCAAAAGCCCTGAATACATCTCTGACAGAACAGTGATCAGTAAACATTTTCTTCAGCCTCACTTCCCTTAATGGATGTTGAAAACAGCAGCATGGCTTTTTATGACTGTTTTTTTCACTCATCTTCAATTTCATTCGGATGTTTGCAGTGGACAGGACACAAACAACAATTGACAAAGGCTGTGCAATATGACAGCCTGCCCTTTTTCTGCTTTGTGCATGCAAGTCTGTGTGTGTGTCTAAATTGACTTGCAGCTCAACTGGAGGTTGGTTTTAATAAGTTCAGGGAATATGAAAGGCATGCAGTGTGTGTTTGCATATTACACAATAGGATGAAATTACCTGGAATAATGTCTTTGTGTAAACAAAGAGGAACTTAGCTCAAAACATCAAATTCTTATACCCAAATGTAGTTTATGCACAGAAGTTGAACTGGTTTATTTTCCTTGGTAAGATGATCTCCACGTTAGATTGAGAGATTCTGGTGCAGTTTGACCTTTTGTCCCGTTTATGCTGTTGTCTGGGGACATTTTCAAAAAATTTCTTTAGCTATGTAATATTTCCTTTTAAAAATTTTTCTCATTAAAATAATTTTTACATGACATACACATCCTCATATAAGGATACAAACTGGTTAAGTTTGTCATACATTTTATTTATCATACTCATCAAGGCAGAATTAAGTGGCCTGGAGCAAAAAATGCAGAGTTTAATGATACACTAAAGACCATCAAGAGGCTTAGAAACCCTGCAGACAAATTAACCTGTTTGGCATGAGCATTTATTTTCAGTTTGCAGGCATTATGGTCACAAAATGTTTACCTTTACATCTTGAACTTACTGAATGAACTCAGCAGATATTAGCAATATCAACAATATTTTGGTATCTACAGTACCAGTGAAAGCTTTGGACACTTAACTCATTGAATTCAATGGGAAACACTTAGATATTGGTCATCTTATCCGAGTAGTGCAAATTCACGAGCAGAAAGGCAAACTCACCTTCACTGCTGTAAGGTGGAAGAGGTTAAAACTTCAGTGGACACTGAAGCGCTTACAGTATCATGTCAGACAAGAAATGCTTCTTCGGCTGTGAGTGAAAGCTAGATTGGTTAAAATTCCTGAAGGAAAGAACGGCTAGACAGCAATGGGTGGAGTTTTATTTTTTGGGAGCCAGCGACAGAGTTGCGCCAATGTTTTTATCGGCCACCGGCACTTAACCGAAGACTGCTGGATGAATAAGGGCTAGTACAACGTGGGATTTGCAACCAGGCTTTTCCTGAAAGGAGGGTCTGTTCCTACAATCAAGGACCGCGTTTCTGATCCTGAGCCACAAGCTGTGTGTAAAACTGTTGTCTGTTTTGTTTCGATACTTAAGTGTGTGAGCAACGGTCAAACTAGGAAATAGTGTTACCAAATAGCATCATTACCTTTTTTATTTCTTGACAGCAGATTCCCAGCCTGGGGCCCTTTGTTGCAGGTCCTTCCCTGCTGTCTCTTCCTGTCCAGCTACTGTCTA
>JBBBVU010000017.1:16690158-16704179 GCA_037177055.1 Atherinosoma microstoma
ATATAAATATATGTATCTTTCTTTGCTTTGACAGGGAGAGGGAATACTTTGTGTGGTGCACTTTTTACAGGGCAAGGTGTGATACCCATCCTGCCAAAAAATATTTTTAAGCCTTTAACGACAAGCTTTTAATTTTGCCCATAAAGTGCAACTGTTGATTGACCATGTAGTTGCAAATATCAAGGTAAGCTACATCAGGTAGCAAACAGGATGCAAAACATGTGCTTAATTATTTGTCTGAGCTGTATCAAATAGATTTTGCTGCAATGTGTATCCATTTCTAATTTAACTTAATTAAATTTGATTCAGTTTAATTTATGTTTAACTGAACAAAAGTTTACAACAGTTTAGAACAAAAAAAAAAAAAAGAAGCTATTTTAGTCCACTTTACAGAAAAAATAAACCAGTTTAAATTCAGCTGGAGCTGTAATGACCTACAGTTGGTTTCAATGCACCAAACACAGGCAAAGGATCCCTTGTGTGAATCTGACTGAAGCACCATTAATATTGTTTACCTCCTCAGGAGTGAAGCTATCAACTCTTTCTGTATCATCGAGGAGAGCTAAACACAGAACGCTGCTGAAAAGGTGGATACTGACAGCAGCACTGTGACTCTTTCTCCACTTTCTGTCTAGTAAAAAGGGAGATGACAGCTATCACATAAAGTCAGCAAACTACCTCTCTCCGAGTAGAGGCCAGACAAGCCTTGTCCTATGTGAACTCGTAAGCCAAAGCTTGAAAGTTAGTAGCTTTTCTTGGTTTGAGAGAAAATCAGTCCCATCTTACAAGAAGCTTCACTAACATGTGTATGAATGAATAGTCTCACTACTCTAGTCTGATGTTTGTTTTTGCAAGCGAGGCTTCGCTCATTTAGCTGTGCTTGCAGATGGTTCATGTCACTCACCAGCAACACACTTTGTTCTGTGAATAATTTTGGGGGGGAAAAAAATCACAAGCCATATTCAAGATCCCAGAAAACTTTGTCAATTATGCTGTATCAAACAGACTTCTCTTTTTAGGTTAAATGAATAATGGAAAATGAGAACAGTTCGAGTGGAAAGGAAGCTGGAGACATTTTTAACATGCTGGAAATTTTGTGAAAGGAAAATGTCTAATCCTTACTATGATATCGTTCTCCCATTCATCACTGAGTATTTAATTTTATCAGATAGATTTAGTTCCTAAACCACTGGTGAGTCATGACTCTTAACAGCGGTTGTAGACTAATACATCGGTGGTTTCACAGGCTACTTAATTGAAATCCCTCTCCGTCTCCATCAGAACTGCTGAAAAGCTCTTCTGGATGAGAGCAAAACATCTTCAAGAACGTAACCCAATAAAGCCATGTTAAGTGTTTTGTTAACCAAACAGTGAGTTAAAACAAACTTCAGGTATTCCAAAGTTTTTCTGGGCTGAATCCATCCACTATCAGTCAGCACACCCTCATAAACACTTACACGTGGGTAGTATCTGACAAAAAGGAAAAACAACCATTATGGCAATTTAGACGGGGGGTTTGTGTAATAAACTGATAAACTTTACATATTACAATGTTTGTAGAGTTTTATTATAAAACATTAACGACTTAAAGAGTCTGCTTGGTTATTTTTACAGCAGTTATGAGACAGCTAGTAACAACCTAACAAAACAATACTTTCATTAAATTTTCTGTCTTAAAGGCAGGTTTAGGCAGAGGAGCCGCATGCCAACAGGCAAGGCAGGGAAGAGCTTGGGGCCCCGAGCCAGAATGGGGCCTCCGAGAGCTGATCAACTTTAGATTACAGAGCAGCTACAATAAGGAGAGTTATGACCGCAATGACCACGTCGGCTCAATGCAGTACTCCCTAAAGGGGCCCCACCCTCGCTCTTGCTCTGGCTGTAGCAGCAAGTAACAGTGCGTCTTACCAAAACAAGTGAGCCGGCGGTTTTTCAAAATGAGGAGAGTGTATCCATCTGGTAGTGAAAAATGAAAGAAAAAACAGAGGAGCAGAAAAGACTCCAAGAAAGTGGTAAGCAGCACAGATAATACAGTTGCTAACTTGCTAAATCAGCTTGGAACAGCTCAGTCTATTCTGCTCCTGTTGAGTCTAGCAGTAAAAACACCTGTAATCAACTTGTTCACTAAACTAGCAGGCTAAAAACAGCTAACTGGGACATTTCTTTTTTCTGTCGCTATCAAATGAAAGATATGTCCACCTAAACTTAACTGTCAAGCTGAGAATGCTAAGAAATTTAGATAATGTATGGTGCATGGATGGAAGTTATTATTGTATAATGTGCACCACCAGATTGTTTGAATATGACTTTATTATCCATATGTGATAAGCAGACTTTATGCTTCTTAACACTGTATGTATGTAATGTATTATGTTGTAAATGTAAACCAAACCTAGTGACACAATGCAGTCTTTAGTTTAATGTTCTGCATTTGTACTATGTTAAATAATTTTACCACTAATCTAACTAACTAAATACTTAAGTAAAAGTAAGTAGAAGGACATTGTACTAGTTGAATGGGGCCCCTGTGAATTTTTGCCTAGGGCCCCAAAGGACTCTAGAATCACCTCTGGGTTTAGGTACAGTTTTCAATAAGTGTTTGCAAACACACCATTCAAACTTGGCTTCTCCACCACTAAAGAACAAGTGATCGAGGCCTATTTTCACTCTGTGTTTACAAAGTGAAAATAAAAGACATAGAACAGAGAGTCTGTGTGTACAGCATAGGCACTGCACAGAAAAAAGAGAGCAGGAAGAGGGAGGATATGTTTATTTGAACTGATTGCTATGTTTTTATGGACCTCACACCTGCACGCTCTTATTGGCTGGTGTCTGCACATTCATTGCCCAAAAGCTGCAGCCCAGTAATGTCCACAGAAGGCACAGAAGGACCACGGAAGGAACAACAAATATGCAGGCAAAAGGTTGTGTCTTTGCAGAGAAATTCAATACTGTAAACTTTTTAGGAAATAATTGTATGTAGAACTTCTGTATTTCATATGTTGGATTTCAAGAAGATTCTTTTTAATTTGCTATACAGGTTGCAAACAGATCCACGCATGAACTAGTTATTCTAAGGCATAACTGTTCATCAAAAGAAGATAATATATATATATGGTGAAATGGAATGTTCAGGAGTTTGCTTAAGACGAATTTATGATTTTCATTTTTCATTTTACACTTATTTGAAATCTGTCTCTTCTATCCTCTTATACCTTTGTCACATTTTTCTATGAAAGTGTGGTTATTAAGTTCCTACTGGTCCACTCTACCTTCTTCTACTCTGTTCTATGGCCAAGTGTTCTCTATTTGACTGCCTGTATATACCACGTATAAATGTCTGACATTACATATTATTCATGGTGTGCATGCATGCATGCATATCCACAGGTGCAGATATACACTTACACTTAGGAAGCAGGAAGAAACTTTGCATGGAAATGAACTTGCAGCTGCCACTTTATGGAGGGGATGTGTGCTTCTGAAGGACACATTATTATGTGCAAAGACAGCTTGTCTGTATTCTAGAGAGAAAATATGAAAACTAAGTGCAATGAACTGAATTCAGTTTATTTGGAGTTTCGATTAGATTTTTCGTTTGTTTCGTATTCTGTAAATATACTGACGGGATAATTGGCTATTTGCTTACAGAGCACACAGGTGAAGGGCATTTCTTATCAAAAAGAAGGTTTATAGCTTTTATTGTCTCTCCCATTCTTCTGTATTTGTTTTAACTTTTTTATCTTTGTGCCATCTCTATCGAATCTCCAAATAGCATCTATGTCCTTTATCTCCTGTATCTTATCTGTACTGCCGGACACAAGGAGTGATGTTCCAAAAGAAAGCTACAAAGGGAGAACAAGATAAACAGAATTTGGTTGAGGTGATGGAGAAATAGTTATTTGTCTTTATTTTCTGCATTAGACATGACATTTGTTTTTTTATTTTATATTTATATTTTTTATATTTATATCAGTTACGGGTTTTTTTTGTTCTTTTTTGTTACAGAATGTGTATTAGCAATACTCAAAGTACAACCCGAATTCCAGTATCTGAACAAATCCGAACGAAATAAAAACATTTGAAAAAAAACATCAAATCACATGAGCCAAAATTTTATTTGTAACAGATCCTACATACATTAACAAATGTCTAAACTGAGAAATTAGCAAGCATCACTTCTGCCATGAGCTAATTTTGTGCATAAAATTGTCAAATTTCCCAGTTTAGACATCTGTTATTCTGCGTATGTTTTGCTGTGAATAAAATATTGGCACATGTAATTTGAAGGTCTTTTAGTTTTCATTTTGTTCAGATTTTTAAAAAAAACATGCCAAAATTTATGGATTTCGGAATATATCATCAAAGTATAGTATTACAACCCGACTTCAGTGTTACAAATTAATTTCAAGTATTGTTTATATTTTGTGAAAGGTACTTGTTGGGTCATGATCTCTTCTGCCACAGAGCATTCTACTGTCTTCTTTTGAGTATTGATTCATTTGTTGATAAAAGACAATCCCATCACTGTGCACAAGCTTTGACACCATTTAGTTCCCATAGAGATTGCTCACTTTGAGCCAATTAATCGATCCAAGTCATTTAGTTTGTTCATTAAGTTTTGATGGATTATAAGCAGCTGATTTGATTCTATTCAGTTTGAAAGTTTAATGTCTCTCTGGGCCAGTTGGAGAGGTCAACAGCTCTTCTAGGTGCTAATGGACTCTCTGGAGGTCTGGTTGTAAAAATAATAACCTGAGGTACCTGTCAAAAGGTCTCTCTTCCCAAGGTTGACATATGGGCTCTGAAGAGGAGAAGAGAAGGTAAGAAAGGGGGGAAAAGAACAGAAAGAGGGAACATTTTCATTACAGCCTTCAATGTTGGTTTGAATAGCCTCTGGGAGTCCTAGTAACAGATCTGGCGCTAGTGCCTTAGTCCCCATGTGATCCAATTACCAAACTCCTTTAGCTTTTATGTCCATGTGAGACATGTCTCATGAGTATCTGCTGTCACAGCTGCAAGGCAACCAAAAGGAAGAATTATATCTGCAGTAAGAACCATACATTTTTTTACATTTCACTTGTACCTACTTTACCTTTTACTGCTAGTATAGTTTTATAGTTATTACTATAGTAATGTTCCTTGTGTAACAAATTTGTGCGTGAATTATCTCCCAGCTCTTTAAATTGATTTCCTGTTTTGGTTTACTCTCAATGGTCTTACAGTGTCCCTTTTTGAGCAAAGACAGGCAGCTGTTTTCAGTGAAGAAGATCGAATAAACCCATTGAGCATTACCCATCTGATTACACAACAAGTTATTAAAGCAGTGGGGCATCTTTTGCTGTAGATCCAGGTATTTTCCTCAGGTGTTGATAGGGACCAAAGGAGATCTTAGATCCATCAAGTTGCTGGATTTACTTACTGCATGTTTTTTTCTTGCCCTGTGAATCATGCATTACTCTCTCAAACACTGAACAATTGATCCCCCCCTTTGTGGTCTTTTTTTGTTGTTGTTGTTGTGCAATAGGTTACACTACCTTGTGTGCGATATCTGTGTAAACATTCCGGCCCAAATCCAGTTCTGTGTGTATGTATCTGTTTTCATTACTGTTTTTAATAATTTATAATAATTTATAATGTGTAGTTTATAATGTTTACTTTCTTTAGCTTATGTCCCTTGTACCTTGTCTGGATGCACTGTTTGTTTGTTTGTTACTTGACTCAGGGATATGTACAACAATTCCAGTGTACCTGTACAAATGGCAATACATTTTAAAATAAACTAACACTGTGCTTGTCAGAAATTCAATTTCTGGGGTTTTAAATTCTCAAAACACACAGCTGATATTACAGATAAAGAAAATTGCTGCAAATTACAAATAGTTTTTCTCATGGTGCTTTAATTTCGCTTTGATGACTAAAATGATGGACCTTCGCTTGTCTGATTGCAGTCTACTTCACTCATTTCACACTGAGTTTATTTTTGTCCAGGGAACCAAAAACAGAAATAAAATACAGACTTTCACCTTTAATATAAATACTTGCACAATGACTCAAACTGTTAACAGTTTGAAACACCGCATAATCATGCTCTTTTCCTCTCAGTTGCATCGTACTTTGTGAGATTAGAGCATGGATTTAAAATATAATTCTTAGCTTGCACATTTGCTGGCTCTATAAGAAGAAGGGATGTACCACATTGTGATATTTTCTGCAAACTGAACAGCTAATTTCAAATACACCCCCTGAAAAGTCTTAAACCCATGGAAATGTTGTGCTTCATCAGTGAGTCAGTAGTGATGCTCGGGCCGCAACGTTCTCAATATCTTAATTTGAATAACACATAAAAATTATGATTTTAATAACAGAAACATTTTCAGATATTGACAGTAGTTTTCTTCTAGCATATTTTAACCCTCCATTTCTATTGCTCTGTCAAAAACCTATAATTTTAACGGATTTATTAAGGATTGGAAGGTTGAAAAACAGCAGGACATATTTCACATTTTTCTACTTTAATTGTCTCTGGGGATGATAATGTAGAGTCATCTGTTCTCCATGTCACTTCAGATTCTTCACTTTATTTTCTATCTCTTGCTCACTGGTTTTCTTTGACCTGGCTTTGGTTTCTTTTCCTTGTACATTCATAAGCATCTTGTCTTTTGACCTCCCTCCATCCAGTCACTTCACTCCATATTGTTCGCCTGCTGTCTCAGTTGCATTGACCTCTCCATATCACACAAGCTGTCAGTGACACACTATGAATGTCCCTTGACACTTATACAACTCAGACACCCTACAGCGTTTCCATTTGCACAGAGACAATTTCAGGTTTTATAGTGTGGTTTGTTGGAGCTGGAGAAAAGCCTGCAGTCAGAATAGGCCAAAGTCAAAGACACAAATGCCCTAAAGAGAATTATGTGTGTTTTGTTTGTGTGTGTGTGTGTGTGTTTGTGTACGTGCGTGTGCATGTGCATGTGTGTGTGTGTGTGTTTGTGGCTCTCTGATTCTTTAAAATGTTGGCTTACTCAGCTGTGGGGGCAATCTGAACTTTCCTTTTGGCCATTCTGCTGTCTGAACTAACCACCTACCTTCCTTCCAACAGCTTGATAGGAACAAATATTCACTTGTCAAGTATATTCAGTGGATATTTTCCTTTTTCTCTAAGGGGAATGTTTCATTTTGCAACAGTAACCTATTACATGAATAGTTAATCCTGAATAAGTTAAAAAATAAAAAAGTTAAGATTTATGCTTAGCAGCTCACCAATAGGACAGCCAACTATGGCTGTTGTACTACAAGAGGCACTATCTTCAGCACCATGGAGAGCACCAACAACTTCCCTCAATGTGACCAACAACCTATCACACATATTCACATATTTTTTGGTAGAACCATTCAAGAGTAAACATTTTGTCTAGAACTAGTAGCTGACACAATTTTAATATTTATCTCACTTTCTTTGTATTTAGGACATTTCCTTACATTCAATATTCAAACTACAATGTAATTTGTTGACAACTTTTACATAAAGTTTAGATATCATATCTTAATCCAAATATGAAATCTAAATCTTAATTTTGAATATAATTCCAAATATTAAATCTAAATATTGAAAGTCAAACTTAAATGTTAAATCTATATCTAAAGAAAATATGCTAATTGAACCTCATCCTTGGTGGCAACCTAGTAAATACACAAGCAGAAAGTTACACTCAACCATTACCCCACTGCTGGACCATGTATGGGAGGTGAATGATGCTGGTTCTCTCCCAGCAGTGGATACTGAAAGGTTGGTAATGGCAGGTGTATGAGCTGCAATTCAAAACACTTCCATTGCTACTACTCAAACCCACAGATTTAATCTGAACTTTTAAAAATACATTTTGGGGGTACTTATTGTTAACTAACCTAATTAGCTAGGGACTTTTGCCAGTGAGACTCAGATCACAGCAAGGTTATCCAACCTATACAGAGCATCCGTGTGATGATATTTCCACCATTCTAAAGAGAGGAAGGGATTACTTGGTACAGTCAAGCAGAGTTTTAAAATGATGTCTGTGAACTTGTGTGCATGGTAGCTGAGTTAACCCAGACCAGTGCTCATGGGGGCTGTATTATTAAGTCCAGTTCACATGGCCCCAGAAAATATACAGGGAGAGGAAAAGGCACCTAACGGCTTAGAAAGCAAATCATGCCTATCGTACCCTAAATTTTCTTGAGACATGGTGTTCCATGGTGTCAGTTGCTGTCCTCTCATCTTTGAGCCTGCAATACTTGTTGCAGTATAGATTGCACAAACAGAAGGAAGAGAAAGGAAAAAAGATTGTTTTGCTAATTGAAATGTATTGATAACAAAAATATCCAAAGCCCTAGAACAACGTGCAGCTTATTTGAAATCAATGTAAGGTTGGAGTCTTTCAGCTGTTTTGCAGTTTAAGGTCTTCATATTTCTGTGTATGTGGATGTGTTTGCACTTCTACAAGTGTGCACACAATCCTATGGGATTGCCTACAGAAAGTTCACAGGCAAAAGGTTCCAGGACTAAATGGCTGAGGGGATAAACACAGTCCAGGGAAATAACAATAAGAATTGCTCTATTTGTCCTGAATAATAATTCCTGATAATGTGTTGATTTCAGTATTGTCATTAGAGGAGACTGGGGCTAGTTGTCACATGGGTTAGTTGTCACATTACAATTATCTCCTCCACCAGCGGCTGCAACAAAAAAGTGGAATACTAGTTTTCTTCCTTTACATGGTCCGGTGTCATGTCCTGTGTGAGAAGAGCATAGCACATTGTGAGCTGAGGTGAGCACCAAATAACCATTTTGCACTATCCAAAGTAAAAAAATATTAACTTGATATATTTCAAAATAAGCTTCTTTCAGGTTAAGGTCCTAACAGTGATTAATGCAGATTTGGAGACATTAATGCATCCTGTCATACCTCAGTCATTGTTTTGTTTTATGCTAACTTTAAGCTAGAGCTAGCTTCAACAAAGATGGTAGTTCGGGAAACTTGTCTCAGTCATTTTGGGGTGAAGTTGTCACGTGAAAAAACTGTTTACCAGCAAAAAAAAAATAGAGTAAAACTGCTATTCTCACCAATGCAACTAAATCCATAATACCAAAAAAAGCAAAGCACAGGGAAAAAAGAGGACAGGTAAAAAATATAAAAAAAACTCCAGATGACTCCTTGTCAGAGGAAGATGAGTCTCTGTGCTCTGTCTGTGTAGAGCCATTTGGAAACAGCCGCCCAGGAGAAACCTGGGTGCAGTGCATAATATGCAAAGCATAGGCCCATGAAAAACGTACTCCTGGCAAATCAGTCTATACATATGCCAGAACTGAAATTTGGATGAGTCTGACTAGTGACTAGTTTAAGCAAGGTAAAACAGGCATTTGAGGCAGTCTGGACTTTAATCCAGTGTGTGTTGCATATTATTTTGCTTGCGTTAACATTCACTCAATGGCCATGTTAAATAACTTCTTCAAAGTCAGTGAGAAACACTGTATGCGCCTGACTTCAATGTTCACTTTCAAGTAAAAAAAAAAAATACAACAATAATAATTGTGTCCTTGTTGTATTAGTTGCAAAATCCAGTGAGACATCTTACCCCATGGTGGGGCATCATGTCACATGTTCACACTCTTTATTTGATTGCCTATAACTCTGCACTGACAAAAAATATGAAAATAACATGAACACAAAATATATACCTGACACTTGGATCTTTCATCTGGTACACATTTTTGTTTTAAATAATGTATTGATTCCAAGAAATATATAAGAGAGTAAAAAGTGTGACAACAAGCCCCGGTCTCCCCTGTATGTTTACTCATCCTTTTTCCTTTACAAGGATTTGGGGCAGCTCTGGTGGCACTTTGATAGGCTTGATCACAACATACTTTAAGCTTTTATGTAAAGCAATATCAAAGAGTTTTTGGAAAAAAAAGAAGAAGAATCCAAGACATTTTCTGCTTGTGTGGCAATTCTCTCCCTTAGCCTTTGATTTATTGTACCATTAATTCAATGAACTCAAAAGAAACGCTCACACCGCCATTTGACTTAAATCCAAATACCATGGAAACATCAGTCACTTACACTTTCAGCGTTTCCATATTGACTGGATGGATATTTGAATTGCACATTTCTATATAATGCTGCAGTTGCTGTGCCAACAATTACCCCAAAAACTGCCGATCCAAGTCTGTAAAGATGCAACTGCTCTTTAAGATCTCTGTCAACCTCTTAAAAAAAAGACGCTTTCAAAAGCTCCCAAAAATGTGTGTAAAAAAGGCATTAACTGGGAATAATTAAACCATTGCTTGGTACAGCACCCTCTGTCTCCTCTTTGATGCTCAGCTTCTTGAGCATTAAAGAGGAGACAGAGATTGTTGTATTGCTGCAACATCACTAAAAGGAATTTCCTGAAGAAGACATGCCTGCTTAGTGATTGAAATCTCAACTGAATGCAAATGAGAAGTGCCTGCACAAAGGGACCCTCAGGCTTCCTTGGTTTTACAGGAAAAAGCCACAAATATTCCCAGGTGAATACATGGCTCCTCAAAGTGAATTCAACTGCTCCTGGTCAAAAGTCATTTGTGCCTTAAAGATTAGATTTACAGAAGAAGCTTTGGAAGCTTCAAATGAAATGTGTGCAGCTCAACTTTCAGAAACTGAAGGCTTCTAATGGGATTCTGGTATTTACCAGTGTTTTTTTTGTGTTTCTTTTTAGTTGATCTAAGGGTTGTATGTGCAAATTTTCTAAGGAAATATTGCTGATGCTTACATTTAGGTTATCTACACCACCTTCTTGAGATTTTTAATTTTGTGTAGACACCTGTAATGACCCCAAACTTAGATATGTATGTTACTGGGTTGGCGATTCTCACTAAAATGACTCTGTTAGGGTTCTGGCATGAGACTTTGTAATACCTCTTAATCACCCTTCTGTGTGAAGTGTCTTCTCTCCTGCCCGAACCCTGGCCCCTCGTTTTCTATGGGGGCTGCAGAAACAAGATGAGAGGGAGAATTAGTGCTGTGGCAGGGGCTGATTATTAAAGGGCTTCCTCTCCAAGCTTTTCCTCATACCAAGAACCCAGTTGGCCAAGTGGAGATTTGACTTAATGTGGATTAGTTGCCCATGTTTATATGCACATCAATTAGCTTTTTCAAACAAATTTCTCCCGTCAAGGAAGGATAGACTTAATAAGCAAAGATACAAATATTTTGTTCAAAATATGCATCATGTTTTTTAAATTACACATCACCCAATAATTGGAAAAAAATGGAAAAGTGTTATTCTTTTGCTAAGTTGATGCCTGTGCTGGTTTCAAAGACAAACTGACACGATATGGTCCCTATGGTCCTGAGAAATACATCAAAATCTAAGCATAATTATTCAGTGAAGAGGCAGTTCGAAGGTCCTGATGTTTGGAGGAGAGGCTGTTTGTGGAGATTTGTTGCGGTTTTTAAAGGTCAAGAATTAACATTCACCCGGAATTATACTGTATGTGTAGGATTTAGAAGTAGAATCACAATACATGGTCGGAAATTGTGAAATGGGCCCACATCCTTACCATATACTTTTATGTAGGGATAATGAAAATGAATAGAAAATGTATGACCAGTAATCATTTATATTTTCTAGCTTTAATCATATATATTTACAGCCCAGTTTCACAACATTACATGCATTCAGGACAAAAATTGTGAGATGGTAACATTTTTTATTGTCTGCCGTTTCATATGGGGAAGCATTCAGGTGACATGATGCAAACCAGTAACCGTACATCTATTAATATTCATGCTGAAAACATGTTTGCTTTAATGGTGAACCCTGACCATATTTTGTACTAATATCTAAAACTAAGAATGCATTGTTTTGCTAAGTGCAACTGAAAGTGAAGTAGAAAAGTTGCTGTACGATACTGTTACAGATCAGACTTAAACTGGGCCCTCTTGCATGACAAGAACATTACCATCCTCCTCCTCCAACCTCCTTATAAGCCATCTTGAAAATGTTGTAGTTCTGCAATATCACTTTTATGCCAGTTATATGCAATTCAAAATGAAAGCATGTCAAAATTTGCAATGAAAAACAGACATTTAATGTTTTTGGAGGACTGAAAATACATTATTTGACCATTTATGAGCATGAGTGACAGTTTCACATATTGTAAATTGCAGGAATAGGATTATAAAAGTTGGATGCAGGCACCTGATAATTTCGTAACTCAGAAAGTGTAGCAGTTTTAACATATTTAAACCTTTCCTAATAAATTTCTGTTTTGTGCTGTGGGCCACTGTTGCCATTACATTCTGGTGTGAGACTGCATTCTTTCTAATCATAACCCAAGACCATGTATATTTAACGCCTAACCCTGAGCATTCATTCAGTGGTGAGAGGGAAGTGAAACTGTGGAATATGCGAGTGAGAGCAAAGCAGAAAAGTGAAAGAACTGTGGAAAGCATGGTGTGAGCTGGGTCTCGGGCTGAGGTTTGTTGCTTGGAAGTCCGTGAACTAAGGTCTCTGTGAGTCTTGACAAATAATTCCAAGTTGTTAGGATTTCACCAGATTAAATCTACTTTTTAAGACGATTCATTTTCTATTGTCTGAGGATTTCTCTGAACTTGTGCTGATTTTCACATGATCAAGACCCCCACTGTGGTTCTTACATAGGCCTTGGCTTATTGAATATCCCCAAAACCATTAGTTGGGACTTAATCAGCACAGCAGCCAATTAGAGTATATTGATGGAAAGCTTTTCTCTCTCTTTTTTTTTTTTGTGGTTAAGCTCTAGGCAAGAAATGTTCAATGACTGTTGTTAAGTGACAGGTGAATTATAGCTTACTGCCTCCACTGGTATTACTTCTTAGCTCCACTCCAATTGGTGCAGACGGACCCCACTAATGGATTTAACTCTGATTTGACAGCTGTCAGTGAAAAGCCATTGCTGACCCTCTGAACTATCTTGTGTGCAGAACATTGGAATAAACCACGGATGGGATCAGAAAAAGTTTTAAGGATGTGGGGGTTTGTTTTACTTTTCTCCCTTCTTGTCCCTGGCATGGACATGTCACGAGACATCTGTTGAATACGATCTACTGTCTCTGAGAGCTTGCACGAGGTAGGCAGGTGCATATCACGTAGATGTGGTGAGAGGAGGGGCATCAGAGCTTTAGCCGGTCTCACCTTTCATGACCGCTGTAATAAGATTACCCGCCACGCACGTCATGTCCACAGAGAGACAGAGAAAGAGAGAGAGAGAGAGACTTGAACGGGGCCACTCGATCCATGCTGTTATCTCACATTAGACCCTGGCTGCAGACCCCCAGTAGAGTGTTGCTGTGCCTTGCTGTGTCGGGCGCTAAAGACACCGTGGCTGCAGAGTGCTGATGAGCCCGTGTGAGGAGGCTGTAGCTGCACTGCCAGCCGGTATTTGTGCCTCCGTTGCACAGACGAAAGGATTTCTGTTGAGTACTTCGGAAGCTAAAACATGGTAAGACATTTTAGCCTACTTTTTGTTTGCCGAATAATTGTCTTTACAGTCCAGGCACATATACCCACATGGGCACTGCAGTAGCCTACACACGCGTTATTCCCCAATGTTCTCCTTGTGAAGTGTGCTATTTAAGCACAGAATAGATGCTCTGTTGGAGGTTTGCATCATTGCCAGTGTACTTCCCGTATCATGTCGCTTCACGGTCGTGAAATAAGTAATCCATAAGGTTCCCCTCAACTCTATACTGATCTGTAAGGCTACGGCTAATCTCTCGAGACTGAAGTTTTCTAAGACTAACAGAAAGCATCAGCGCACACTTCAGATTATCCATGGGAGATATCCAATATGCTGAGAGTGAATGTTGAATGTATGTTGGCTTTGGCAGATACGGTTGTGATGACTGCGGCAGTTTTTGAATATTTCACCAAGTGTGTGCTTTGAGTGTGTGGTAGTATAGCTCCACACTCAAAGCACTCGGTGAAATATAAAAAAAAACTAATATATATATATAATA
>JBBBVU010000017.1:16728904-16739800 GCA_037177055.1 Atherinosoma microstoma
CTGTTTATTTCCCTTTTAAATGGTGCCCCATTTGTAAGGAACATGCATTTGTGGGATGAGCAGCACAGCTGGGTATGGGTAATTTCCGAACTTTTTGTTCGATGTTTATATATATAAATAAATAAAGGTGAAAAGGTGAGCTTTCAACATTGTGCACAATTGTACAGAGCAAATGGTTAATTAATTTGTTTACACACTATTTTACCGTCTTCCCTTTCAAAGGTATACAACTTATTATTCAAAAATCCAATTTTATCCCTACACAGCTGACTGATCGTACTTAGAGGATTTCCCTTGTAATTTTAGGTTTTAAAAACGAGTGGGAATCTCGGAAGTTATAGTCTTGATTCCCTGAGTTTGTAGGATTTGCTGGTTAAAAGCGAATTCCAACTATGTAAGATTGCTCTTTATTTTAAAAGTGATGGTGATGGAACGTTGCAGGCAACTAGAAATATGCTTTAGTTCCCACTTGAGCGATAACTTTACTATTCATATCAGTTTTTAGATAATCTTCCAAAAAGGGAGTCAAATCTCTCTATGTTAGCCTAATTTCTTTCTTTACTTTAATTAATTTCCAACTTTTTTAGATCCCTGGCAAGTTTGTGAGTATAGAAGCTTTGTTATTCACTTTTAAATCAGATCATCAAACTGGCCTTGTTGGATCATCGGTCAAGCAATTGCTCCACGATTACGGTAATTTTCCTAAACAGTTTTATTTACTTTTTTTGTACCATCTTAAAAATCTGATGGTATTGTTTGACAAAGGTCACTGACCTTGAGGTCAGATAATTCTCAGCCTCAAAGAACTTGCATTTGTTTGACCGTTTGTCCCCCCCCCCCGCTTCCTCATAATCCTTACTTACAGCAGGGTAAGGTCAAAAGTTCAGTTGTTGCCAGAGGAAGTCCAAATGAAGCGTACTATTATAGGGATTTTAATCAATAATTGTTTCATTTGTCATTTCTGGATGTTTGTACTAGGTTCCTAGTGATGAAAAGTAACACAATATACTACTACAAGTATTTTTATATGTCCAGTAAAATGACAAAATATGGTTCTTGACCTGATAAAGGGTTAACATATTTTAAAAGCTTGATTAGAATTACTAAGTGTTAACCTCACTGAACAAAAATTGTGCACATGGACATTAACTAAACTCTTTATATTCCAGAGTTTGCTCATCAACTAAAGAATCCTACAACAAAGTACAGCTACACACCCGTTTTCTGTACATGCTATTAACATATAATTATACTATTTCTTTCCATGTGCAATGCTATGTTTTTGTGTACATCAGATATTACCCTATAACCTTTTTTTGCTGATTGTGGGTGTGGAAGCAGATAGTAATTTGACTGGATGCAGTCAGAAATAATTATGAGACCTGCAAATGAGCTCTGATCAAATGACCGTCTGTGTTTTACTGGGACTATATTTCAGAAAGAATGTGGTGCTCGTTGCCTTATTTGTCAGTCATGTTTGCCAAGATCATGCCATATCATGATCTTGATATTAGAATATAGGATTTTAACTTCACTCAGCATGACATTCATCATCAGTTCACTAATAAATCTTCCTGCTCTGCCCAACTCAAGGCACCCTTTGCTTTTGACTCCTTTAGCTTGTTTATTCTCTCCCTTTTTATTTAAAATAGCAGATAGTTTTTAGATGATGTTAAGCTATGAGGGGATAAGATATTTTTAGTGGATGCCACAGTGCCTTTCAAGTGTATTTAGAAGAGATTTTACAAATCTCATAGTTCTGTTTAACGTGAATGTGAACACCCTGTGAGAAAATAAGCCTGGCTTTTAGAAATCTCTGTGGATTCTTCCATTTATCAATACAACTGATGGGAATGGGAGAAAAATGGGGGGGGAAATTCTAATAGTTTGATTATATTTCCTCCTCACCTGAATCTATTCATGCGGGGGCCTTAATAATATATGCTGCTTTGCTTCAATTTTGTGTAATTTGATGAATAGCTCACTCACTGTGAAAAAGAGCTTAAGAAATTTCTGCATCTGCTAAAACAAAAAATGTGTGATTAGTCCCCAACCTAAAAAGGAAAGAAATCAGATACCGTTCTATTCTATTCCTATCACAATTTTTCCCACATTGCATCTGTACGCTGTCATTTCATTTGATTTCCTAACACATTTGCTGCTTTCATATTCTATTAATAATCCTCTTTACCATATGCCATCATTCCATGTTCCCCTCTTAACCTGCAGCATCTGGCTCTGACCCTGCTGCACTGTAGACTTTATAGTCTCTTACAAAAGAGTCAAATTTTTGTCAGTACACATGCATTTAAAAAATGTACTTTAAGTTCCTTTTTACAGCACAACATATTCTGTCCATTCCACCACATCCCCATTCACTAAATCCAGATGTTGAAAAAAAAAAAGCATGCATGGACACGTGCTGAACCATGCTTAGGCATCTATGTGTGTGTATGGTGATGTGTGTATTAGTTAATATGGCTGTGGAGACTTCTGCCATCAGCTTTCCTCCTTCTTTTAATTCTACTCCCATCTCTGCCTCTGACTCTCTTTCCCATTTCTCCCCATCTGCACATTCATCCTGGCCCACAATTGTTTGTCTATTTTTGGGATTGTCTGATTAGGGGCCAGATGTGCAGACTGTGTCTGGCAGCAGCAGAGGACTGCAGTCAGGGAGCAGTGGAGTGACAGGGGGAAAGGCTTTTAATCTGTTCACCACTATGCTGTAATCAGGCTCTGGGCTACGCAAGAAGGGAGGGGGTCTTCTTGGTAAGACAGGGCCTCGTGCTGCCGCAGGTCTGTACCAACAGGCCCATCTTGAAGCTCGGTATGTGTGCATGCGATTGCTGAACTGTGTGTTTGGAGTGCGATTGCAACCTTTGCTCTGCTGTCTGTGTGGTTAACCTCATAGAGGGACAAAGACAGGAGAGCAACGAGAGGGGAGTCTTAAGTGGAGAAGGAGACGCTGCAAGGGATAACACATCAGTAAAGTACCCCCTCTGTCCTCCATGATCAGCCACTAATAATTTACACGATGCTGCAGGCATTAATTTCTCATTTCCACCTCTGTCTCTGACATTCTTCCTACTTTTACTGTCACAGCAGCTGCCCCCCTCCTCTTCTCCTCATTTCACTACTTGCCTCCCATCTTCCATCTATTTCATACCATAAACACATCCTACCCCACATGTGACCACTAAAAATGATCGCATGCACACAATTACAGAAAGAGGCCACACATAAATAGCCACACTTCTAATAATTTTATAGGAAAAAGGGATAAATACAAAGAGTCAGAGACAGTAATTGCATTCTTTATGCTAAGCTTTGGCAGAGTGCTAAAAGAAGCAGATTACATAGCCTGCCTCCACATCGATTCAGCTGCTTTTTCTCTCTCATGGAATAGTGAAGTGGCAAATGTTTTCATGTGGAGAAGTGTTTCAATTTTAGTTGTGCAGTTGGGCAGAACTGACACACAGAATCCCAACTATTCTTCAGCAATGGGTGGGGTTTAGCATTAGCTGTGTTCAAATTACAGTTATTGTGGCTACAATAATCCTGCAATGGGTTGATTATGTTGGAGAAATACATAAAAACTATAAGAATTCCATTACATGAAAAAAATTTGAAAATTGTACACATTTGGAAATGCATGTTGCAGTTAAATTGTGTAAGGACTAACATTATTTGCAAGAAACTGATAAATCATACTATTTTTTTGAGAGGTTAGTTATAGTTGCTCTGTCCCCCTAAAGCTTTATTTTAAGATGGTTTTAAAACTCAGACGAGGCAGTTTCCATTCAGTGGTTTTCTTGTCATGATGTCGCAATAAATCAAAGTTTTTTTTTTCTTTTATCTTCTTTTATGCAACTAGTAAAATTTTATCAAATTGATGCTGTGAGCAACCAATAAATGCAACTTGCAACACCAGACAGATCAAGTTAGGTACACAGTAAACATAAAACAGACTGCACGAAGGTGCCAAAGCATTGATAAGCCCCCATTCTGTGGCGCTGATGGAGGAGATATATCCTTCCATTCATCAATCAAGGCCATGTACATGTACTTTTTTTAAATTATTATATCAACAGGCTTTTCTTTCTTCTTTTTTTTTTCATACAGTCATGAAGCTTTACCAAACCAAACCATTGAACCAGCTACCAGCAAGCAAGAAGCAGGAAGCTGGTTGTTGTCTTTGCTAAATTTTATTTTCTCTGACCGATTTATGAATCGTTGCCTTTAGTAATTAGAGGGTTTCAATTAGGGTTGAATGATTTTGAAAACAAATCCAATTGCAATTTTTCTGACAAATGTTGCAATCGCAATTTGTTTGATTTAATCCTTTAACACTGGAACCGCCAACATTCCAATACCCCTTGAACCGCAATAGTGGGTCATTTTGACCCGCTGCCGATGCAGCATTAAGAAAGAGAAATGCTGTTTATATAAGTCTTTTTTTTCCTTTGAAACATTTTTTTAAATCATTCAGAAATACACAAAGTTTCAATAAATTAATATATAATTACTTGATTAATATGTGGGATTACTTTGGGCTTGTATTTTAAGTAGAAAATGTTCAGTTTACAACATTCCAATATCAGCTGATATCTAACAAAATTAAATTATTTCTTCAATTTTATTTATTTTTTTAATCAATTGTTTTAAGGCAACAATTACAAAAAAGAACAACAAAAACTGGTCTGCGATACCCTGTCACATTCCATTACTTTAGTGTCAAAAAGCACTGCTTTCTGATGGGAGAAGCAGAGGGAGGAAGGACTTTTATTCATTGCTCCTACTAAGCTGGTGTTTTTGGCCAAGAGTTTGTGTTCCAGAGGGAGAGATGTAAAAAGTTATCTGTTGTCACATTCCTCCCTTTGCCTAAGAAAGGCTCTAATCGTCTGAAGACCATGTTGTCCCCGAGGTTTGTGTTGCAGGGCGGCTTGCATCTTTTCCTAGCTATAAGTCAAATGTTGATTTAGTCTACTGTTTAAATTTTTAATTTGATTTGTTTTCTAGTAAACAATGAAAGAAGAGACTTCGATCTGTCATTTATACGCACCAGAACTCTGCTGCCTAGCAATGCTTACGATGCCTCGCTGCGGCTGCTTCTACTCTGGGCATTTTACATTGTTTTCTATTGGGTAAAAATGACCCGCTTCGGCGGTTCTAGGTATAAATTATCATAATTTTTTTATTTTGTATCACAGACATCTCAAAATTCACAATATGGCAAAAATGGGCATTCTAGGAAAAGTCAACAAATTTTGAGACAGATAGGGTTATATGTAAGAGAGTTACATAAAGTTCAAAGTGGGTAAAAATGACCCATTGGCGATTCTAGTTTTGTATTCCGGCTTCTGCTGAGTACTCACAGATAAATGTGTTTATAAAATGAGATGGAGGAATACCAGATGAGATGAAAACAAAATATGAACTGCTCTATGTTCTAATGCAAGGTTGTAAAGTTTGGATATGAACTGCTTCACTTACCAACTGACCCGAAAGGATAGTCAATCATTTAATTAACTGCCAAACCCCCCCCCCCAAAAAAAAAAAAAAAAAACAATGCAGAAAAATCAACTTTGTTACAAATTTTTAGTATATCTAATGCCTGGTTCAGACTACAGATTTTTTTCCGTCGTTCACGACGGTCACTATGTCATATTAACAGACATGGTCTCATAAGTTTGTTCGGTGTCTTGTGCCGGCAAGTGGCCACACTACAAGAATGCTCCCCGATCGCCGCGGGCTGTTAAGCACCTTCTGAGTGCAGAAGACAGGAGGCAGGACAAGCAACAGATGCACTTTGCGTGATGGTGGCTGTCCTCTGCTCTGAGAGAGCAAAGAGAAAAAAAAGGAAGACAGTGGCGGGGAGAGGCCGTTATGGGCTGTCTATCCAGCAAACAGAACTTGAGGTGACACATTTATTATTATCATTTATTATCTAATGCTAACCTGTATTCTATGTGACATTAGCGACCAGCATGACTATACACAGGAGGGTAAAGTATTAAGGATTTGGGAATACTCTTGTAATTTAAGAGAAGGAATATTAATCTATGAATTAATCTATAACTACCAGAAATTGGCACTCTGTCTTCCTATTGGTCAATATGTAGGAACGGTGTACAACAAAAAAAAAAAATCCAGACTTTCTGTGTCGTGGTCATGAAGCATCCTAGATGCCAGATCGCCGGTCTTTCATTATGTCACACTACATGGGGTAAAAACGCTTGTTCTGCGATCTGACAACCCATAATCAGGCACAACAGTGAACGTTTGTCTGCGACATGTCTATTGGGTCAAAATTGGGCTCAAATCGTGTAGTCTTAACCAGGTGTAAGACTGACCTTTACAGAAAATTCACAACCATCTGAAATCTATTATATAGAAAAAAAACAAAAAAAAAAACAATTTTACTGTTTTTTTGTTTTATAAAATAGTAACTTTGTGTTAGAAAATTGGCATTTAAAGGATTAAAGATAATTTAAGTGATTACATATTAGGTATTTTTTGATTAGGATTGAAGATGGCTGAAAGATCTGAGCAAAAAAAGTGGAAAAAAAATATTGTTCTATATTTTTTGTAATTTCAGTGTTTGGGAAGTTACTTTTTTGTAATCCGATGATCCGAAAGGTTAGTAAATTTGTCCCTGTGACCTGTTGATCTTTGAATAAAATTGAAACAGAAATTTTATCATCCCATATGGGACAACACAACAAAAATGGCCACCATTTTTATTGTTTATTGTTATGAGTTAAAAATGACCTGAAAGTACAAAAAAGTCCCTGATTATTTACGTTTTCACAAACGAATGTGTGCTTTTTGTAATGATTCCTTTTCATTTAAAACTGCACTGAAGTCCAAATATCAAGTCAGAAGTTTGTGTGAATACATAAATGAGAGACACTCATGTACTTTGCACATAACAACTTTTACAACTTAGAGCTTCTACTTGACAGAATAGTAGTGTTGATACCTAATTATTGAACTCAGGAGTTTAGGATATTCAGTTTTAACAAACTACAGCATCATTTTAACCCCTGTAGATGAATAGCCTTAGCCTTGCTCTCTATAAGACATAATGCTCCTCTGTTTTGAGTTGCTGCCTTCTCATAAGCAGCCATTATCTGGCAGTGTGTTTCCCTAGACAGCAGTCCATTCCTAGTTACTACTGGACTTCCCTCAGAATTCCCCTCTGGATTCTGGGAGGCATTCTGGTATGGATCCGTGCATTATAAGTTATATTATTCCAACAGGTTTGCTCTGTCTCCACAATTCTCTGTGGCTATCTGCCACCCCAGGGATTGGGCACAATTCTTTCCGCCAACTTTCAAGGCTTTTTTTTGTGGATCCTGGTCAAATCAGGGGTCAGCAGACATTCCTGACATTACTCCCTTAAGTAGACCACTGGTGCTGGTGTTGTCCCATTGAGATTTTTCTGTCTCTGTCAAAGTAATTTCCTGTTAGATATTTTCTTATCACTACAGCTTGATATTTATGTGAAAGGGCAGAAGCATTTATGATTCCATATGGACACACAGGATGAGACATTTTATGATAAGAGGAACATTGTGTTGAGCTGGCAGTTTCCCATCCATCTAGAGGACGAGAAATATGTTTCTACTTTCCTCTTCATTGCTTTGCTTTCTAGATAATTTTTCATCTCTTTGTTGTCTTTTTTTTTTGTTGCTAGTTCTTTGAGGCTTTCTGTGCTAGTTTTTAATGACTGCCCACACCTAGAGATTACAAGCAGGTTTCACTACAGTATTTGAAATTATTTGAATTTCAAAAGTTGTCTAAAAGGGTTTCTTTACAAGAACCAACGTATTTCTTGTAAAGCTCTGCCAGATTAAATGACACATTACTGCCCCTTGAACCACATTGCTTGTTAGGTTAGATGTCCTTTAAAGTCTGTTTCCCCCCCCCCACTCCTGGGCAGCAGCAGCTTGATTTATAGGTTGTTAAGAAGGTGCTTTTACGGAGGAAGCCACAGGAAAGCACAGGCTATTGAATCGAGTGGCAGGTAAAAATGCTTTTTGAAAGTAAATGTCAGTGAGCAGAATCCATCTCATCTCAGCCTTCTTGTTTCAGCAGTGTAACAGTTGATGAACTGCCTTGTAGATAGCAATTTGCTTTAGAGGTTATTTGAAGATATCTATTTGGACATCATAATTGAAAAATTGCAAACAGCTTGTGTTTGTTATTTTATATATATATATAATTTATTAGGTTGTATGCAATCTGTAAGAAAGCCTTAATTTTCTGTTACTATGTGGACACAATTTTTAAATGGCTCTAGAGTCAAAATGAATCACAATGTGAACATAGTGAGCTACTGACTCTATTAGTCTATTTCTAGGTCAATTAAAAGGGTCTTACTGTTAAATAGATGTTAAACTAGCATCTGTATTCCAAGATCTAGTTAGATCAAAGAGCCTTGCCATGAGCCACAGCCTGAGCCATGTAAGCCTCAATATAGAATCTAGTGGATTTACACTTACCAGCAAGTTTATTAGGTATGCCTAATGCGGCTTTGAACCAACTTAAGAACTGCCTTAAGTCTTTATAATATAGGTTCAATAATATTTTGGAAACATTCCTTTGAGATTTTGTCCATATTGACATGATAGCATCACACAGTTGCTGCAGATTTGTCAGATAAACATCAATGATGCAAGTCTCATGTCACCACATCCAAAAGGTGCTCTGTTGGATTGAGCTGTAGTGACTGTAGAGGCCATTGGAGTACAGTGAACTCATTGTCATGTTCAAGAAGCCAGTTTGAGATGATTCAAGCTTTGTAACAGTGGTGCATTATTGTGCTGAAAGTGGCCATTAGAAAATAAGTACAATGTTGTCATAAAAAGAACATGCCCAGCAGCAATAGTCAGTAGGATGTGGTATTTACTGTATACGATACTCAGTTGACAAAGTGTGCCAAGAAAATACCACTATACCATTACACTACTAGTACCAGCCTGACATGTTGGTACAAAGCAGGATAGATCCATGCTTTGATGTAGGGGTGTGCAGTGTAACGGTATATGGTAGAAACAATATCAATTTGGCCAACGGTAAAGATTTTGGCTATTGCCTACCGCGATAGCTGTGCCTACTTTAATCAAAAGCATGGAGTGTGTGGGGGAGGGTGAGGTGCTCCTTGTTAAGAAGACATATGGACCTGACAGAGAAGCCATTGAAAATGAGTCCCAACAAATGAAGAAGTGATGTGGATTGCAGCAACTCAAGTCAATGGAAGTAATGGTTCCGCCAGGCGCATCATTTCTCTAAAATATGCAACTGTTCTATTTTTGCCGTTCTCCGCTTTGAATTGGGAAAATATATTTGTTATGAAATAGCCTGTTATCTTGTAGTCATCAGTGTTTTCGGATCTGATTTTACACAGCAGCTGATCTACAAGCAGAATGGGGGGAGTCAGACAGCATCACCACCTGACTAATCTGCTTTCGCTGTAACTTCTAAATAGTTGTTTTAACCTCATAATAAACAGTGTATATTGTCATGACAGTATGAATAGTGTTTCCCTTCATAAACTCCAGGAGATGTTCCTCTAAACCCCTTTGATCTGATCCGGAATGTCAGAAATCTTAGAATAGAACAGTGCACAATCCCATGTGGTCAGAAAGACCTCTCTCGAAAATATGTAGAAATTTCTATTCTTTACATAAACTTGTTAAAATGAAAATGTGTGTATTTTTAGGAGAAGTCAAGGACCAGCAAGGCTTCATGGTTTCATTTGAGTTTTGAATATGCAAATTTCGAAACAGTCTAAATGACCATCTTAGCTGAGCATTTAATGTTTACAAAACACCATAAAGATATATATCACTCCAGATTTTATCTGAAGGTTAAAAAAAAAGACCATGCTCAAAATCTGTTAAATATTACTTGAAACATTTAGAATTTATTAATAAGTTTTGCACAATAAATGTTTTTTTTTTTTTTATGTAATGTATCTGGTATGTGAGTATGTTCAGAAACAGTCATTTTGACATTTATATATGGAAGAAAGAATATATCGCAATATATATCGTTACTGCACATGCTTCAAAAATATACTGCAATATAGATTTGACTCCATATTGTCCAGCCCTATTTTCATTATTCATGCCAAATTCTGACCCTAACATCTTTCATGTTGCAGCTGAAGCCGAGACTTAGACCAGGCAACGTTTTCCAATCTTGCCCAATTTTGATAGCCTGTGCTCAGTTTCCTGTACTTAGCTGACACTAGTGGCACCAGGTGTGATCATCTGCAGTTTGGTCAAGGCACCCAGTGGACATTTTTTTCCTTTTTAGAGTATTCTCTGTAAACCCTGGAGATGATTGTGTGTGAATATCCCCGTAAATCAACAGTTTCTCAAACACTCAGATCAGCCTGTCTGGCACCAACAACCATGCCAAATTCAAAGTCACATAAATCCCCTTTCTCCCCTTTCATTCTGATGCTCAGTTTGGACTTCAGCAAGTTTCCTTGACCATGTCTACATGCCTAAATACACTGAGTTGCTGCCAAGTGATTGGCTGATTAGATTTTCTTTTAACGAGCAATTAAACAGGTGTACCTAATAAGGTGACTGGTTAGTCTGAACACTGCAAGCAATGTTTCAGGACACTCCCAATATGCCTTATGTCCCATAACGTGCTGTTTAAACATACAATATAAGGCAGGGCTGTACAGTGCGAGCGTTTCACTCCCATATGCGCCTAAAAATAGATTGGTGCGAGTGCAAAAAATAAAAAGAGAGCATGCGTGCGAGAACAGATTTCACCCTTTTCATTCGCATTTTGTTCCTAAAATAAGTTAGGCTTCATTTAAGTGAGATATCCGTTCGCTTTTCTTAAAAAAGCAAACAGCCCTAAGGGCTG
>JBBBVU010000017.1:16747351-16762186 GCA_037177055.1 Atherinosoma microstoma
CTAATCCACACAATTTCTCAGACTCACGTATATAACAGCAGAGTTTTGTGCACAAAACTTTTATTATCATAAAAATACGAATACAAATCTTAAAATCATTCACACACCTTTTTGACAGTTATCTTATCCGATACAAGTCTATATCCTGATCGAGATCGAGATCGATCAATATAAATTAGAAAATGATATTGTGATAGTATTTACAGACATATCTGCCAGTCTGAGTGTAAATATGAATATCTTTTATTCTTTGAGCTTCAATCTCTTATTTAAATTGAAAAAATCTGAACACCACCAATTCCAATAAAAATGACGTTTCAGTTTTAACAAATGTGATCCTGATTCTCAACAAAAATAAGCTGATTCTTTTTCTTTCTCTTTTTATGAAAGTTTTATGAAAATCAATTTTTGTCATTTTATAAGCAAATAGGCATTCAAACAGAAAACAACTCAGTCTCAATCTCTACAGTGTAGCCTAATCATCAACCTCTCTGGCTAATTGCCTTTACAACTGTGGAGTTTGATTGTATTTGACTTCATGGTATTGTATAAAAAGAAAGACTGAGGACACATTGTTTATAACACCACATGTTGTCCCTAATCAGTAGGGAAAAAAAAGATAAGCATGCAGTTTTTTGAATAACAAAACGTATGGTCGACTGAAGATTAAAAAAATAAATACAACTCTTCAGGCAATGAATAAGTAACTATAACAGGGTAGACAAATGCTGTCACTTAATCAAATTAAAGTTTTCCATGGACCATCTACACTTTGTGTGCATTTTATCAGGGGCAGGACAAACAGCAGAACTAGTGGACTAAATTACATGCACCTCAAAATTTTACTCATAAGACCATGGATATACTTATTTTTTTAATCTTGTTGTACTTGAGTTTTATTGTAGCTGTTATGCCTATGCTGCCACAAAACACAATTTATTCATTTTTTTTAATTAAACAATCTAGTTCAACAAAGAGTAATATAGATTTGTTTGTGTTAATTCACTTTCTTTTTGCATATACAGAATGTAAGCTGTCCCGACCAGGCCCCCCTGCAACCATAGTGACCATTGATGAGGAAAGTCCTAATGGTACGTACCAGTTACCCATGGTGTTCACTTATTCCAGGCTATGCTTCACCCAGTATTACAGTGCGATAAATGCTGCTGCACTCATGTGAACTTGAACTCTGGTTGGATTGTTTTTGTACTACAGCAAGTAGTAACATGATGCATATTAACACATTTCCTCTTGAGACTGTTGAGCTTCATAGGGTTATAGTATGCAGTGGCTCAGTTGAGGACTCCTGGCATTGGCTGGTTATTGAAGATGTTTTGATAGGCACATTGAAGTGTCATTTTAGTTGCATTTTTAAATGAAAGTGTATTCATTTGTAGTTGCACTTTGTCTGTTTGTGTTGCTCGTGCAAAGTAAAGTGGAAATGTGTGGGCGCATAATGTGTGTTTCTTGGTGAATACAGATGGTGTTTGGCACAAAGACCTGATGTGGGGCTTCATTAATGAGTTGTATGCTCCCTGCGCAGGTTGTACTTGCTGTTACCCTTGCTACAGCAGCACTGGAATCACTGAAGCATTACACAAGACATGCAGCAATTGAATGGGTCAGATCAAACTATCCTGCTCCTCTTTGTCTTGTCTTACCTCACCTTCTTTCTGATCTCTCCATCACTTGCACCTATTGTTTTTCATTTTTGGTTTTCTGAATGTTCTTTTCTTTTTTTTTCTACTCATCATCGTAGTTCTTATCTTTGCTGAGTGTTTGGCAAAATCATTTTGTGGATGAGTGGGTTTGTTCATGCAAATATGTGTGCGGCATGGGGGATGCTGACTGCTGCTTGGGGAGGAGCTATATGTTCATTAAGGGAATGAAAAATGCTTTCCTTTAAATGGAGCAGGTGTGTGTTTGTCTCTCTCAGTTCTCCCTGCAGATATTAGTACTGCAGGTTAACGCAGTTTAATGATCAGCTCTCACTACAGATGGCATCCGGAGCTTATTTATATAGTCAGAAAAGCATTCCACAGATGCTCCGTTTCTCTGCAAAACTGTATCTACGCTCAGTGCTGCTTTGTGGGCGGCTGTGTCTCAGAGAGAGAAATTGTGTGCACATACATTATGTGCATGTATGTATACCAAGTGTATGAATGGGTGTCCGTATGTCAAATCAAGGCACTCATTCGTCGGTGCAGTGGCCCTCAATTCAGGCCATCACTCGGTCTCAGCTACTCCTTCCTCTGTCAGTGCAGCTGTGATTTGGGGCTTTGATCGATTACCAGGGGAATTTGTGAGATGGAGGTAGCCAAGTCTGTATCCGAAAGCCTCTCTCACCCCACATGTTCCCATGCTCTGTGTGAGGGATTTGCGCTAATCTTTCTCATAAAGCTCTCATTTACCTGGGATATGGGTCTCCTCTGGCTCCACCGTCGTTTTATATATCTCTTCGTGATGAAATGGGCCACAGACTGTCCTCCCCGTAATGGAATGTAAAACAGGCGACCTGCTATTATTGACCAATGCAATTATCCTTCTAAATGTGTTTCATTTCTTCTTTTCTGTCACACAGAAGCCATTCAAATGTCACATAATAAGATCCCATCTTTTCTGACCATTGCCTTTTATATTCATTCATGTGTAAGAATGGCAACGAAAACCGAATAATCACCTGTCTGTATTGCTTTGTTTTCAGGGTCAAAAGAGATAGACAAACATATAAATATATAATCCCCTTTCTCTCGGATTCTCGGAAGAATACATCTAATCTGACGCTTGAGCCAACGAAGTATAGGATTCCCTGTGAAAAACGTGTCCTGCTTATAAACATTCATTACTGAAGTCACAGCACTTTATCAACATTTGTTCACAAACCCATTATCACTATGTAATTATACTTGACCTAATTAAACCAACAGCCCTACATGAAGATCCTAAGAAATGAGAACCTTTTTTCGGTCCTTTTTTCATTTCATTTTGCTGTATTTTTATCTGGAAGATTTTCACTTTAGAAAAAAAGGGGACAGCCACAAGGGGATAGCAAGCCAGTTACTCAAATGAAGCGTAACATGTTTAATTTATCTTAGCCGCTGCTTCTGCAGACCCACTGACAGGTGCCATACACCTCATATAAACTCTCACTCACTTCAGGAGTGGATGTCTATTGGGAAGACAAAGCTTGTTTTCTAAATGTGCCTTTGCTTATTCAGCCTATGAGCTAAATCCAAAAGCATTTAATCAGATTGAAAAGATTTTTATCTCTTAGTGTTGGGCCAGCTGCATATGTGGAGAGAGAGGGAGTGGGAATTTTTTCATTGACAAAAAAGCTTCCCGGAACAGCAGTTGGAAATCATTGAGGATGCTGTCTTCCAGCTTTATCTTGTCTTTGCAAATTTATGATCTGTATCAACTGTTGCCTGCAGCATATGAGCTTCCTCTCAGCCATCTTCATATTGAGCAGAAGCAGTTTATAGAATATCAGAAATGAGTGTCACTAAAGGGCTTTAGTAAAGGGATGTCGATTTAGCACTCTTTTATGCAGCGTGCTGCCAAGGTAGAGTCACTTTAAAAGCTGATAAATAATTGCATTTTCATGAAGGCTGACACCGACTTGAATGAAGGAATCAAAATAAATATCCTTTACAGGCAGATGATGCAAGTAATCTTATCACTAAAATGTGTCCTTTTTGAGTGTAGAATGATAAGAAATCAAACTACATCCCTGATTTTCTTCAACACAGAAACTCATAGAACAGGTGCTGACAAGGAAGAGTCAGTCTCCTTCGATTGGCTTGAATATATTTCTTTTTTTCTTTTTCTTTTCACCTGCAGAGTAATTAAATTTATAACCCCACAGAAAAAAAGTTGGAACATTATGTAAAATAATAATTGAAACAGAATGCAATGATTTACAATTAACCAAGAGTATTTAGAAGAGAACATAAATATATAGATACATTAGATGTTGAAAGTGAGACATTTAAGCTGGAGGAACATCTTATAACTAATTAGGTTAAGTAGAGTAGTTAAGTGAGTAACATGATTGCTATAAAAAGAGAACCTTAAAGAGACAGTGTCTCTCAGAAATAAAGACAAGTAGACATTCCAGATTTTGCAAATAACTGTGCTATGAATTGTGAGGCAATTAAAGCGTATAGTTCCTTAAAACTGGGAATATCATTGTCTGTAAACACAGATCACCACACCATCCACAAATGTTGTGTTTTAGAAATACTGTTGTCTTCTGCATGTAAAAGTTCATTGAAAAGGTTATTAGGACTTAGACAAAGTGGGAAACTGTTCTGTGGTAAAAATGAATTGCAATCTGAAGTTCTCTCATGGATGTTACATCTTCTGGAGCAAAGAGGGAAGAGTGTGTCTGGCTTGTTATTAGTGCTCAGTTCAAAAGCTTACCATCTCCGATGTTATGGTATGTCATCTCTGATGGTATGGGGGTGCATTAATGCCTGTGGGTTTGATCATTTGATTTGGAAACACACCATCAATACTGAAGGATAAATGCAGGTTTTAAAACACTATCTGCCCTCATTCAGATGATGTCTTTTTCAGGGAGGACTTGGTCTTTCAGCAATGCAGTGCTTTACTTTTTACTCTATGTGTTACAATAGCATGGGTTCAAAGAAGAGTCCAGTGCTGGACTGGCCTGCATGCAGTTGAGAACATTAACCAACTGAAAACAATCTTGGCACATCATGAAATGTGAAAAATGACAAAGAAGACTGATTGCTGTGCAACTAGAGGCTTTTTGTCCGACAATAATTGGAAAACATTCCTGCCTAAAGGTCCAGCAGTTGATCTCCTCAGATCACAGTTTTGGAGTGTTGTTTATAGAAGGGGGGATGTTACACACTGGTAAATATGGGCTTGTCCCAGACTTTAAAGACATGTTGCTGCTATCAAATTCAAGATGATCTAATACTATTCATGAAATATTAAAATACAATAATTTCAACATTTGGTGTGTTTTGTATTTTGTATTTCAATAAAATGTTAAATTATGAGGTGTACAAATTGTATGTACATTTCACAGTGTCAATTTTTTGGGGGGAATTGGACTTGTATACTAAAAAACTATTTTTTTTTAATATTTTGCTATTAAAGGTTAGTCCTATATAAGTACTGGTCTTTGAAAAGATCAAGCCACTAGATGGCTTACAATATAGAACAGGCACTTATGCATGATTCATTACAAACTTAAGTCCTTTCCTATCTTTAAACCATAGTAAAGACCAACTGTCTCCCTATAAATTGAAAATAGGCCAATTAATGATAAATTGCCCTTTTAATTACAGTTTACAAGCTTTTATGATTTTATACTTATATGTAAAATGTGAGCAATGTATTAATTGCACAATTAAAGCTGCTGCCTTCTATCCATATTTTATTAATATAAATGCTGGTTTTAAGAAGTTATGCAGCACTCTGTCACAAGCCGGGCTGCAGTACAGTCATAATCAATTTATGGTTTCACTATTTGTTTTAATACTTGTCACAACGCACAGAGGAAGTGATTATAATCAGGTATTGCAGAGGCCATTGAATGGACCAATGTTCAGTCCTCCAAAAAGATATGAGCATGCTGCCCCTCAGTGATGACAGTATGTGTAGATTAAATTCTGATTAGTTGAAAGATAGCTTAAAACTGAAATAAAGAATTATAGCGGAGTTTACTGAAAATAAGAGAAGTGTGAAAAGCAGTTTCAGTATCACTCTACCACAAAGCAGGTCTTTGTTCACCGTTTCTTTTTGTGACGAAGCAAATGAAAACAGACATTGCAACTTTATTTTTAATTTTCCTCCAGCAGCCCAAGATTATGGTTAGATTCAATAAACCCACTGCAGATACATTTTATTCAATCAACTTTAATTTATTGTGATCATCACAATAAACTGACATAATAGCTGTACAGAAACTATGCGTGTAGTAGCAGCATATAAAATACAAGAATATACTGAACAGTTTTAAATGGCTCTAAGTAATAACACAACATTTTTTTCAGATGAAATTGAGCTTAATTTTTACAAATTGCCAAGTGTATTTTTAGTTGAGGCATGTTTTTTATTTATTCATTTTTCCCCTGTTTCATCTGCCAGTGAAAGCGTCTTAGAACATTCCCATTGTGTAGAGAGGATTTGTTGAATGTAGATTCCTCTCAGAAAACACAGTCTGGCTACAAGGTCAACTGTCCACTCTTCTGTGCAAGTTTGCAATTTAAAATGGAATTTACATTTCAACAGCCATCACATTTATAGAAATATGGATGTGACTTTTTGGATGTCAATCTTTTCAACTATGCATCCATTAGATTTGGCCTTTGGAATTTAAATGATTTCAAATGCATTCACATAACTAGAAAAGCTGAAGTTATATTCTATTTCATACGTACAAAAATACAATGTCCTTAGGTTGAAACAGCATTTACAATATACTATATATTTATATATATGTAGCGTTAATAGGGGTTCTGGATATAGAAATATTAATATAAACATTAATATGCGTGATATTAATATTTACCTTAACATTCAAATTGATGCTGCTCAACAGTTGTTTCATCTGCAAACAAGGTAGCACTGGACTTGTCCAAAAAATAAGATAAGTCATATGTAAATATAGAAAATAGCAAAATCCAAGGTGACTTCCTTGGGGCACTTTACTAAGGAGGACCAGTAGGGTTTTTGAAATAGCAATACAGCATTTTGATGATGAGTAGTTAATTATGAAATGAATTTATAGATCTCTAAATATAATTTTTAATTAAAAAATGAATTCATACAAAAATAAATCAAATTGCAAAGTGTTTTGTAATACATTAATACATTAAAACAACAATACATAAACAATACATTAAAAATGGGCATATTTCAGACATTGATTAATCAATATCTAAGATGTGATTAATCTGATTGAAAGTTTTAATAATTTTAAAATGCCCTAAAATATATATATACATATATATGATAAAAATTGGTCAAACAGTCTATGGAGAAAAGCATCTGCTAAACGACTGTAGAATAGAATATGCAATTAAAAAATCACAAATGTTCATTCAATACTTCATTGCTTGAAATACAGGGAAATCAGGTAAGCTTCTGTATCAGCTGCTGTGTAATTCACTTTTTCCCCAGTTCAGTTAAGAAAAAAGCTACTGGAAACACAACCTGGACAGTTAAAAATAAAACTCCATCTAAATAAGAAAGTTATGAAACTGCTTAACGTTGAAACTTCTGATTGTGACACTATCTAAAAGAACTGTGGCACAAATATTTTTACCATTTCATGCTCTTTTGTTGCTAAAGTACTGAGATTAATTTTTCATGTGACAAACTACACTCTTGGGAAAAAAAAGCACAATGTCCCCTTCATTTCTTGCTTCCTTCTCAGAACTTCACAGAAGTCAAAATCACAGTGCTTAAAGACAAAACGAAGTGGAAACAACACCAGAGTCTGTAAGATGAACAAAGTAAACCTGCACAGAGCCTCTGCTCTGTGATTCTTGTCTCATATTTAGAATCTGCTTCTGTTTTTAGTCCCTTGTCAGTTAGCTAGTGCATCCTTGGCGTGACATTAAAAGATTTGACTGGGCTGTAAATATAGTCTCAAAGGTGAATATCATGTTGACTTAAAGGTCTCTCACCTCATCCTCCAGCTCTTGTCTCCTCTTCCATAAATGTTTGTTTTCATCCTGATCAAAATACCAGGTCCTTTGTTCATTGATTAACACAGATTCACACAGCTTTGAGGCATTTTTAAGAAAGTAATGTGTTAGGTTTAAAGAAAAATAGCATAGGCAAGCTTACTGTTTTTTCAGTTACCAAGGGCCCGTTAGATTCTCTTCTTAGAGCTATATCTGTCCATCACACTGTTTCTCTCCATGCTAAATGACATTTGTTCAGCCAAGCTTAATTCCTTTCATGTTGCATTGGTTTCTTTCAAGGTTTTCCTTAATGTTTATTCGTCACATTTCTATATTTTATTCTTTCTATATTGTCTGAAATAACACCCATGGGGAGCTCTTAATTGTAGAAAAACTAATATTTACTGTAACTGTAGGGTCTGTTGCTTTAATTAATTATAAACTATTTGAGCAATCTACCA
The DNA here is from genome assembly GCA_037177055.1 of Atherinosoma microstoma. Classification (NCBI taxonomy): domain Eukaryota; kingdom Metazoa; phylum Chordata; class Actinopteri; order Atheriniformes; family Atherinidae; genus Atherinosoma; species Atherinosoma microstoma. The sequence goes on from JBBBVU010000017.1 coordinate 16,755,480, forward strand.
ATGTGTTTTGTTAATTGCACCTGAAAGGCAATAACATTTTGTCAAAGGTTAGTCCAGCAGTGGGCTTTTACAGAGTAGAGTAGCTCACTTTGATGAATTTCCAACACCTATAGCCTTGAATGCTGCAGGATTCAAACAATAGTAGTCGCCAGCAGGGGTGCAAGTTGATAGATGCAGCTTTCAATGTTGCCTTGTACAGATGGCATGGTTATAATTTGTAGCTCTTTTACCAGAAGTGGGGAAAAAGGTATTGATCCCCGAAATAAAGAGGACAAGCCAAAGTGGTCCTGTTTTCCACAGCTGAAGTGTTATCTACCTGTCCTTTTAAGTGCTTTTGCTTCTTTTGGGAAGAAATTGAGATGTTTGCCGATTAGGTTCCAGGCCCTAACTGCGACAGTCCTTTTTTGACAACAAATAATCATGTAAATAAAACCCCTGATATTACTCTTAGCAGCGTGTGACATTCACTGTGGTTATTGGAACAGTAAAATGCCTGTAGTCGTTTTGCATCATTTTTTTCACTGTTCTGACTTTTTCTTGACAAAGAGGTTAATTTAATTTCAGCTTGTACTGAATACATATTTAACTGCTCATAAAGCACAAGGGAAATAATTTGTGTTGTATATATATTTATACATCTATACACAAATTAATGTAACACATACATATCCTATAACCTGTAATGGGGAACTATTCCTCTCATATCCCTTATTTTAAAATTGTGAGCTACTGGACAATATGAATTTCCCCCGAATGAATGAATGAATGAATGAATGAATGAATGAATGAATGAATGAATGAGCAGACATCATCTCCCCATAGTAAAAAATCTTTTTTTTTTAAACTGGCTCCAGCTGGTGATCCGGATCACTTCCAAAATGTAATCACTTGAAAATATTTGTACATATTTTCATAATTAAATCGATATATGAATATATTTGATATTTGTCTATCTGTATACTACAATTTTTTCATGCAAGTATAGGTTATAAAGCAATTTGTAAGCATTTTTCTCTCTTTCTGTTAGTGTTAGTGTAGCATTTGTCATGGAATGCAAAGGGACTGATGGCAACTGATGTCGGCTATTTAACCCATTAAGTCCTGATGCAACATGCTTAGAGGGCATTGGAAGTCTTAACGAGTTCATGGACCAATGACCAAAGCTGGTGGCTAGCGCTGAGTCTCGACAATCTCATTATCTGCTGCAGGTTTACCTATAGTATCGGTATATATAACTGACTATTAAAACAATATAAAACATGATTTTTTTATCTTTCTTTCCTTTTGTCAGGAAATATTCTTGTATGTGGACACTGCAATCACCTGGTTTCCCCTTGATTACAATTTTCCCTTGCTGCTATGTATTTCTTGCTCCTGTTTTTCCTATTCCTTTTTTCTTTTTCCCTAATCTCAAAATGAACATTATTTGACATTAAAAACATATTAATTTTGTCAGTGTGTCTGGCATTCCGGGGCATTTTCATCTGTAAATGTGATTATTTGAAATGGCCCATTTCTTAAGCCCATATTGATGATATTCTCACAAGGTTAGCTAAAAATCTGCTGATTAGGTTTTTTTTTAGACATTTCTGCTGTGCTCAATACTTGCAACTTAGCAGAAATAGAAACATATGGAAAAATCACCCAAGTGGCCAAGTTGATAGTGTGGATCTGTTCCTTTGACAAAAGGAATCCTGCTCCCCTGGGAGCTTATGCATTTGTAAAGCGGGTTTACATCCATGCGTTTTATCTTCTCAAGTACATTTAATGTTTTAGTGACTGATACATGAGTAGGGGGACATGTTGCAGTAGTTTGACTTTTACTTTTTTCCAAAATGTTTTCTGCAGATGTCTGATTAGAGTTTCAATGCTTTCACTTTTTTCCCTGTTCAATTATATGATCGCATTCGGTTATGATGATTGCTAGGTCATCAATATCTAATTAGAGTGTAGCTGAAAGGCCAGGATTAGTGCACAACACCTGTTCCTTGTGGATTAGAGAGCAAAACAGGATGACAGAATATATAGCGAGGCTCTGTTATAAACCTCACACAGTACACTGTGACTATCTTCATACGTAAGATTTATGCACCTAACAAGCCCTTATGAATGTACCACAGTTTATAACTGTCTCCCACTCAGCAACATAGCTTGTGTCTTTATTTATCAGATTTATACTTGCATGCAGCAGCCTCCCTGTCTACATGCCCTTATTAAGACTACTGAATGTGTTAATGTATTTCTTTTCTTTAGAAGTGGTAACATATCTTAGTGTTTGATGTGCAAATAAAGACAGCAATTATAGTACATTGTGGAGATAAATGGTAAGAATAATTACCTCTGTTCTTCTAGTAAACGTCTGTACATATCCTCATTAACCCATAAAAACAGGCCTCTGGTGTTATGCTGCACTTTATGATTATTTACATGACTGTTTTTGGATTGTTTGTGGAGGGTTTGAATATAATTAAACACTCTCTGCCATATACATCTGAGTCAAACTGACTAATCCAATTAAATGTATTTGTGTTTTCAGTAAGTGAAAAAACAACAAAAAAAACATATTAAGTAAATGATCTGTGTTTAACTCCCTCAACAGTGCTGCTTTCTCTCAGCAGATGTTTTATTTTTGTAAGAGCAATAGAAGGAAATGGCTTTTTTATGAGTGGTGCCAGTAGTGTGAGTACACAACCTTCACTATTATGCAGCTGGCTTTCCCTAGAATATGGTGGGATTGTCACATTAGATTAATAGTATCATCAAAGATTTTCCTTTTTTTTTTATTCACATCTCTCTTAAGGGAATCCCAGCATTCTTTCATTCCAGCCTCTCTCCTTCCATGTACGTGAAGAGACTTTAGAGCAGAATGATCATTGCTCGTTTTTCACATTTTCTGTAGCACAGACCAGTTGGGAAACTGCAATCCAATCAGTCTTATAATTTCTAAGCCTGCATTTTCCTAAACGAAAAATAAGGAAAGCTAGGTTTTTACTCATCCTCTGTTCATACAATATGTAATTCCTCTTGACTAATCAGTTTTTCATCATTTGAAGGAGGGTAATAGCCATATATTCATTATAAGGAAACTGATTTGCAATATATAATGTATATCTGTCCATGTTTGCTAGTAACATTTTTCTGTCATGATTATGTCATTTTTAAGGAAGCATGCAGTATGAAATTGCCCTTATTGTTGGATTTATTTGTTTGTTGGTTTGTAATTTGCATTTCACTGGTATTAAGATGCAGAGGATTTATCAGTTAATTTCCAGCACATTATAATTAGATAATGGGTTTGTTTAATCCTCTTATTAGGCTGAGCAGACATTAAAATGATTGGTCATTCATATTTTCAGTATGGAACTCATTTTCAATCAACAGAGAACAGCATGTGCTGTTCAACAACAGAGAGGATGCTGCTGAGATTAGACGACCTTATCAGTTATTATGATGGCCTGTCATCCTGAATGTTGTATTAAACACGTTTTAATTTGCTATTGATCTATTCATCTACACACACAATAGGGCTGTTTTGGGTTTGTTAAATTGGTTCAAGATTAATTTATTAGCTCAGTTTATAGGATTACCAGCTCTGCCATCTGAGCTGCAGCCCGCCTATTTCTGGTTGAGGAAAGTATCTTTGTTTAAGGTAAGGACCTCTGATTGGCTACTACCTCCACCACTTTGGTTTCAGTTGAAAAATCTCAACAGCCATTGAAACGGAGAGATCCTTCACAAGTTAAACATCTTCACCTGCTATATTCAGTAAAGTATCTGGAAATCGAAAAGACAATGAAAGAAAAATACTACCTCTACTACTACTAAAAAGAAGCAGAAAAAGAAATAATGAATAAAATAGTAAATAAAAAAACTTGCATAAACATTTCAGTTGATTGGCATGCTATTAAACTTATCAAGGCACGTTCAGCTCAGCTAGAATATCTCATTTTTGTGCAGATTTTTGGTTTTTGACCACAAGCCTGCAGAAATGATGACAACCTAAGTTGTATGTTGTCAGGTTTAAGTGAAGATGAGGTTACTGGGATTCTTACACAGACTACACTGTAGACTACGTATTTGTAGTTAGTGTGTCTAGTGTTCAAAAATCTAATCAGCAAAAATCATGAAAAATATAATATCAAAAGGCATTCGTGTAACCTGATGATCCTGAGACTATTAGACAAAGATTTTAGTGTTAACATTGAATGCTGCTGATATTATCAAGGTGCTTGTTGGTATCTGTAACCAAGAAACTGTCACTCTTAAACCATCTGCCTTGACCGCTTAGCATTCTTCCTTGTTAAGTTAAAAATGATGGAGAATATGATGATACATTTATGAAAGAGAGATGATTTATGCCTTCTGTTTGTGAGTGGATGTTCTCTTCAAATTAGTTAACATGCACACATAATACTTTCAGGTTAAGGCAGTAAATTAGATTTTAGATTTACTGTGGTAACCTGGTTGTTGTAAAACCAGTCTGTGGTAATACTTGCGTTAGCTACTTTTGTCCTCATTGAACAAAAAATATAATTCCAGTAAAGGTTCTTATCGAGCCCTGCATCTTTTTCAGAGACAGCTTGTGAAGTTCTGAACTATGACTTGGTTGAGGAAGGGGTATTTCCTTTACAAAATGAACATATATACAGTGAAAAACTTAGTGTTAAAAGCTTGTTGTCATTCTTCTGTCCTGTAACGGTTAGCTCTACTGGAGATTAATTGCCACTCACTTCCGGACCTTAGGGAAAAAAGAAAGATGAGTTTTTCCCACTTCTTATGTAATGCCAGTGTGGTTGCATAGTGTTTTTTGAAAAGAAGTTGGCACTTTAAAGACTCAGGACATCTTTCAAATAACCATTCTGAGAATGTGTTAACCCAGTCCCCAATGCATTGTCAATGGAGCAACTCCCGGAAAGAAATCAGAATTCTGTAAAAAACAAACAAACAAAAATAAAAACAGGAGGCTTAAATTTTAAGCTTTGTCGACATATTAACGATTTAAAAGTTATGGTTGTCAATCCCAACTGAGACATATTTTCTTTTTAGATTGATGAATTTCAGGATCACTAAGTACATTTATTTTTAGTGTTTGATTTCACCTTCATTTCAAAAGTGGCCTGTTTTAAACATTAGAACTCTGGCCCATCTATCCATCCATCCATCCATCCATCCATCCATCCATCCATCCATCCATCCATCCGAGAGATGTAATCCCTCCAGCATGTCCTGGGCCTACCCCGAGGTCTCCTCCCGGTGGGATGTACCTGAAATATCCTATCCACATGCCTGAGCCACCTCATTTGGCTCCTCTCGATGCAGAGGAGCAGTGACTTTACTCTGAGCCCCTCCCGAACGGCTGAGCTTCTCACCCCATCTCTAAGGGAGAGCCCGGCCACCCTGCAGAGGATACTCATTTTGGCCGCTTGTATTTGCGATCTCGTTCTCTGGCTTATGTTGTTTTATGTCAGGTACACCATAATACAACTACCCTACAACTTTGTGGCATAATGTTGTCAACATGTCTGCAGTGTGGAAATAATCTTTAAGTGTGAAGCTTGCACAGTTCAGTGGCCACTTGTTAATACCACCAGTTCAAGTATTTCTTTTGAGGTGGTAGTAGCAAAGGTTCATTCAGTGCTACGATTCAACAAGTAAAAATAAAAACTTAACAATGAGTTCAGTCATCTAACTCAGGGAAATGCTCTATGAAGGAGCACTAGTCTGAGGTCAACACATATTGGAGAAAAACTTAAAAGAGAAAAAATAAGTTTCAATGAGACGGTGAAAAGTCACAAAGGATTACAAAGAGCTTGATTGTATTCATCATGTTAGAGGACTAACCTATTATTAAGGCAGAGTATATGGATTCTTTAGATTTCAAAACCATCTTCTAAAGGACAACATATTCCACACAGTGTTACCTGAGTTGTAACAACAATTAGTCACCACCTTCAAGGTTTCCTACCCGATTAGAACACTGTTGCCGTAACTACAAACATTTGAAGTGCTGACGTTCAGCTAGCATCATTGCATGGCCTCACTGCAGACTGTATTGATTTCTCATTTCACCAAAAGTATGCAGTGCTGTATGCCCAGGAGTTTCATCCATTTTATACATGGTATATAAACCAGGTAATCAAAGGGATTCTGACAAACAGCATGGTCATGTAATTATTCATGATAATGCAACAATGACAAAAAGTCCAAAAAAAGGTAGATATGTAGATAAATGATTTTTTTCCCCTTTTTTTAACTTGTTGATCATTTGTATAGCACATTTTCAGGTTCAAGACAATTCAAAGTACTTTACATAAAACATTAAAAGCATTACAGATAAAAAGCAGCTAGAATTACAATAAAATCATTTAAACACACAAAAATAAATCATTAAAAAGATTGAAAGCAAGATAAGTTAAAAGACACCGTGCAGATTTCATGCAAATTGGTTACACTTGTCCATGGACAGGAGCTCTGGGCTGATCTGTTTAGGAGGATTTGTAAGTCTGTCAATCATAGCAAACAGAGTGTAAGAATTGTTGACATTCTTGTTAATCAGTTAAGATAAATGCCGCTCTCTGGCCTTGCACAGCTCGTTGTTATAGTTACGCAGGCTTTGTTTGTACAGCTCAGAGTGAATCTGAAGTTTTGTTTTTCTCCACTTCCGCTCAGTTTTCCTGCATTCTTTCTTAAGGTTCCTGACCATACTG
>JBBBVU010000017.1:16764468-16778907 GCA_037177055.1 Atherinosoma microstoma
ATACGTTCAGGTTATACGGAGAGAGGGGTGTCTCAATTCATAGGGCTGAAAACATTGCCCTTTGCCTCCACACTTTGATTAAAGGCGAAGGGGTAGGGCTGAGGGTAAGGGCTAAGGGGGAGAATTGAGATTGGGCCTAAGTGTCAGTTCCTTAGTTACTGCTTTGACCATCACTTTTTGGGACCACACTGATGTTTTTCTGTTATCTATCTCTGATATAGATCATCCATCTTTCCTTTCTCTTAGTCATATCAGGCCCGATGGATAAGTAATATGATAACTTTATTCACTTTATACTATAGTAATAACTGCACTGTGCTGGATTTTCATTTAGAAAGGTGAAGACTATTTGATTTCCGTTCCCTGTATAATGCCTTTATTATAGGAAGAGCCCTAGATGTAACATAGTTTTCCCCTTGGCTTATTTGAATAAAACAATTTGAAAAAAAAGGTTTCACAAATATTACAAAGTGCTAAACAGAGCAGAAATTATGAGAGGTAAAATCTTTACGCCTTTAATCATTTTTTGAATATTAATGAACATAAAAAGTTGATTTTGTTCAATTGTATAAAGAACAGTTTGTTAAGGTTTCAACTGAAACGATGCAGCAGTGAAACTAAAATCCAAAGCCAGGAAGAACCTTTTTTACCTTTTCCAGACAAACGATCACTATATAAAGTTTATACCAGCTTTTTCATATAAATAAAGGAAGACAATGAATTAGTATATGTTGTCTTAAACAAAGGGAGGTAGAATTAAATCTTATGTACCACTTCTTTACAAGAAGTATTGTCGCATTGCATATTTGGACTGAACACTCCAAGTTATCCAAGTTGATAACTGTAATGGAGTGTGTTCCATTTAACTTTTTCATACTGAGCCTGGAAACCTATCAGAAGTGTCCTCCATATTTATCTGCTCCCATCATCTATGCATGCCAGCATTATTGATATTCTGGATTAAACTGAGCCCTCTGTGTTGTCCCTGTGGAATTAGTTTACTGTGAAGTCAAGATCAGAGGGATCTCTGACCATAAATTACACTAACTGAGTCACAGGCCACTAAAGATACTTTTTTTTAGTTTATTTAGAAGTGAATTACATTAAGTATATTGCATGTGGAACTGTGGGTTCCACCTTTCTGAGCCCGTCTTGCAGACTGTAGTATCGTTTTGACTGATGAGTAAAACAACTTTGCTTTGTGGATGAGACTGTTAGAGGAAATGACCAGAGCAGGGGCGGTATTGCCTGTCACTGCAGAAATGCTGCGGTTCAATTAACTTGAATAAGAAGGGAGATTCTCTGTCCTCCCTCGTAATATTACCAGCTTGGTAATTTAAAACCTGAAACTTTCAAAAAGATGTAGTTCACCTCTCAAGTAACTGAGAAATATATTTATGAAAAACTCTGTTTTAGATTAATGAACTAGCAACGTGGGACTCTTTTGACTTTTAAATTAAATTCTTAGAAGGATCGTTTTTCAGTTGAAGTTGAGGCCATGTAAGACAGATAATTATTAGTCCTTGTGATCGCAACACACAAATACATCAAACCTTGACTGCTGCAAACAAGGAACACTGTCATTAATAAGAGCATGAAAATGCAGCCGTGGCTATTAAAGTTATAATGCGAAAGCCTCCATCATACTTCCAAATGTGCTGCTTCTTCACTGAGAATCTGTGTGACTAATGACTAGATGGCTGAACCTGCTTTATGAAATGATTAAGTACATGATGCTACGGGTGGCAATTAAAATAACACATTAAAACCACAAACATCCTGCAAAGTTTTACAGCTGATGACTTAAAAAGGCATGCAAAGAACCTTTCTACTAAATCTTTGGTTCAGGTTACTTGTCACTTTTTTTGGAGAAAACATTGAATTCCTAAATCATCAGCTCAATGACACATGAAACAAGATGAATGCTAAGAGGAAGGATTTATCAAAGGTCTAAGTTGTTTTCTGTTAATTATGAAATGAATTTCTTGTGATTGCAAATAAATTACTTGATGTACATTTGTAAATATCAATTTCACATAATCAGAGATATGGATCAATTTCTACTCAATGATTAGTTAATAAATTAATAGGCACTGTTTAATTCTTTTCTCCGTATAATATCTGACACAAATACCCCTGCTACATAAATTGAATTATTTATCCAAACAGCTGTCAAAAACACCCCACTGTGCTCCATTACAGACCAGTCCAAGCAGTGTGATAATTAAGGGACCCACTGAACCAAGTATATAAAAGCACTCCCAGGCTGTTAGTTATATTACAGCAAGAGCAATGGACAGTTTCATAAGAGTTTATCTTTACAACTTCTATTTTTAGTCAGTATTATGATTGCTACCATTTTAGGCTTGGTGTAACAAGTGTCTGTTTAAATCCAATCCAAAAAGAAAGGGCATAGATGAATGCACTTTTTCATATATTGCAGAACGTTTTATTGTGCAGAGCTACTCACCAATAAAGCTATACTAACTATATTTGCAGAAAAGTTGGAAAGTGTTTTTTTTTTCCTTTTAATCACCACCTTATAAATAAAATTGGAAAAAAAAAATATTCAAAAGAGACAGGAAGAGAAATGAAATTATTTCAAAATTCACAATGCTGTTTTATTTATTTATTTTGATAGACAAATGTAGAATGTGATGCCAGCAACCTACTCAAAAAGAAAAAACAATAATTAGGAGTGAAGCATATTTACCACTGTTTTACATTAGCCTTCATTTGAATACACTTCTTAATTATTCATTCGGGAATTGAGGATATTAACTGTTACAGTTTTTCAAGCGGAATCTGTGTCCATTCATGCTGAATACAAGATTTTGGCTGCTCAACAGTCTGTTTTTTGTTGCCTGATTTTTGTCTTTATTATGCTCCATTCATTGTCTGTGGGATGCGGCAGCAGCAGGTCTGTCAAGAACACACTCAATGTTAGGTTGTTTAGGAAGAAAGAATTCTGAGACTGTCCTACTGAAATATACCAAATCTTCATCACTGGTATTTTCACACACAGGCAGATGCCTAATACCATCACAAAGCTGGTTTTTATACCTTTTGTTGATAGCAATATGGGCTGTCTTTCTCATGTTTGTGCATATTTTTCCCAAAAGTGGCTGAAAAAGGACTCCTCTGACAACAGAACATTATTTCTGCAGGCTTTCTCTCCATCTGAGATGAGCTTGTGCCTGAAGATGCCATAGCTTCCTCCTTGTATAAAACTGTTCCAGGCTACATTTCAGGATGCTGCATGTGGACTGTGTTTAGTGACAGTGGTTTTCCAAACCAAAGCCCATGTGGCTGTATTGATCATAAGTAGTAGCATAACAGTTTTTTTCATGCAACGCTCACATTCAAAAGTGGTTTCCAGCCTTGGCCCTCACACACTAAATCTTTACATGATATTATGCACCATGGATGTTGGGACAATCAAGTTCTCCATGGTTTTGAATCAAAACATATTTCTTATTAAACAGTTCTTATTAAACAGATCAACAATTCTCTGACTAAGTTTAGTACAGAAGAGTGAGCAAGGACCATTTGCCTCTCTCCCAACTTATACTGAGGATGTTGCAGGAATCACTAAAGATTATTTCCCTTGTACCTATCCCTATCTGTAAAATAAAGCATCAACAAAGTTAACAAAGGAAGCATTGCAATTTTTGTTGCATTCCTTGAATGTTTAATCAATCGATTTTTTAAATGTACAATATTTCACTAATTTCATTATAGTCTTAAATACTGCATTTAACCCAAGAAAAACTGGGGAGAAATGTCCAATTTTTTTAAAAATCTGAAGTCTTTATTTGGCCCTTTTGACAAAATGTGGAATTTCTTTATTTATTAATTTTTTTTGTATATCTACCATTTATTACCGTGTGACATGTCAAAATAATTGTAGTGTTGTCTTATGCTTCCTGGTAACCATTAAGGGGCAGAAGACACATATCATATTGTATACTGCAGGGTTTTGAGCAAAGTTTTTGCCATAAATTCATGCAAAATGTCTCAGAAGCTGTATGTACATATCAAATATGATAAGTTTGCCTTTATAAGGTTAAGCATTGCAATCATGAAAAAAGGAAAACCCACTTTTTCAACTATGGTGCTTTCAGTTTCAGGTCATAATGAAATAGAAAACAAAAAATAAGTAAATAAATTAGATGAAATAAAAGCAATATAATACAAATAATAATAAAGAAAATAAATGTGATTAATAAATCAGCTAGTTTGACCATCTCTATAAGAGTGGATGTTCTGGCAAAAGTGAATGTATTTCTCCAATGGAGCCATTCTCTAAATGAAGACTGCTCTGGCTTTACAGGTACTGTTTTGGTGGAAAACATGCAGATTAATGGCCGTGCCCAGGACCCAGGCAGAACCATTTCACTGACACTGCTTGACAACTATAACTACTGGGTGATACTAGAACCAGCACGACAGAGACTCTACCTCAACAGCACTGGGCGTGTTCTGGACAGAGATGTAAGTACAGGAAAGATGACAACCACACACAGGTTTATTGCTACTTCTAAATAAATAAACCCTCCTTTTTTATTTGATTAACCTATATTTTAGAACTTTATTTGCCTGTGTAACCGATGATAGATGTGTATCCAAACAGTTACACAACCATCCTTATTTTTTACATTTATGCTTATGGTTTATGATTTATAGCTGAATGTCTCCTTTGCACCTTTTTTTTAACAACAGATAATGATCCCATAAAAGTTACTAGATACTACTGAAGTTTTAACAACAGAATTGAAGGTAATTTCAAGTAATTTGTGTCAGTATATTATAATAAGCCCCCCTCTAGTGCGTATTGAGTATATAAATAAATACAGACACTTGTATGCATGCCTGTGTCTGTACACAATATCCTCACTTCAGCTCCCCGGGGTACTCTGTGAACATGCTACGCATACAAATTAGTCCAAATGGTACAGGATGAGATAAAGTGTAGGGTGCAGAGGGGTTAGCACATTAGAGGCCGTTTTAAACCACGTGCATAGATTAACCAGACTAAGTGGAGTGAGGCAGATGTTAAGATATTGACGGTAATCCTAAGAAATATCAATAAAACAAAGGGCGACAAGGCAGGAGGAAAAATGTAAGGAGATGGGCTGGGTTTGAGGAATAGCTTGTTGCTTTGATTATAAGGCAAGTTCATCCTTGTTGATAAATTCAGGTAAAATCAAGCTGGTGCTCTCTGTTCTGCACTGAACAGAACATGGCATCATTTCGTGCATTAGATGTAAAGGGAAAGAAAATCCGGCTAATAACATTCTGAAAATATTTAAAACAACAATAGTCTTGATTTATTTTTGCCAGTTCTACTGTATGCAGTCATCATTATTAATAATAAGATTGATTAGTGGAACATTAAAGCTGTCATTTTATTATCTGTGCTCAGTGAAGTGTGCGCTTGTGCTGTGGAAATTTTGAATACTGATGCTGTTATATCTAATATTTTTCATGACCCGAGTAAACTGTCAGAAGAGAGTATTAGAGCTATACACTCACTTCCACTCCGACGCTTCAATGACATGTCTTTTGTTTCCATTTTTCAGCCCCCCAACTACATCACCACTATTGTAGTTCAGGTCCAGTGCACCAATGAGCTGGTTGGTACTGTCATTTTCCATGAAGTACGGATTGTTGTGAGGGACAAGAATGACAACGCCCCTCGCTTTCAGCAGCCACGCTACTATGTTGCTATCAACGAGGTAAGGGAGCAGAGATTGAGTAATAATTGCAACTCGACAGTCTTTGCCTTTTGCAGCAGTTCTGTGCAGTGTGCCGACATTGTTTTTAGCCCCATACTGTGGTCGACTTATACAACTGGCAACTGGAAAATGCATTGAATCTTCATTCTTTTCAATCATTTGTTTTCGAGATTAAATAATAATTCCCTGCTGAGTTTTCCCGTCTTTATTGTTCACAGTTTGTGTGGATTGCATGCTCCAAGTTCTTGTCACAGTGTGTTAGAAAAGCCATATGCAACTCCCCCTAGAGTATAGTGAGTCATTCTACATTGATGTCAACTCCCTTGAATAGGATATCCTGCCTGGTGACTGGTCCTGTGGACTTTGCTGAGGGCTATGGGGAACAGCGGTGGTTCTCATACTTACTTTTTGTTATTCTGTCAGCATTGCACGGAAGCCTTTAGACTGCTGCTGACTGCAACATTTTCCATTTTTGATTCTTTGTATATTAATGGAATGTAGTGCCGATAGTACTGGCCACGTGAAACGGCTTTCTGCTATAAGTTCACGTTGTGCTCACAGGAGGCTGTTTGGGCATTTGACTTTTGTTTTTCCCTACTCTCTTATTTTCTTCCAGCTCACACCAGTCGGAACAACCATTTTCACCGGCTTCTCAGGAAATAATGGTGCTACAGACATTGATGATGGGCCCAATGGACATATAGAATACAGCATCCTTTACAACCCCAATGATCCGGTATATGGATAGGTCACACTATAATAAAGGCTCTTTGCACCATTGTAAATTTCCTCTACAATCATGACATTTCTCCCCCCATTCTTTGTCATTTTAAGGAATCTAACAGCACAGTAAGGGTTGGTAACACCCTTTCAGGATCCATTATGCTGGCCGAGAGGCTAAACTATGAGGAGAGAACCCGCTATCTGGTTTTGGTCCAAGCCAATGTAAGTAAACTAACCTTCACGGTCTCATCTACTTTTATTGCAGATATTGAAAGAAGCAAGTCTGCAGTATCTGCCAGTTAAGAATAGTTATTGAGTTGCATGTTTTCTGAGGTTGTCTACCTCAGCTCTGACTCAGAGGGTAAAGTACTTTAAATGCCCTAAAGCTAATATCTCAGGATATGTAGATGTTTCAGTTGTTACATTGTGGGCGTCCTAAACATACAGTAAGCTGCTTTGATTTATTCAAGTTTGTAAACTTCATAATCTCTCCAGTGTGTAGTTTAAAGTCAAGCAAACTTCACTTTTATTTCTGGATTTACCAGTACTAAAAGATTCAACATTTTGGTAAGTCATGACAAATACTTTGAGGTTTTCTCAAGCAAAAGTCAGCCACAAATTGTAAACCATATTTAAATCATACAAATTCAGAAATAGCTCACAACGGCCAATAGATACTGAAACTTAATTTTGATATAAGCTATCTTGACATTTTCTTATATTAAAACTGTAAACTGGAGCAGCATTGCATATCAGGTTTCATTTATGGATTTTACTTGTGGGGGTGGATTTCCCTTCATACTCTCGCTGAACAGGATGAGTAAAAATAAATGTAAATCAAGTAATCCTAATGATGTAATTAAGGCTGTGTGGATTATAATGAGGGCATATATATGTCCCTTGTCTAGTTCTAACCCTCAGCCAGTTGACAAAAAGTAAATGCCTGTTGACCAAGAGCAACTGCAAAGCTACCAGCTAAAAATCTGACACCAATTAGAGAAATACCCAGGATGGGATCTACAGTAAGGATTTGTCATGCTTACCTTGTGTGGGAGTGTTGTCTCACAATTTGGAACATGTCTTGAATGCATGTCATCCCAAAAAAGAACAGTTATTAGGATTCACATTGTAATAATCCGTTTCCACTCACTCATTTTGAGCATTAAGATTGTAAAAGCTCGTCAAAATTGCTATAAGCAAATTCAATACTGTTTTCTAAACAGTTGGAGATGCATTTTCTCACAAAATTCTGTATCTATTTTTCTCTGAACATAGAGTTTTATCCTCATCAGGTTTAACATAATCAGCTTCAACCTCAAGAGTTTAATCTTGTCAGTTAATATGACTTGTTTCTTCTTTAAATGTACACTTATTTATTTATTACAAAAAAAGAAAAAAAGTCATCTCAGTGTAAGAATCTCAGATCACATTGTCTGCCTTTTTTGAAAAGTTCCTGTCAGGCAGATCTCAGTGTGTACAGGTTGAAGGTTTCACATTTTGGCTTCCTTGGTGTCTCCCAGCGGTTGATTTGGTGACCACTCCTTCTCATTTTATATATCAATAGTTTTGATCAAAACATTTCTGATTCAAATTTTCACTTAAATACTGATGAGACTGTGATGTACTGTTCTGATCTTGCTCAGATTCTCAGCTATCTTGCATTCAATACAGTTCACAGTAATTTGACTGATTTTAAATTTATTCTGATGTCACCAAATCTAAACCCATTATGTTCTCAAATGGGAAGTCTATAACACTGAATATTCCACCTACTACCATTTTTCAGGGCTCTGTTGTTGAAGCTGAATCTCATTATAAATATGTCAGAATTGTAATACATGTTTCTTTATATTTTATGCATGTAGCCGGTACTTTTATGCCTATATTGGTGTATGGTAATGTTGTGTACATGCATGTTTACTTACAATGCTTATGTGCGTTAGATGCAGTCTATTATACAGCACTGAAGTGGATAACTAATTATAAATCTCTCATTACATCTTCTTATACGCTTGCGTTGGTTGGTCTGCATTGCCTATGCACTGACTCAGTCTCTTTGGTATGCTCTTATTTACAAGGCTATTCTTGGTCTGCCTCCTCTTTATTTACAGACCTACATTAAAAAATAAAAAAAAAGCTTGGAAGTTTTTCTCTTCATACTCAGGGTTTTTCCTTTTGGCTATTCCTAGGCAACAGGCCGTACTGAACTGAGAGAAAAGAATGTTTGCAATGATGCTGCTCCCTTTGCACCGAATCAACTTCAAAATTGCTTACAATTAAGAAGGTGATCTTGCTGAATGGATTCAAAACAATTTTATGAAACTTAGAGGCAGATACTACTTCTCTTCACAGTTTGTGTCAATAGTTCATTTGGAGAATGTTAATCTTTTGAAGTGCTGTTCTGGGTTTCATCCTCTAAAGCAGAATAACCACAACTCCTCTGTTTATGATTTGTTGCCATGTGTTATTTTATTAAGAAGAAAAGGTTTAGGAGTGTGGGGGGTACTGCAGTTCAGTCTGGTTTTAAATGTTTTGATGTAAAACACATTATTTACATCTTAACATGTCCTCCTGTCAGTTACATCAAAATAGGTGCCTTTTTACAGGAGTACAACTTGACTGCAAATGCAATGAAAGTGTCAAAACACTGACAGCCTATTTCTTTAGAAATAAAATGTGTCCTTGTAGCTAGTTTTTATTATGGTCTGTTTTATGGTTCCTGAATTAAATAAAGGCTCAAAAGTAACCGTAACATATTAGATCACCCCCATACAGCAACATTTAAAAAGAACATCAATTTAAACAAATACTTAATCAACCATGAGGGACAGTGAAGTTCTGGCTAAATGAAACAAAAGGTGGGAGCAGATGAGCCACATAATGGGCCATAGGATCTGGGCTGCTCACCTAACCTGAAGTCCAAAACTAACCTAAAGAAACAAAACTGAAAACAGGAGTACCAGTGACTCCCAACTGAACTCATATGCATCTAAAACAATGAGAAGTTGCAGCAGTGCAAAGCTGGGATTGGTGGTGGCTGGCAGGACACCGCCCCCTCCTGGCTTTATAACCCTAGGGATGTCTATCCAGCCAATCACTGAGAAGGAAGAAAACAATACAGGTTAATCAAAGAAGAGAAGACCCACGCTGACAGAGGCATGCGTAACAGTCTGCAACAGTACATTCAGTATTCCCACATTAACAAAAAAGTTCGTACAAATCTAAATTGTCTTTAGCTCGCTGTAAAAAAAAAACAACCTTTTAAGTAAGACAAAGTATAAATACAGAAACACACATTCCACAATATAAAGCATTAGATGCACGTTGATTTTAGCTTCAACAATGTGTGGTGCCCCATGACACAAAGCAGCAAAGCATTGGGGATTTTAAATGTTTGAATTGAAAGTGTTGTGCATCTTCCAGGACCGCGCTCCATACCCCCCAAACAGACTGACAGCTACCACGACACTGACTGTGGACGTCCTGGATGGAGATGATCTGGGCCCCATGTTCCTGCCTTGTGTCTTGGTGAACAACACTCGTGACTGCAACCCCCTCACCTACCGTGTTGCTATCCCTGAATTTACTGAACCGGTAAGAACCAGATAGACAGGCAAGAGTGAACACACTGCTGCTCAACAAGGTCAACACATTCCCTTCTGTTAATACCATCTGCATATTTGTATTTTTTTTAAATTTTTTTTGCATGCAGCTTGTGTTTTTGTCTGTTTTATGTATTATGCACGTTTGATTAAGATTTGTGATGCGTCATATGAATACCCTAATTGCTCGCTTACACCTTATTTTGCTACCTCAGCTAAAGGCAGAGTAGGTTTTGCTATCTTTGCCTCAGCATTCCTATTCCATTGGGATTTTTTGCTCTGTTTTACCTGCAATCAGAGCTGAGAGGTTAGCTGACTTAGGATGACAGTAAAGCACCTCCAGAATTCACAGAAGGCAGAAAAAGAGAGAGGAAGCTGAGAATAAAATATCTTAGACAGAAGTGGAGAGAGCAATAAAAGCTACAATAACCTATTGAGCAGCTTTGTTTTTTTTTAACAGTCTGTCTTATGTTTATTGAGTGATTCTGTGCATGAAGTTAATATCATAATGCAATGCTATGATTCAGTTGGCATTCTGAGCATGACAGTTTGAATGTCATGAGGATTCTGATCTGGTCTCTAGTTCCATCCTGTACACACAGTATGTGAGGCATGAATTAGACACATTCATTGCCCTCAACTGTGAATGTGCACTCCCAATTAAATGCTCTGTATCATGCAAATGTGAAATGATCACCACATCTGTTTTACTAATGAGTGGATTACATTTGAAATTATTTAAAAAAAATCTGATGGAACTCAAGTGTTATAAAATGTGGAATGTATTTAGCTGAGCTCTTAACCACTCGTGGGAAATGACTGCATCAGGTATGGGTAAAATATACTGAAGTGATGTGATTTGAACAAGTAAGATGAAAAGATTTACATTTATTAGACACAGAGCAGGAAAGACTATAAAACACAAAAGCCTACAATAAAATCACAGTGGGATATACAGTATCATATATAGTATGGCTGAGAAAATTGAGAGTTGATAAAGTTAGATTCAGGCCTATAACAATATGAGGCTACAAATGAAAAACAAACATCTGCAATATGTGTATGTACTGTATGTGCTTTGAATTGGCTGTAGTTAGGTGGTCACATTGTAAGTAACAGCTGGTTGTTCAGCTTTTTATTTTTAAGTTTTAATTGTCCATGACCAAGAGCTTTCCATTTGGGCTTTGCCCTTAATCCCCTACCAGAAAATAACCTCTCTTGTAGGCATGTGTTTTGGAAACAACGAAAATTTAAAAAATGAAATAAAACAGAATAAAATAAACACATTGGAATTTTTTTATTTAAAAACAAAAAGAAAAAAACAGTGATTGGAATAGAAATAGAAATAATTTAAACTCCCTAGGAGTAAGTGTGAGCGTGAATGATTGTTTGCATCTCTGTGTTGGCCCTGTGATATACTGGTGACCTGTACAAGATATACCCTGCCTTTCACCTGTGCATTGCTGGGATAGGCCCCAGCTCCCCCACAACCCTGAATTCGAGTAAGCAGCATAGAAAATGAATGAATGATCTTCAAGTAGATTAAGGACAAAAATATGTCACAGTTTGGAATTTGAGAAGAAAACGTGAACAGAGGATGCAGCAATCAGAATAAGGGCCATGGCATGACACCCAAACCATTTTTTTTTTTTATCTTACCATGTGATAATAGCAGAACTGATGGCAATTGGCTGACTTGGATAACATTTCTAAATAGAAAAACCTATGTGTTGTCCAGGATTCCTCCAGACACCAGACAGTAAACAATCCCAGAAGGTAAAAAGCTTTAGTTGACCCAGTCATCCATGAATAACATGGTATAGCTAATCAAACTGTTTCTAAAAATCTTCATTTTCTGTACCAAAGTCTTCTAGGGGTCCATCTTTTTTGGCAATTGCATCCAATTTCTCACTGAAAATGATTCTTCAGAATGCCACGGCTAGGAAATTAACAGCCATGTTTTGAAGCCGTCTCTGCTAGCTACTATCATGAGCTAAAGGCTGTATAGCTCTGTTTTGTTTGTTTTTTTGGAGCCACTTTTCAGTTACAACCTTTACTGAAAAGTTTTCAGGTAGCTTGTGATTCATGATTCCACAGAAGGTGGAATTTGTCAAGCATTTTGTGATTACACAGCGCACTAATTTAGAGAAAAAGATGTGTTATATCAGTTTTATTGTAATTTGAAACTCTGTAGTTGCAGCAATGCTTGCTTTAGTTGTGAAGAGAGTTCACTTATCATAGAACTGAATGCATCCTATGGTATACCTGGGTTTAGGTAAAATTGAGGGCCTAGAGGGCCCTGACAGTTCCATTCTGACTCAATAACCACAAGTTGCCCAGGTCCTGTGGCTACAAAACAAGCCCACATGATCACTCTTCAACCACTGCCCTTGACAGTCGGTATGAGGTGCTAGTGATGATATAAGCTGTATTTCGTTTTCATCAAACACTGAGCTGTGCATTGTGGTCAGGAATGTCCTCCTGGGTATTCTCTAACCAAAGGCCTTTGTTCCAGATTTTTTGTTGTTTGCATAGATGTAACCAAACTCACTGTAAATGAGAAGATACTTTTTTCTGTCAGCCCTTCCAAGCAAGCCATATTTGTTAAATGTTTTTCTGATTGTACTGTCATGAACTTCATCATATAGCATGCTAAATGAAGCCTAGAGTCTGAGCTATAGCACTTTCTCTATTTATTGCAGTCTGACATTGTGGTGAACTTGCTTAGACATCCACTCTTGGGAAGATTGGCAGCTGTCTTGATTGTTTTCCACTTGTGAATAATCTTTGTCGTCAATTAATATTGGACTCCAAGTTGTTTGGAAATGGCCTTATAACTTTTCCCAGGCTGGTTATTAATAACATTTGTTTCTCTTTCATCATTACTTGTGATTTTCTTCCTTGGCTGGAAAGAAATCTGAGAGCTCCTGACCTGAAAACAGACAAATCATCTGCCTTTATCAGTTACATCACACTTGTTAATCAGGAAATGATTAAGTGCATTTAATTAGGAGCACCTGACTGGTACTTGCCCTCTTAATTCATATGGAATTTACAATATAATGGTGTACTTTTTCATGCACTGCTTTCTTCTGCATTTTTGACTTAGTTTGACCTCGCTGTGTTAAAGATATGCTTTGGGGTTTTTTTTGTTTGTTTTTTTGTTTAGTTTTTTTTTTGTTTTTTGAAGTTGAGTTTTGAGAAGTACTTTTGAGTTCATAAACAATGGTCAGAGCTCTCGTAGTTTAGAGAATCCAAAATGAATTCTGACAGTGAGCCAAACTAACAGTACTGAGAACAAGAACCACAGAAGAATAAGTTTCCATTATTAATTTAAACAAATTTAAGGAAACTTAGACCTCTAAAATTTGACAGCATTTGAAGAGATGCTATATCCAATGTTGGTATTAATAGTGTATTCAGATGTAAGTCACTTTGGGTAAAAGCATCTGCTAAATGACTATAGAATAGAACATTTGCTGGAGTCATGTTAACATGGTCTGTGATCTGGCAGTGTTCCAATAAGAACCTTGTCTCATCCACTAGAGCTAGAGTGCTGATATCAGTAATATGATTACTTGAGCCACCATGAATTTTTTTTTATGTTTAAGTTGTATTAGATTGCCAAAAAATTCACTCTTGTGGTGGCCCAAATCTGAGTAACTGTTAGCTTAGCTTGCCCCTCCTAAATCCCCTCTAAATCTCCAAACAGCGAGAGCTCTGACCTCCTTGTGCTGCAGTTAAGAAGCTAACTACAATAAATGCTCACACAACCCCACTTGAAAAAATACCGATAAGATATGTATTTTAAAAGGCAGAAAAAAAACAGATTTAGATCATGTAGCCTTGCTATGCTAATTTCCATGTAACTCAGAGATTTTGGGCTGAGGTTACACGCCAAGTTAAATACATGTATTTGTTTATGCAGGTTCTGATGTACACAACTCTGATAACTGGTGCAAGGCAAAAAATGAAAGAACCAACTGTTCTTCATAGCGGATATGTTTTACTTTCCTCTTGATTGGTCTGAAATCACCATCATTGCTGCTTCATCCTGTCTGTATTTGTGTCATTCTTTTATTTTCCTGGTGCAACAGTGTCAGTTGTAAATTTGGTTTTCATTGTGTGAGAAAAATGGATGTGTTACATGAAAGCACGAGAGAAGTGTGAAAAGCATGAGTCTCATTCGTAATGCAGTTTGCAGTCAGTTTTCGTCTCTTCTTCATTCTGCAGGTTAACCATTATGCTAACATGTCTGTCCACTGGGAGATTTGTCTACACATAATTGATGAGTGTATTATAATTAATCACAATGGTTAGACAGGTATTATTAAGTTAATCTGTTTTTTTTTTTTTTTTTTTTTTTTTCCCTTTTT
>JBBBVU010000017.1:16779007-16825064 GCA_037177055.1 Atherinosoma microstoma
CTTGGGGGGTTGTTTGCACATAAGTGGGGGGTGGGTTGTGAGTGAGCCCAAGGGTGGAACAGGTGTTATTAGGGTGATCTTTTTTTTTTTTTTTTTTTTTTTTTGCCCTGGAGGGGGGGATAGTGTGGGCTCTGGAGTCCCTAGGATAATGACTGCTGGAGGCGGGTATTAAAGCTAATCATCATTGTGCAGAGCTAGGGGGATTTGATTTAGTGCACCTCCATACATTGTAAAAGCGAGAGGGCTGATTGGGGAGGGGTGTAAGGATTACTCCAGAGCTGAGGGATAAAAATATACCCCCTGGGGGAGGGATTCCTCTACCAGGAAGCTGTTAGCCATGTGCCTCTCTGCACTAAGGAAGTTCGACACGGGCCTATTTACATTTTCACAAATACTGTAACAGGGTTATGGAAGCATTTTGCATGAGTGGAAACATTCTTAAATGTGATTAGCTAAACATATTCCCACTGTGCCAATTTTTGATGGAAAACTGTGGGAGTAAAGCACCTATAATATTTGTTTATAAATATGCATGAGCAAGAGAAGTATCATACAGAACCACAAACAAATTACCCTTAATGCTCATCACTATACAACCCTCCTTAAGAGCATGCTGATTAAGAATAGATCTAAGAGCACTGTCTTTTATTTTTCAAACGGTGTGAAAAATAATTGGCTGGTCTGTTAACGATTGTGGCTACTTAGGCAAGGGTTATCATCAGTGAAACAATAATGGATATCAGAAATGTGTGATGCTTTTGAGGTTTGGATGGTGACTTTTGTATCATCCACCATTCATATATCTGCAATCTCCAGATGTATTGAAGCAAAGATCAGCTGCCCTTTCCAAGCTTCTGCAGTTTTGGTTACCAGGTAGGCTATAGGACCATCCTAAATAACACAGTGGGGCACAATTAATAAACTAAGCACAAAAAAACTAGATTTTGTGTTTGATCAATTATTATTGCTTTGTTATAAATTATAGCACTCAATCTTATACCATTGGAAAACCTGTGGGTTTCCTTTTTAAGTAGTGCCACATTTGTAAAGAAAAAGCATTTGTAGTATGAGTAGCAGCTGTGCCCATGAAAACTTTGCCTCCTTCACTTCCAATTCCAAACAGCTTTTTCTGCTATTAAGTCTTGTTTATTGTCATTAATTAGTTTGGATAAATGAAGGCTGAAGAAATAAAACATGTTGGCAATTGAACAAATTATTAATTTAACAAACATGAGCCTCATTTGTAAGTGTTAGAGCTGTACTCAGCCACAACAGCTTTGCACCTTCTCCTTATGCTGGTCACCAGATTGGTCACGTTGTGTGGTGGCATCCTATTCTTCAACCAGCATTTGCCACACATCAGCCATCCTCTCCTTTCCCAAATTCTGGAGGTAGTCTCTAATGAACCCTGCTCTGAACCCAGACTGTGGAGGTTTTGGATTAACTGGTTGCAGAATCTCATCTTGATATCTTTCTGACATTGGCTCCAAATGATGGCAAGCCTTGTTCTTGCAGTGAGGGAGATGCAGTCCCACATGGTCACAAACTTAAAGCTAAACATAACATTCCTCCACATGTCCATGTTTCCAGTGCACATGCGGACAACAGTGCAAATGAGCTGTCATGGTAGGCCTCTTAGCACCCCTGTGAGACTGGAAATTGGCTGTGTGTAATAAGTTCCGGATTCATTGGGTAGAGAGCTGTTAAATGTGGCATGCTCTAAGCACACACCAGCTGACTGCTGTAGCAGGGTGCATGCTCACAGGTGGCACCTGATTAGCTGCACCTGATGCACCAGAAGATTTAAACAAAGGTCAATAGCAGAATGAGCTGTTAGGCATTAGCAGAGAAGGATTGGCAAAATTTGTATGGGTGAAATCCACACATTAAACTCTACTGCTCATCCCACCAATTCATTTTCCTTACAAATGTGTTTCCATTTAAAAGGGAAATGAACAGGCTCTCCAACTGCCTAATAGTCATTGCCAAGAAACACTGTTACAACAAAGAGATAATCAACCAAACACAAATTTCCTTACTTTATATGTTAAATATATATTCCTCCATAAGTGGAATGTGCTATCAGGAAGTGAAGCTGGGGTGACACCCAATCAAAGCAGCTCCTCTCATACCCTTTTTATGCAGAAAACATCTTTATGGGCCAGTTGGAGAGACTAGATCAGCCTCTCCAGAGAATGCTTTTTTCTGTGGAAGCATAAAATTGTGAATAATGTACAGTTCATTACATAAGACCATGCCACAGTCAAAATATTAATGTGAGCCACAGAAAATATTATATAGGGCAAATTATGTCTTTTTTCTTTCTTTTTTTGTAAACAGAATTTCAATGCATGAAAAATGCAGACACTAAATCAGCATTTTTTCTTATGATGATATCTTTGCAACAACATCAAGAGACAATAAATGTATTTTTATGTGTTTGTCTTGGTATATTGTTCCTCCTCATGCCGTGATGCAGAGCAAACTAAACCCCCTGAATGTGACTCCACCCATCCGAGCTGTGGACATGGACAGAAACATACAGCCACCATCAGACAGGCCCAGCATTCTCTATTACATCTTGGTTGGTACGTTCCTCACATATCCTCATTGATTATTCACATTTAATGCTTTTTGGTTCAGTTGGTTTGCCATGGCTCGACTTCTTGATGTAACCCTAAACTGTCTCATTTTTTATTGCAGGTCATCCAAGTACATACTCAGAGTATTTCACCTTGAACAGGACCACTGCAGAATTGAATGTTCTGAACCCGATTAGCAGGGATTTGTACCAGAGGTTCACACTCATAATCAAGGTGAGAAATAAAGTTACATTTGACTCGTTCCCTTGATTGCTGTGGTATTCTCTGAAACAGTGTTTATTTTATTGAGATTTGTTGGATGTCAGCTTTAAAGGAGCAAAGCGCAAGTTCTAGCTTTTTTCCAGAAGTCTGCCCCCTCTGGCGACAAGTGGATATGACTCCAGTGTTGTGCACGCGCATGGGCCGCTTCGACTGCTTTGGTCTTTGTTTACCTGCACTGCACTCAGTCCGAGCCCGGAGTTAGATGCACAAACTATAAAATCAATTTAACTAGATTAGATTATGTCACTGATAATCGTATTATATTTTCAATGTCAAGACGACGTCTTCATCGTCCAAGGCAACACAGTGGTTTGTGTTGAAAATATTAGTTTATTGTTAGCACATCTAGAAATGTGTTAATATGGTCTGATGAATCAGCAATCGCCCGAAATCGGTACTCAGCCTACAATCTAATCACAGCCATGACGATATAAGAGTACAACAGCTTGCGCTAATAAATAAATAAATAAATAAAATATAGCCACGAGCCTTTGTTACATTGTATGCTAACGGTAGGGTTAGTGTTGCATGCTAAAAACTTAGCATTAAAATATTATCTATCCTGATTTCCGTCATACATATCACATTTTTTAGTAAGAAGAAAGCCAGCTGAGGGTCACGTTTTATTCCCAGAGCAGATCGGATCTCCCTCCATTCATGGAAAGCTGCTCAGATGTTGACTCTCGTTTTGCTCCTGCGGCGATCAGACCCCAGTTTGGCCCTTTTCGTCACACTAGACAAACTGTTTCTTTTCTTGGTCTTTCGTGGAGTATGTGTTGGTGTTTGAGAGGTACTTGAGGTCGCCGGTCTCTTGTTATCCATTTTTAGTCATCAGTGTTGTCTAAACAATCCAATACTGGCAGTGGCCATGTTAACAAGCACGCACAGCGCATCAACCCATATGCACGCCCCTGAGGATTCGAACCCGAATCCCTCTCATTGAGCATCCAGAAACAGTACTATAGAGGCAACTGCAGTGAATAGAGATCGGCTTATCCTACAAATCAGGCAGTTGTAAGAGGATGTTGGGGAAAGAAAATAATAGTATTTAGCATTTAAACTTGCGCAATGCACCTTTAAAGTTTATTTATAGGATTTTTATTGAACCCTAGGCCTTTACAAAACCTATTCACCACAATGTTAAATTTTGAATATTTCAGATGTGCACAAACCTTGAAAACTTGTAAAAATCAAAACATGAGAATAAGACAAAAATAACTTGCTTTAAAGTTACGCAGCCTGCTAATCTTTTCAAGGTTCGGCCCAAAGTAAATTTTTCCTCCACATAAGGCAAACAAAGCTGTGCTCATCAAAATTATTAATCGTGTTTTATGTTTTACTGCTTTTGTGTCACCTCGAGTTTAACTAATATTTGAATAGTTTTAGTATGCACTCTTAAATGTTTTACTTAGATAATGTCAATTCTGAAGGCCATAAGCCTTATCTTTACCTGCTTAAGAAACATTGGTGAGAAAGACGTTATGATTTATGGAGTTATCTGGAGGATAGACTGCTTTACTCTCATGAATCCTAATTCTGAGCATAGCTTGCTTCGATGATCCTGGTGCCGAGCAGCGGTGCACGTGAACTTTTCGTTTACCTGTCACTAACCTCCAGACACCTCTGAGTACTTATAACCTATTATTTACCTCGAAAAGTGAAGAGCAAAAACACGAGAGGAGAACCTTTTTTTCCCGCTAGTGGAAAGGCATGTTGATCATATTAGCAGCATTTGCATGTCTTTGGGGTGGATTGCACATAGCTAGAGGAATGGAGTGAGTTCAAAGGGGAAGTAGGAAAAAAAACATGATAGATGGAGGGTGTGTGTGGTGGTTGCTTGGAGCCGTATTTATCTGAGTCAGTCAGAGGAGGAGCAGCTGTTCTTATAGGACTCAGAAGAGCAAGGAAATAGGAATTGAGAGTGTACTGATACAGTTGTGCTCAAAAGTTTACATACCCTGGCAGAATTTGTGATTTTTCTTTTGGCCATTTTTTAGAGAATATGAATGATAACACACAAAAAAAATGTTACTCATGATTGGTGGTTGGATGAAGCCATTTATGGTGAAACAACTGTGTTTACTCTTTTTAAATCAAAATGGCAACATAAACTATCCAAATGACCCTGATCAAAAGTTTACATACCCCGATTATTTTGGCCTGATAACATGCACACAAGTTGATCCAAAATGGTTTGAATGGCCATTAAAGGTAACCATCCTCACTTGGGATCTTTTTGCTTGTAATCAGTGTGTATGGATAAAATGTCAGAGAATTTCTGGGCTCCTGACAGATCCTTGCATCTCTCATCCATTGCCGCACTGACATTGCTGTTTTCTGAGTTATGGAGAAAGAATTATCCAAGGCACTGCAGAAAAAGGTGATTGAATTGTATAAAACAGGAAAAGAACATAAGAATATCTCAAAGGAGGTGAGAATGCCATCAGAAGTGTTCAAACAAAAAGTGGAAAATGATGGATTCTGTTGAAACCTGACCTCGATCAGGTAGACCAACAAAAATCTCAGCCACAACTGCCAGGAAAATTATTCGAGATGCAAAGAAAAACCCACAAATACCATCCGCTTAAATACAGAACTCTCTGAAAAAAGTGGTGTGGCTGTTCAAGATGCACAATACAGAGGAACCTGAAGAAAAATGGGCTGCATGGTTGAGTCGCTAGAAGAAAGTCATGCCTATGCAAATGCCACAAAGCAGCCCCCTTAGAATACAGTAAACAGCCAGAGACAAGCCTCCAAACTTCTAGAACAAAGTCTTTTGTAGTGGTGAGACCAAAATTGAGCTTTTTGGTCACAACCATAAACGTTACATTTGGAGAGGAGTCAACAAGACCTATGATGAAAGGTTCACCATTCCTACTGTGAAACACTAGGGTGGAACGCTGATGTTTTGGGGAGGTGTGAGAGGAAACTTGGTCAAAATTGATTGCAAGATAAATGCAGTATTTTATCAGAGAATACTGGAGGAAAATGTGCTAATTTGCCCAGAAGCTGCAGATGGGATTCACTCGGACATTCCAGCATGACAATGATCCAAAACACAAGGTCAAGTTGGCCTGTTATTGGCTACAGCAGAATAAAGTGAAGGTTGTGGAGTGGCCATCTCAGTCTCCTGACCTCAATATCATTGAGCCACTCTGGGAAGATTTCAGACATGCAGTTCATGCAAGACAGCCCAAGAATTTACAGGAACTGGAGGCTTTTTGCCAAGACAAATGGGCAGCTTTACCATCTGATGAAATAAAGAGCCTCATGCACAACAATAACAAAATACTTCAATCTGTCATTGATGTTAAAAGGAGCAATATGTAGTATTAAAACCTGGGGTATGTAAACTTTTGATCAGGCTAATTTGGATAATTTCTGTTGCCATTATGATTTAAAATGAGTAAACACAGTTGTTTCACAATAAATGGCTTCACCCAACCACCAACCATGAGTGAAAGAAAAGTTTTTGTGTCATCCTTCATATTCTTTGAAAAAAGACCAAAAAATCACAAATTCTGCCAGGGAATGTCAACTTTTGAGCACAACTGTACATAACATTTGGTGAATTTGGAATACATACCTAATGCGTTTGGTTAAACAGATGGTAAATGGCCCACAGACTCTCAGGCTTATTTCAGAAAATACATCCGCTCCCTAATAGTCATCACTGATCCTGATTGAGGCACATCCACCAAGATGACTCAGGAAATGAAGAAAAGTGAGAATGGCGGATGGAGATGGAGCAAAACATTGTGGTAAATTTGAAAAAAAAAAAAGAAAGAAAGGAAGACGAGGCACAGTATGACACATTAAGAATGAAGGAATCAGGATAGGAGGATTAAGATTGATTGATAAACGGTGACTTTTGGTAGCAGTGAGTCTCAAGCTGGCCTGAATGTTGTTGAAGTAGAGAGCAGGTCATTTAGCACCACCGGCAGGAAATAGGGACGCTGCAAAAGAGCTAAATCACCAGGCAACAATGTAATGTTGCGCCCCGTCTTGTGTCTGTAGCTGTGTGTGTCTGTGTGAGTGTGTGTGTGTGTAAATGTCAAGGAAAGAGATAACATCTAAGAACACACATCAGGTCTGTCAATGAAAGCACTTTTCCCCAGGTGTGTGTGCGTGTACAGATCGGATCTCTGGGTTGGCATAGTGTGGCTAATCTCTATTATCACTCAGACAATGATAAAAAGTAGAAGATTTTTCCAGAGGATTGTCTGATAAAACATTGTGGTAGAAAATAACAAGTGTGAGCCACAAGGATCACAAATTGGATGTCTCAATGTTGTGTTGCAGGAACCCTTCCTATAAAGGTAACCACAAACAACGGGAAGAAAAAGATAGTGTGTGGTTTCCCATTCATTCATACATGTATATACTTGTGTTACTATCCACACTCTGCAACACAAGGACAGTGAAATGGAGCTAATGCGCAAAATTAGTTCCAGGTTATGGCTTAAACTCCCATCTCAGTCCCCTCTCCATATGGATTTTCAAAGCATTCATGCTTCTGAAGCTTCCTAGTGTGGGAGGCAGTGGTGACATATGGGCTTAAGAGGGGAGAGATTGCAGTGAAAGCCCAACCGGATCGTATTCATTTGGTTTGGTCTCTGTGCTGGTGTCAGATATTATTACAAGTTCATTTACAGCTCCTTGATTTTTTTGTGCAAACGGACAGCTGGGACACTGCCCATCTAGATTTGAGCTAATGTATTACATGTTACTATGTTACTGAGGCTGCTATGTCGCCCACCAGCTGTGCAGGAAAATGAAGGGAAAACAACGTTTATATTCTGGTGATTATTACAGATGGACACACTTCAATACATTTTATCATGTGTCATTTAAATACAAATTGATCCATGAAAGACAAACACCTGGATATCCTTTACCCGTTATCCACGGGCTAAGTCATCAGATGATACACACTGTGTTCTTGTGTCATACTGCATGATCTAGAATTTTCTAATATTTGATCATTTGAAATGAAAAGCTGTTGAATTTATGTTGTAGGATTTCATTCATTCATTCTTTCATATGCTTGTAAAAGGCCTGCCATGTCACAAAGCACACACGGCCCAAAATGTCTTGCCTGTTGTCCTGGTTTTCCTTCTTTTTCTCGTAAGCATCTCTGCTAAACATATTTGGGTAAAGTCTGCTTTTTGGCATGTTTCAAACAACGATTTGGCAGCTTGCTTTTCCTCTTATACTTTTGCAGCTGAACAGTCAAAACAGCATTGTACACTATAAAAAAAAAGTAATTATGAACTTGTAAATCAGAATAACATTGGTGCCTTCATTCTTAAAGTGACTTACACTCAAATGAACTGTTTTAGCCTTACTATAGATGAGGTATCAGTTGTGTTAAACTATTTCATGGTTGATCATTGAGGGTTCAGATTAAAGAGAAATAACTTTACAGAAATTCATGAAATTCTCTTTTATTAAGTTTTCACTGTCACAGCAGAGATAGAGTGTGAAGAAGTAATGGTACATTTAATTGAGAAGTGATTATTTTTGGCCTTGACTTAATTAATATTTTCTGTGAACCTCCTATTTGTTAGTGGTTACTTTAGTGCAGCAACAAAAGAGCTATTAATTTGGTCTCTGCTGAAAATGACAGTATTTGTGTTAAGTGCCTTGGTTATAACAAAATTCTAAGTGGAGCCTTGATTAAATTTTGTTGACATTAGCTTTTGTAATTGCAATGACACTCATCTCTTTATCTTTGTGGCTGCATTCAGAGTTGGGACAGAATAACTTTCCAGTCCAGTAGTTATGTTGAAATTGCTCACACTTGGAAATTTATTCAATTTTATTTATTTATAGGCAGAACAGGACAATGGTCATCCCCTGCCAGCCTTTGCTGACCTCATTATTGAAATCCTGGATGAGAACAACCAGGCACCATACTTTGAGTTTGCCACCTATCAGGGCTATGTGAGTGAGTCCTCCCCAGTGGGTACAACTATCTCAGCCAGCGCTAACCTCAGTTCCCCCCTGGAAGTCATCGCTTTGGACAACGACATTGAAGAGGTAAATGTAAATTGTGGTTTTCACTTAACTTAAGTCGATTCGTGTAAAGAAACATAAGAACTGGAATTACATTTATCAGAAACTGATAAAAGATTCATATTTCTTTATGTATTTGTGTTTTCTATTCACAGAAAATGTCATGTTCATGAGTCTTTTTCCTGCTCTACTCTATTTCCCATGTTGTAGCTGGATCCTGGTGATACACCTGTAGGTAAACAGGTTGTTTTAAGATGGAATGATACACAATGTAATAAAGGGATGTCCTGACCTAATTTCTTTGCTCTTAATCTCCAATATGAGTCATTTTGAATATTGAGTATGCACTGATAGAGTTTAATCCAATATTTATGTTTTACTCCATCATACACAGCTGCACGGTGCAGACTTGATAACTTAAAGTAGGCCAGTATTGATATCAGTGACACAAATTTAATTTAGGGATTTGATGGCTTAATAGCTCCGCATAAAACTGGATTCAGAGCTTTAACTGGTTACTATTAACATTTGATATAGTGTCCTTCTGAGCTTTATACAAATGTTCAGTTGGAGAGAGACCTTTATTTAATCTCCACTTTGAACAAAATACCTAAGGTTTAACATTTATTTTATTCTGTTTGTACCATTGAGCTAATAAATAACCCACTTTTCTAGCTGTAACACAGTGTCATGATGCATGTCATCATGGAAACCGATGGCTGCCAACTGTTAGCTCACTCTGTGGTGCGTTCTTCGAGGATTTAGTACATTCTTGAAAGAGCTGACTTTGACAGCTGCCATACTTGAGCAATAAGTTACAATTGGCAAAGGATCAGAAGTGGATGATGTTTGTTCATTTAATACTGATTCATGAACAAAACCTTGATCAGCCTTTTCATCTCTTTGCAAAATGACATGGGACATCCCTTCTTTTAATGCATGCAGGGCTTTATGAAATGCAAACAAATTAAAGTCACTCATCACTGCTGGACATATTTTCAACTGATAACCATTAGATTAATTATGGAGAAAAAGTGCTTTAATTACTAAATGAATACAAATTATTTGTCCAGTAGTGATTTGTGTTGGTGTGTGTGTGTGTGTGTGCAAAGAATAATTTAGCCGATGCTCAGACTTTTGGATCCAAGTGTGTGTTTGTTTGGAGTGTTTTGATCGTATCCTTTGGGTTTATATTCAGATTGATATTTCTGTACAAGTCAAAACATATTCAGTAATTCTCTTTGAGTACTTTCTTTTCAAAAATATTCTTTTAGGAATTGATTCTTGTCTGTATACCTGGATGAAGGATGTGTCCTAACTTTTTTCTTTCTTTTTTTTTACAAAGTTCAGAAACTCGTGTGTGTTTGCATATTTTTGTGTTGACTCACCACAGTGTTGAACACTTCTAAATCTATATACTAACTCTGATGGAGGAAAAGAAACTGTACGCACACAGACAAAACAAATCATAACTTCCTTTAGTTCATCTTTCATTATAACCCTTTACTCAGTGCTTGGAGAAGATTAACAAATCAAAGTGGAGACAGAGACAACCAAATCAATAAGCCATGCTGTCCTGATGTTGAACAAACTCTGAAAAAGACTCATTGATGGACGTGAATCGAAGCTGGCTTTCAGCAATGGACCACTCTGAACTTCAACTTTGTTGACACAGTAATGATTACTCATCTTTGGTAAAATGCTCTTAGTACAATGTTTTCCAATTATTTTCCTCTTTGAATACTAAACAAAAGCTAGATTTTTAAATGAATAAAAGGTGTTTTTTTTTTTTTTTTTGTCCTATCAACTAAATCAAGTTAGAAAGATGCACTGATGCAATTATGCTGAAAAAAGACATACGTTTATGGTCCTGTCATCTGCTTGTTCTCAAATGGTTTGTGAAGACAGATGGGACACCTGCCAGCAGATTACTTTTGAACTCTTTGGCACATCAAAATGTTCTTTCTGATAGGTTTTTCAGCACCACACCTGCGGCCATGGGGAGACAAATAAAACAAAACAAAAAAAAAACAATGATGAAACACTCATGTCACAATGGTACCATGTTACTTTTGATGTACCTTTTCCTTTCTAAGACAAAAGACCCAATGTTGAAGATTACCTTGGATGACTACACCACGATTTTCGGGCTCACCCCAGCTGGGATAATCCGCTACCTGAGGCTGCTCAAACCTGTGGATCGGGAGAAGCAGATGGCCTATACTTTCATGGTGAGTCTCTAACTCAGTTTAACTATCTTCATGACAGCCCTCGAGTTCAGTGACCTACATTTTCCATTAATAGAAGTCACAGGTTGGTGTTAAACCAAGAGGAACTTGGGGATATAAAGCTGACCTGACACTTTCAGAACAATATGACCTGTTTTTACAAGACATGAAGCAGCAAACTAAGACAGTCTGTTAATTTGTTTTAACAGACTGGTACATCAAGAGTACATCGCTTCCATTGTTATGTTAAGAAAAATAAAAGCACTTGCTGTATACAAGTGTGCAAAATTCAAATGAAGATATTGTTTAAGTAAGTAATTCCTTCTTTGACTTTTATATACCTGAGTTGCTTTTACAACCAAAAGTGTCAACACTTTTAATAAAATATTTTATATTTAGACAGACCGCCTTTATTTATCTTTATGCGTTGATAGAGTCTGTCTTTCTAAAAACAGGAGGAGTTGGAGAACTGATATAGTTTCTACAAATGTCCAGTTTACAACATGAAATGGTCAAATTTCCTATAAAAAAATCTTCATATTCTTTTTGGATACTGAGGTTTGTTATTTTAAAATTTTCTCACTGTTTTTTTATCATCTGTTTTCATTTTTAAACTCTATATTTGGCATTTTCATAGCCATACATTGAGTTAACTTTCAAGTTAATATTTGATCCACAGTGCAGTGTTATACTAATTTATTCACACAACACAGTTGGTCAGCAGCCTATATTACCAAAGGTTGTTGCCTCTAAAAATATACAAGCTATCTCCATACAAAATACCTCTAGTGTGCTCTGAGGGACAGCAGGAGTTTTTGAAGAAGGATGACTCACTCCACTGTGTATTTTGAAGTCATACAAGGTTTGATTTGCTAGAAGTGCTTTGGACAACAGCACTTTATGAAACTAGGATGTGTTCATAGTGTGTGTACACAGTCACCCTTTCTCATGCTGTGTGTGGACCAGATTGTTTATATGATCTAGTTTTCTCTGTGGTTTGACAAATTAGGGGTTCAAGCACTGGTTAGTTCCAAGAAAGCTTTTAAGCTTGAGATCCTTTCTGACGACATGTTACAGTGGAAGCTGTCAGCATGATGTGATGTGCACCACTACATTTTTACATTTCCATTGCACTCACAACTCTTCAGAAGGGTTGTTTCACTCAACATCAGATGTATAAAATAAATTATTTCCTTTGAGAAAGACAATGAAATTAAAAAAAAGAAATACTGCTTAAAATGTCTTTTGCTGTCTTGAGTGTTACCATAGCTGGACATATTAATACAGCACTGGAGATATGTGGCTCATTAATGTATGTATGTAGGTGACTTTCTGCATCAATCTCACCCCCTGCAAAGAGAGGGATTTTGAATATTGAACCTATGCAGATGGATTTATGTGTTTTCATCCAAAAACCTTACAGTAAGTAGCCCTCAGAGATAACACTATTGTTTGAGCTGGGATAGGCAAACAGTAATCTGTTTTATCACAAAGAAAATGAAGTGCAAACAGTAAAAAAAAAAGATAGAGAAGAAGCCAAAAATGCACAATTGAAAAGCACAGGCAATGGCTGCAATTATTTAATATTCCACTACACCACAGATCTTTTTCCACTTCTACTTCCTTTTTTCTATAGCAGAGCCCATTTAAAAGATCTACAACAGCACCAACACAACCAAGAGTTGCCTGTACTTCAGTTTGTTCGCACATTTTTATAAATGCCTCTAAAAAGTGGCAGCAACAATTTATAACATGAAGATATGCATTTGCATAGCAACAGCACAGAGGTGTTGTACAACCAAGTTCAAGCCCATAATTTGAAGGTGAGTTTTGCTCAGCCACTATGCCATATCATTCCACTGCTCAGAGACTGATTGGTCACAGTGAGATCAGGGATCCAGGCTCCTGCCATTCAGGTAATTACTTAGCAACACAGAGACACACAAACATTATTGTTTTTGTGTCATTTTTGATTCTGCTAATTTGTCAGAGGTTTTAAAGATTCCTTTATTCATTACTGATACATTTTCTGTCTTGGAAAATGTGGGCCGACACAGATTTTCAGCATCATTTCAGCTTTTATCATTCTTGAATTTTAACCCTGAAAACAGGAGAAATTAAACATGCATGTGACTGTGGCGACCAATGTTAAGCCACCGTTTAAATTTGGACCGGATTTGTGGCTGAATGATGACATCTGTTTACTCTTCTTTTGATCATCATTTTCCCACCCCGTGGGAAAAGTATGGAAGGGATTTGCGCACCGAATGTTGATTGACAAATCAGGCAGGAGGTAGGATGGTAGATATAGCAGCAGTCTGTCTGTCATCGTCTTAAATAGTTGACATGAGAAAAAATGTGTACCTCTTTTATCTGCAAGGAGGTCGTCTTAGTCATAGCAAAGTCTGCTAAGCTTGCCTGCTTTCTGCTGACATTGATATAAGATATTTAACCTTGGTAACAGTCTTGCTGCTCAGTTGGAAAACAGGGCTAATAATGGGTAAACTGTCAAATCTACAGCATGTCTGGAATTTAAACAGATGTGGAGAAAAATTGCTGATGTGTCCATCCTTACTTCAAGTTAACATGCAGGCAGTTAGCTCTGTTGTAATTTTTCTTTATATAATTAGGACATGTGATGGAATATTTACTCCTCTCTACCATAAATCCTGTCTGTTACATGTTTCTAGCCAGACCCATGAGTAAATCTCTTGGTTAAAGGGGGGTTAGATATTTCTGAAAAGGTTAATGTGAATTTCTAACATTTGTTATCTACCATTTCTTTCATCAGTTAATGTTTTTGCCAGTAAAAAGATAAAGGTCAGACTCTCAGTAAGTGTAACATTGCAGAAATTACATACTATGGCTCTTCTATTGGAATTTGCTAACAGAATAACTGTTCTCAAGGAATGTTAGTTTCACCACAGATGATTTTACTGACACCTACAGCATCTGCATGTAATGATAACTGTTTACAATGGTAAAAACTTCAAAACAGTAATGAGTCAAGTAAATTACTCAGAGCTGAAGCAGACAGATGTACATCCTTTCAAATTCATGTGGTCAATGAATAAATCAGACAATGCAGTAGCAATTCAATGATATTCATTCATTTGAATACCCACGTAATTCTTACGTCAAGAATTGCAATATTGTTTGATTATTTTTATGTCAATTAGATGACAGAATCCACCAGAAATGTGTATGCATGTACAGCAGACCATAGCCAGGTTAATAGTGATACCACATCCCCTCCAATTGAGTGTCCTGGATTTTTCCAAACCAGTCATGCTACATATCTACCTGGATTTTAAATTACTCTAAATTGGCTCCTGTTTTGCCAGAGTTTCATAGAGTGAAGCAATGTAAATACAGTTCAGTGTGCTCCTTTATCCATCATTGTGAAGCCATGGGGGGAAAAAAGCAAGCGTGGCCAGTTTAAAACATGGTTCTTACGGTGCACAGCTTGGGGCTCACTGTACCAATTCTCTTTTATTAGAAAAACTATTCATTCATGTCACAGTGTCAGAAAAATTAGTCCACTTAGTTCACTGAGCTGATTTAAAGATTTGGTTTCAGGCAAAACAATAAACAGGTTTTTCAGCAAAAAAATCCTGTCTGTTGTATGTAGACCCATGAGTGAAAGCAGTTTAGGGCCTGATGGTCTGCTCCAGCGGCACCTGCCAATAGCCTTTGCAGAGGTCCAGGGTTGTGATGTACATTGCTGAACCAATCCGTTCCAAAAGCTCATCCACCCTTGGCATTGGATAAGCGTCAAACTCCGAGACAGCATTTAGCTTACAGAAGTCTAAGCATGGCCATCCGACTCTGACGACTCTATGACCCCCAATTCCAACATGGTGACCACCTCATCTTTTAGCTTGCCCACCAGCTGTTGGGGCACACTATATGGACGCTGCCGGATCGGTCTGTGGTCCTTCAGCCGAATGGAATGCTGTGGTCTTGCAGTCCTGCCTGGCCTGGTCCGGAACACAGCTGGAACGGTCCTGAAGATCTATTGCCTGCTCCGACAACAGATGTCCTACGTCGGGGGTGGTGGTCTTTGTGAAGGCAGTCCACCCTGGATCGTCGCTGTCGTTGCCCCCTGTGGACACCACCATTCTCACCATAGTTGCCGATTCTGGCTGCTCTTTCCATTCTTTCAGCAGGTTCACATGTTTCTTCTTATCAGGTTGATGAACTTCATATGTGACCGAGCCCATCTTGCGTGCGTGTCAGCTTTTTCCGGCGACCGCGGTGTGCCATGGTATCCCACTTCTGACACCACTTGTGATGGGACTGGGTTCAAGGCCCCACCTGGACTGGATTTCCTCCGTCCCAAAGAAGTCAGGCTGACCACAATTTGTCCTTTTTGGGAGCTTTATTTCGATCTTTACTCCCCAGTCTCCCGGTGCGATACCATGGTGCAGTGAGCAATTTACTACTTATTTACAATAACGCGCAGTCGCTAGCCTCCAGCCTCTAGTCTCCAGTCTCCTCCACTCTTCACTCTTCTGACCTTTTTTTCTCCTTTATAAAGTCTTGGCCCCGCCTACATATATGCTTCCCCGATGTTTGATTAGCTGTGCGTTACACGTCACCAATTAACAATAACAACAACAAAACAAATACCCCCCCACACACACACAATACACATATCCCGGGATAATTTTCCATCACACAAAATATTAAACATCTCACAATGATTCTGGAGTGACGTCACTACAGGCTAACGTCATCCTCCTCATTACCCATTTCCCAGGTGTAACCAATTTTACAATCCAGCCACAAAATACAATCCCCCAGCCCTCTTTTGCCGGTATACAAATGTAAATGTTGACTGAGTTAGTTTACTGATTGAGACAGAGGGGTCACTCCGTCACATTGATGCATTGAACTGGAAAAAAAAAGAAAGAAGTCACAGAAGCTGTTAACTGTCATCATCTGTCTTTGGGTTATGGCGTTTTAGGTATATTGATTTGTTTTCTAATATTAAACTTTCCAGAAACAATTTTCTTAGCAAACTTAAAGCCATATTGTGAGATTATGTTTCCATGATCACGATTAAAAGCAGGAACATTTAATGATTGTTGTCATTTTGTAATGTTTATCTTGATATCTTTGTCAAAAAGCTTTTATTTTTTTCATAACAGCCATTTTGGTATGAAGCAGTGGGCAAACACAAGTGTTTCCACAATAACAAAGATTATGCACTTAGGTAAAGGGCCTTAATTAATGGGATTAGCCCATGTTTGCATACTGTTTTAACTGCAACTGCAACTATGACACTATACTTCTCAGATCATTGGACATGCTACAAGTTTTAACAAACTAACTAGATGTCCATGCAGGATGTTTGGGTTTAGGAGAGTGTTTGACTCATCCATCCATCCACTGTAATTTCCTCTCTCTTAATCCATCCAGCTTTGTATTCATACCGTAACACAGTGTGTGTCTTTAATGCTTTGCATGAGTATTTATAGCCTTGTGTGTATTGATATTGGTTTATATGTATTTCACACAATGGCTGCTTAAAGGCTTAGTGAGTTGCACAGCAGACACAGAAACGGAATCATCCTCAACCTTTTTTTTTCCCTTTTTTGTTTGTAGAAAATCTGCACATTTCATGCCATTATTAGAAAATCTTGGATACAATTACCTGAAAATAAAAAATGTCTGGCTATCTGAACACACAATGTTCAAAAAGGAAACAAAACAAACTATTATAGTTATTTATGTAATCAGATATTTGAAGTAAAGGCTTTCGAAGTTATTACTCACAAGCTTGTTAACATGTTTACAAGATAAATGGGTTTAGGCTTGAAGTTAATGCATTTATTAAAATTGCTGTTGAGAAAAATCTTTGCTTAAATGCAAGTCTCAAATTAAATGTGTAATTACTTTAAGTACACTAGACCTAAGGGAGAGTAAACATCCCCTTCACATAGATATCAGTCTTCCTAGAAGATTATGTTCGTTTTGTGTTTTTAATCTTATTGTGTGTGAGAGAGAGAGAGGATTAGAGGGATAAGCAAACATGCTTGACATTGTTTACTTCAGTCAGTTCTTACACATGTATGTGAGTACAGACTGTCTGCTTACAGTTAGAATGACTCAGAAAATCCTAATCTACTTTCCCCTCCATTTCACAAAAATTTTCTGGCATCTCTCTCCTGCGGCTGGCTGCATAACAAAAATGCGTAGTGAGGAGAGAAAACATTGTTTTATATGTTATCATGTGTTTCTGTCAAACACTTCCACTGTGAATGCTTTGGTGTTGCAACAACAGCCTCCTGATGTACAGTATAATCAGAGCTGCCCCCCCCATGTAGTGAAACATGTATTTCTTACTGCTGTCATAGTTGTTCAGATCATGGCTCTTCTCTACACTTCATTTGTTGTTAGTGCTCAGTTCATTTTCTTTCTCCCTTGTCAAATGCTGAAGATCAGAGCACTGCCATGGTAAAGTAAATATGTAGTGTGTTCAGTTTCAAAGCTGTCCTTAAGGCAAACTTTAAACAAGCACTCTTCTCATCTTTAAAGAGGCTCTTCATACTTTAATTGAATAAAAAATGAATATATTCAGAGGCAAAATGAAATTCATGTTAATATGATGGTAAATACAAACTGTTTTGTGACACGTTGATTCATCAAGCCTAAATGCTTGAAGGTTCAAGTAGAAAAAGTCATTAGTTATTCCTCTAAACAAATTGACTTTGTTTATGGGTCTTTAGTTTCTACAATAAGTGCTTTCATTTATTGTGTTTACAGATGGTGGCATCAGATGGTGTTCAGCAAAGTAGCCCAGTTACTGTCAACATCCTGGTTATTGATGCCAATGACAATACCCCCACGTTTGCTGAGGTGTCCTACAGCGTTGAAGTCTTTACAGACATGCAGCCAGGGGAGACGGTGCTACAGGTAATCAATCCAACGATCGCTCTCTCGCCTTTCTCTTTCTCTTTCGGTCTCTTGCTCTGGCACTCTTCTGTACCCCTACGTCTTTGTCCCCATCACACAGAATTTCTCTCAGATGCTCTTTCATGCTCAAAGAGAATAACCACAACAATCCAGTGCATTGTGTTGACAGGCAAACCCCAGGAACATTTGCCTTTGTCTCATCTGCAGTCATAACAGGCAAGTCAGAGAATGTTTTTATCTCTATTGTCAGTGCACAGCCCTAGGTAATTCATTGTGGAAGGCCTCTGTGATGACCATTTATCAATCCTCTGTCATGCATAAAAAGGATTTGGCTTAAAAGTAGGATTGTTTTCTTATTATTTGATTCAGATTTGATTGTTTTTCTGGATTAGGATCATTGTTTGGATCTCATTAGTGCACTGACTTTAAAGGTCTTAATCTTCTTTTTTTTCCCTGTTATGCACACACATACACAATGCTTACACTATCGTAATAGAAACATCTATTCCTAAATATAGTCCAAAGTATTTGTGTATATGTGAAGTCATATATACATGCACACATTGCACATGCACACATAATCACTCATTTTGCCTCTGAGTTCGTTGCATGATCTTTTTGTCTTTAAGCTGATCAGTCTTCTTGACGTTGCCTCTACAAAACAAAAGAAGTGAGATGCTGAAAAGGTCGAGTTTAATTGTTTTTTTGTTTGTTGTTGTTTTTTTCAAACCAAGCCATTTCATCCTTCCTGAAATGAGGCCAGGGGTCACTGTGAGTCTGCTATGACCGCTTAACCGATTTTTATAAGCTGTTAATGAGAGCCGGAGGCCTCCTGAGAAGGCGGCTGCTTATTTGATGCTACAGCTTTTACTCCAGTGTCAGGAGCATAGAAAAGGAGGTCGGGGTAGCTTGGATTAAAGTTTCAAGGCCTCTAGGATATGAAGCCGACTACACTGTGAGGGCTAATAACTACAAGCAGCAGGATGCCCAAATTCTCTAGAAGGTAACAGTGGATCCTTAATTCATTTAGAACAAGCACATGAAAGAGATATATTTACACAACATTATTTTCAGTACTCTTTTAATAGAACAATGCAGCTTTATTGCAAATTTGTAATCCATTTTATCTTAAGAATCGCATACAATTGATCCTTAAGGTCAGCAGCTTGAAATCAGTTTATCCCAATGTGAAACTGTGGAAACGTTGTCAGCTGTCTGAAGTCAGCCACATCCCCCGACTAAGAAACATTTACTGCTTGACTGGTTCAGTAATCATGTTAGCGGTGAACCCCGATGTAAAACTAGAAAGTGCACAAGAGAATGCAGACACACCATGCATATAATGTGTATCTCGGTTTTTTTTTGTCTCCCTCTGTTCTCTCAGTTAAGTGCAGCAGATGCTGATGAGGGACAAAATGGTCTGGTGACCTATGAGATACTGGCTGGTGCCCAAGGAGATTTCATCATTAATAATCGTACCGGACGCATCACTGTGGCGCCTGGTGTCACTTTAACTGTCGGACGATCTTATGCGCTGACTGTCAAGGCTTATGACAATGCGCCAGAGAGCCAGAGGAGGTACAGTAGCATTGCTGTGTTATGATTAATGGGATGAACAGTTAATACATTTTAATGAAAGCAGATTTGTTTCTTTTTTTCTGTCGTGTGCAGTCAGTTACATTTATGTATATCTTCTGAAGGTGTATGGCATTATAGTGTGAATTGTTTTACAAGTCTTATTTAATAAGCAAATCACAATTAAGCCTTTGATAAACTCAAAACATCTTTAGTCTAGTCTTAGGTTTTTTAGGACCCTTACGGTGTCTACTATTACTACAAAGCTAAATGTTTAGGAGGACCGATTTAGAATTCTAAGAATTTCAGACAAGTGACCCATTTTGGCTGTCAATTAAGTTGTATCATTTGCTATAATACTACTTAGAATTTATTTTTCTTCATTAAAGAGTGGTTCTACCATCTTAGTGACCTTTGCATATGATTCCTGGTGTCAAAATAATCTGAAAAAGTGTGTTCATTTGTCTTCGTATCATGTCTGGTTTTCAGAATATGAATATTGGCGTTTTATTGGTATCTGAAATTCTTAGAATTCTAAATCGGTCCTCCTAAAAATTTAGCTTTGTCGCTCATTCCATGAATGCACATCCTTACAAGTTGTACCTCATTGGTGACAAATCAGGCTTTTTATTGGTCTAAAAGACAACACCAACCACAATTATTAAAAGAGAAAAATTATTGATTGAAAAAATATTTTAAAACATTTTTCTTATTTATATACTAAAATACTCCTGAGAGTTCATTTTTCTATAATAAAGAGTGGGTCTACCATTTTAGTGACCTTTTCATTTGATTCCTGGTGTCAAAATGATCAGAAAAGTATTAATTTGCCTATGATGTCTGGTTTAGGAGTTATGAAAATTGGCATTTGGATATAAATTCAAAATGGCCACCAAAAAAATCCCCCTGGGACATTAGTTGACCCGGGCAACAAGCAAAAATAAGTAGACACCTTACGGGTCCTAAAAAACTTGTTTAAAAAATATTTGTCTCTGGGAAATTGGGACCCCTCCTTCCTATTAGACTACTTCTCTGGGCAGAATAATGAAGGCATAACATTTCTGAAAAGCTGTTGTGTTATGAGGTTTTTTCACAAAGTGTGCCATCTTTGTATTGTTTTTGCTCTCTGTGCAAAAGTTGAAAATTTCCTATCTCGATTTAAACTGAAAGATATTGCATTTGAGGTTGTAATAGGTTTC
Organism: Atherinosoma microstoma; assembly: GCA_037177055.1. NCBI lineage: Eukaryota > Metazoa > Chordata > Actinopteri > Atheriniformes > Atherinidae > Atherinosoma > Atherinosoma microstoma. The sequence continues at coordinate 16,799,813 of JBBBVU010000017.1, forward strand.
TTCTTGTTCATCTCGGGGAAAAATGCTGAAATACATTTCAATTGCCCAGGATTACACAAGCCACAGCAGGCTGCAAGTTAACATAGTAGAAAAAATGCAATTACTGTACTTATGTTACCCATCTTCAAGAGCAATTATTCAAGTACTTTAGCTGAAGTTCAAAGAAAAGAGGTCTTTGAAAGACAGCTGACAAGCGAATGAATGAGTAATTGAACAAATCAGCTCTATGTTCATGTGTGATTCCATAAACACAGTGCCTTTTTATTTTCAAGTACTCTTGAACGAACTATGAATTACATATTTGCCCGTTTTGCCTTTTTAGTGTAAAAAGAAGCAACCTTGGTATCTGCTTGAATCAGAAAAGAAAACTACAGTCAAAGTCTTCATATTGAGCTTTGATGCAAGATTTGTGTCTGTTCTCAACATTTTTTGCTGTAATGGGTGAACTACATGAGTAAAGCTCAAGAGGTCGTCAGACAGTAATTGATGCTGGCGGTGGTTTGTTTTTCTGTCTCTTAGGAGCTCCATCACCACAGTCTACATTGAGGTCTTGCCACCCAACAACCAAAGCCCCCCACGCTTCCCCCTCTTCACCTACAGCCTAGAGGTCAGCGAAGCCATGAGAATTGGAGCCATTTTGCTCAATCTTCAGGTGATACACAAGTACTCTCCCTCACACACTTTTAGCGTGATTCTGCAGTTTTTCAATTAATGGCATGTTTTTTTGGAAATTGCAAGAAATTCGCTTTTTTTTCTTTTTCTTTTCTCATGTTTGACTGTCCACTATATGTTATACTTCTTTTTAACTGCAGTCTTTAGATCTTTTTTTTGACTCAGCTGTCATTTTACCCTTCAGCTACATGACCTTCATGCTTTTTCATCCTACTTCAGGCCACAGACAGAGAGAACGATCCAATCACGTACCGCATTGTGAGTGGGGATTCCCAGAAGGTCTTCAACCTCTCTGAAACGTAAGTGCATGGTTTTCCACCAGGGTTGTTGGTTTTCTTTCAGTTCTTTCAGTTTCAGTTCAGTGACATTCAGGTCACAAATAAAGAGGATGCTGTAAGTATGTATCGATTTCATGTGTGTCCGTGCTTGTGTGAATGGTTTAGCCAACCTATCTCCCAGCGCATGCTGAACAGGAATAATGACATATTATGAATGAATACAAAACGCTCTGCTACTACATTTCAACTAGAATCACATGTCTCATGCAATGAATTCTAATCCTAATTGTGCTGATAGGGAACTCTTTACATTCTGACATTAGTTGACAGTTTAGTGAGGATTTTGATCTTATGCCCACAAGAACCTTTGTTTGTTTTTTTAGAAGCTGCATTAAACATATGATTCAAGGATTGCAACCAAATTAACTATGAAAGTCAGGGCTGTTATTTCATGTCTTTCCCTCACTGCAAAGGCTTAGAACAAACAATAAAACGATGCAGGGAACAGTGTTCTTTCCTTCACTTTGATGAGAAGAGTCTTCAAATTAGCCACTCTGGGTCTATCATTATTAGCTGTTCTCTGATGATCTAGTGCAAACGATAGTGATTAGTAGGAAGGAATGAGAGGAAAAGAGTTTTGCAATTGTGATGAAAGGGAGTAGATCCTAACGTAATAGTTATGTTATGCATTTTGGCTGATTTTTCACCAAATATTTAACTTGTTAACTAATTTTATTATGTCAAAAGTGGGTCTCTTCACTGCTAACTCTATTTGATAGATGAGACATTTGTTGATTGTCGGTTCAATTTGCTCAATGTAGATATGAAAGAAGGACAAATTAATTTAATCATATTATCATTTAATCATCTTCTGGTGATTAGCGCTCTGCTGTAGCCTGCTATGTAACTTGAAATAAAACAGTGGGAGACATTAACTTTTACCCATTGGGTTAAAACAACACATGGTTTGGGAACAGTAAATCTGTATAATTAATCACAGAAAATAAAACTTAATTTGATAATACAAGACTGATTCAAGCTTATCTCTACTTTCTTTCCAGCTGTGTCCTCTTTTTAACTTCCCTAATTTTAATACAAAGCAAGCAAATATATCTGGACAGAGACTGAAGCACAAAACCTCCCAGTCAACATCAGGATTCAAAAGAACTTCCTCACTCAACTGCTAATATAGAATGAGGAAAAGGCATAACATATTGAAGTGGTTAGTGCCTCTTTCCATCCATTAAGTAAGCAAGCAAATATGAAGAGAGGAAACACAGGGGAGACGGAAAATGGAAGACCCTGCCAGACATATTTCTCCCTAATTGATTGAAGCCTATTTTGTGTGCATCCTTATTCTCCCAGCTATGAAAGGACAAGCTGTGTTGCTGCACTGTGCATAATCAAAAGAAGGGAAAATTGCTATTGTTGGCTTTGCTAATGCAATCTCCTAAAACAGATATGCCAGAAATCTTGCTAAAACAAATAGACACATTTTCCTTCAGAAAATTCTCAGTGTGTGGCCAGAAAAAAATATTTCTGTCATATCACAGCCTCCCAGCAGCCTATCAATATAATAACCTCAAGCAGGAGCTGATGTAGCACAAGACAAATCAAAAAATGATTAGCTGCTGCACTTGATGACTGTGATATATACAGAAAGCTACTTCATATTCTCCTTTTTTCTGCTCTCCAAGCTCATGTGATTCACTGAAAAGGTTTTTGTATCGCTGCATGTTCAGATTCAGCCTAAATGTAGGGTTGCTTCAATCTGGTTAGTATGAATAATGAGCTCTGTAGTCTAGCATTCCTGATATATGTTGCGGGTTAATCTGAAGGCGGTGGAAATACTTCATATTCAGTCATCACTACGTTTCAACTCATGTGTCAGTGCTACATAAATTCTTTTCCCAAGAAATTAGATATTTTCATCTGCAATATTAACAAAAGTGCTTCCAACTTTATTGCTTGCAACAAAAATTAAAAGGAGTTCAGAAAAGGTTGAACTTTATACCAGCCAAGGTGAGATTGATTTTGAAGCAAATACATTAAGAAAGCCTAACTTTCTTTTAAGTAAAACATCCACGCCGCTGGGAAGTCGCACCTTCTGCATCAGTTCCAATTTACCAGACAGAGACTCGATCTGAGCTGGATGAAAGATCAACTGTTATTGTCACCGAGGAGGATAGCCTTTGGACCACACCGCTGACACTTCAGACAAGGTTGTTAATGGTGTCCCATAGATCTGACAACATCTTTTCATTTGTGGTGGCTGGGGAAAAGAGGCAAGGCGTTATCACACATCATCGGTGAACCTCTCTGACTCATTCGCTCAAGTGTAGTCCAACACTTCTGCTGTAGTGAGGCTAAAGCTCCCCAGGCTAGGTAGGGAGCATTAATCATTCTCATCTATGTCATCATCACCATCAAGATCATTATCATTATCTCAGTACTAATGTACAGTAAATTATCATTATCGTATTCCCTTCAAAGCATACTGTAACTTATGTTAAGTACAGAGGGATTTTTACTATAGTCAGTGAGGATTGCGTGCCTCATTTTTGGTACTTTGGTAAGCTGATCTGTTTCTTCTTCACCCAGGAATCATAGCGTGTCTTCATTATAACCTTGTGACATGTGTTTAGAAAAAAATAGATGGTACTGATAAAGGTTACAGTAATTTGCCTGTCTGACTTCAACGTGAGGCTCTGAAATATGTGGGTTGTGCGCTGCAAAGGCAGGAGGAATGTAGTGGTCAGGTTCTGCTTGGACTGTGTGGCCACAAGAGCTTTAAATCAGAAATGTGAAGTCGAAGGGGACAGCAGGGAATTGCTGCGGGCATTAATTTAGCAGTGCGTTCGGCTGCATTCGTCTTCTCTTCCGCTTTGGTTTCTGGCAGAGCCTCTCCTGAGTGCACCAGGGAAATTATTATGTGTGTGTTTGTGTGTGGCTCGACTTGCCCTCACGTGTCTTGTGTGCAAACAAAGATAATTCAGCGTTCTGCATGGGAATCCATCCACACTTTGTGTTTGGAATGCCAGAGAGCTAAATTATACCGTGTGGATGAGCAGGAGGCCTGCTTTGGCTGCTGCAGTCATTAGAAGGAAAACATGAATCTTTCTGTCTGTAGCCCATGTGCTTTGGGAGCTGCACAAAGAGAAAGACAGAGTGGAAGCATTTAGACTGCCACCTGCTCTTTCGGACTGAAGCAATCCTCTTTGATCAGTGACCATGCTTTATAAATCTGTCAAATTTGGCATTAAGTAAACTCTCAAATACACTCTCCTCCATGTCACTCTGTTGCATCAGCAAAAGTATTGACCACATTTCTTGAAATGAATACACTATAACACGACATGTAGGAAATGACTCAGAGCGGCAAATTGCGCCTTCTTTACCATGCTAATATAAATGTCTTCTCTGACCTCTCTGCAGGATTGGCCTTCTTCTTTTGGATAAACCTCTGGACAGAGAGACCACTGATCAGTACCGTCTGATTGTCACAGCTTCAGATGGCAACCCTGGAGGGGTAAGGCATTACCCTTCTTAATATACTACTGACCTGATTCCTCAGGGCCTGTGGTCTACTGACATTAAGAACAAATTAAGATCACCTCAAAAGAACTTATGACTTATTAACTTATTAAAGGAGAATCGAGCCAGTGAAACACTATCAATAATAGCAGTGTCATTAATTAATCTGCATGCTTTATGTCAAAATCATGATTTTGGCTCTTTGGTGAGGTGTTAATGAAAACCACTTTACAATTAATTGATGTGAATGCAATCATACACTCATTTAGCCAGTTGTAACCTTTTGGAGTCGCTTTCCGGTGTGTTAGTCAAAAAGAGATTGTGACTTAAATGGTCATTATACCTCCCATGATGGGAGCTGGCAATTACTTCTTTTCAAATTGTTGAAGTATTAAAGTATTTGTGTACGCAGTGGTGCACATAGCCTCACTGTTTATACTGCAGAAATGGATGCTGCACTGAAGTACATCTTGTTTTACCAATCAAATCAATGTTGCACTGCAAACGCAGTCTATTTAATAAAAAGCAAAACAATAAGTTACGTTTATTTAAACGTGAGCCAACATGAATGGAAATACAGTTTATAAGGCAAGAACTGGTTTTTCAGTTATAACAAGTTTGAAAGTCTAAATTTCATAAGACTTTATTCGTCAAAAGAGCCTGAACTCTACAGCTTTCTTGTAATTTCTCTAAGTACTCTCCAGGAACAGCTCTCCAGGTTTCACGAAGGGCATTTCAAAGCTCTTATTTGGATGTCAGCTGCTTTTTGTTCCATTTTCTGTCAAGGTGATCCCACACTGCTTCAATAATGTTGAGATCTGGGCTCTGAAAATGATTCATCATTTCATGACACCGATTGCCACTAAATTTCAGTCCAGTCCTGGGTAATTTAGGATAGCTCAGCCTTTTTCTTCCCCTTTCTCTTCCTGAAGAATTGTTTTTCTGGAGACCATTTTTTGATGAGGCTTCAGTGAACAGATCAACTGAAGGGTCAGATGCATCTCTCGCGTCTTGTGTCAAGTCTTTGCTGGATTTTTTCCTCTTTTTGAGGGAAACTACCTTCAGATACTGTTTTTCTGTTTTTAGGCCTGTTACTTCTTCATTTGCCCTTCACTTGTCTGTCACAATGATATCATATTATTAGCAGGAGTTATCTTATATTAATAATGGATAGAAAATGAACATATATATTAAAGTTGAAACTTCATTGCGTGTACCTTTCAAAAACTCCAACACGTTCAGTTTCATCACACACACATGAGAAGACTTCTGGGTCTTAACTTTGCTTTGTCAGAGATGTCCAGTGTGAATGTTGGCTGCTGTGTTTCCCATAATTCAATTTGGCTCAGTTATTACTGTTGTCTCTGTTCCAGGCAGAGGTGAAATGCAGTTTCCTTTTTTTTTCAAGATGCAGTGTTGTGATAGGTAATGAATTAGCTGATGAGATGTCACAAGGCTGATGTCTATTGCTGCCCCTCTCATCTCCACACTCATAAACCACAAGTAATCAGAACTGTGTGTCCTATATATGTCCTACATGTGTTATGTAATATACTGCAAGGAACACAATATATGGAAAGGGTCAGGGAGGAAAGAGGAAATAAATGAGTACCATCTAAGATGAAGCTTCACCTCACCAAGTAAGGTAACCGCAAGCTGGTATTCTGCATTCATGTTGATAGACAAACTGACAATCTTTACCTCTACTATACTTGCTAGTGTTGTGAAACATCTTGTCCACAGAGTATATTGATGCTTGATTTGTGTGGGCTGCATGTCACAGCTAGGAAGAGATGCTGTCACAATAGGAAGAGAATTGAATGAGGGAGAGGAGTGAAGGTTTGTGGGAGTGCAGAAGTAAAGATCTCATTTAGGCCTGAATCAGGGAAAAGATCAAGATGCACTTTAAGCGAGATTATTTGTCTGTGGTACAGTTGTAGACTGAGAAAAAAACAAAGGAGCACGATGGAAAAGTTTGGGAACCCTGACAAGGTTAAGCTTTTCTTTTTATCAGGGCCTTAGATCTTAATTACCCTGTAAGGGCTTTGGCTTTTTCAAGTAAAAGGGCAATTAATGCTAATTTCAAAGCTGTATAAATACTCTGACTCCTTTAACCTTATTCCAATAATCAGCAGACTTGGGCTCCTCCATATAGCTGCCTGAACAACCGATTTTTCACAAAGCAGGAAAAGGTGATAAGAAAAAAATCTCAAGTGGTCTGTTCTTAACTCAACTCCGTCTGTATAGAAATTATGAAGGGCAGTCTGGGTTCTGGAGGAGCAAGAAACCTTTATTGGAGCACTCACACAAATATTATTTAAGAGCCATTTTAATAAGACAAAATTCCAGTATCCTTACCACAAAATTCAGCTTATGAAGTTTGCAATTTTTTATCAAAACAACCTGGATGTATTTTTGGACAAGTTATTTTTCTGCTGAAAAGTGAAGAAGTAAAAATCTGTTTAAATAGAATCTTGGATGTCAGAAAGTCAGAATAGAAAGCTGGCTTAAAAAAGTAGTGCAAGCTTGCTAATCAACCAAAGGGCCCTACTGTTTGGACCCTTTTTCTGTCTTTTAAAAAAATGATCCAAATGAAAATGATCTTCTATCGAATATTTAGTAAACATTTCATCTTTAACCCCTGCTGGAAATCGGGCAGAGCAGCTTTTGAAGCTATTCACAGAAACAGAAACTTTGACCAGATATGCTCATACATTTGCATTCCATTGCAAAATTAGATAGATGGGACAGAAATGACATGGAGAGAAATAGAGACAAGAAGAGGTACTACAGGGATTTGGTTGTATAATTAACGCAGAACTTTGGTTACCAGGGAAACCTAACACAAAGATTGAAGAAAGCCTTCTCTGCTGCTCTTTGTGTACTGCCAAATTAGCAGGCACACACCAAAAAACACTCTTTATTTCATTAGCTTTTCATCTATTCTTGCGTGAAAAAATGTACTCATCTGTTTTTGAAAGCTTCCGAAATGTTTTTTCTCACCAGTAAAAGCTTTAATCAGAGCTGCCAAGCACATTCAGATCCCTAAATTTCCCCCCAGCATTGCTGGATTGCCCGTGACAGGAAAGAGTGCATAGCTTCCGAAAGCTTGATCTCTTGATATCAGTCCTTGGAAAAGGGTCTCTGGTCAGGATTATTACTTATCACACACAAACATTATCAGCCACCTCTGGATATCTCACACGGCACTGAAGTTGAGACATCACAGAGCCTCATCTATTTCATGTTAAATAAATAATAGCAGCTCATTAATTAACATCCATGTCCATAGAAGTGGGATTTTTTTTTCTTCTTTTGTCTTGGGTTGGAACACTCACACTAGGATGGAGACACTAATTATCCTGAGGTCCTCTGTGAAATGAAAAATGAGGAGTAGGTCTCAATACAACAGTGGCAATGAACTGCATCTTCTTATTCTACAATAGTTTTAGTCATACATTAGCTGCAGAGGCATGGATTGTTTTCAGGTTGGGTTATCATGAGTAGTCTTACATCATTATGCACATCTAAGAAGTTCCAATAAAGAACAACAATGATTATGGATTTCCCAGTGGACAATGAGATGAAGGTGACATTAACTAGGTCGAATCTTTATGACATGCGCCGAACGTCTCATTTGCCAGGGAAACTTCAAACAGCTGTCTTCTCTGGAGTATTTTATCTTGCTGGTTCCAGCTCCTCCCACAACCACCCATCTTTTCTTTCCCAAAAGGAGGCCATTCACTCCGTTATTTGCAGGCATGTTGGCCTCAAAGGTACTGAGAGATTATAGATTGTGCATATTCAGCCACTCGCTGTGTTGATTTATAGAAGTGCTGTATGTGTATGAACTATGTCATTGTTTGAAGGTTAACAGCAGCACAATTGTCCATGGTGGCCTTGCAAATGAGTGATAACATGAAATAAAGCTAGGGGGAATTGGTCTTGCCCAGTGAGCTTTGCAATCAAAGCCTCCACATCAAATAGAGAATAGAAATGGTTAACAAATGATTATTTAATTTAGTATAAACAGTGTGATGAGTAAAACTCAATATAAAATCATGTCTTCATCTGATGCCATGAGATTCAACTTATGTTATTTCGTTGAATAACTTAATTCTGTGTCCTTGGAGCCTTATTTAAAGCCTTTATTTAAAGTAAAAGGTTATAATCAAAAGGAGGAAGCTGTAATGCATCTAATCTTATGCATAAAGCTTAGAATCTTATAGTGGTTCCACCTGATAACTGACATAAATGCACCTTTCCTAGAAATAGTACAGAGAACTTTTCTTTTTTAGTTCTTATTTGACTTGCATCAAGTAGTGGTGCATTTATTTAAGTAAATATAAATGAAAATGTGTTTTCTTTTTCCCTTAACAGCAATGTTTATTCTGCAACTTTGAAAATAGTGCAATGCATTTTTTTTCTCAAGTGCTTTAATTGAATTTTATTTTTATTTTTTTATCCAGGAGAAATAGCTGCTGCTACACAGGCCATACACGAGAGTCACAGTAAATTAAGCATGCATCCATACATGCATCCATGCATCCATGTGCCTATAGATTGTTAAATATTGATTGATAACCAACAAACACCCCAGTAGTTCAACAAAAATGGTGACATTTAGGGGCTTTTTTCTACATTGTAAAACTGTTATTCTGAATAGTTTAGCTTTTTTATTGAGTCTAACACATTCCCAAATCTGAAAATGAGTCTAATAGTGGCTTTTGAAGGATTTAGTGCAGAGAAATTAAGCAGCCATATCTGAAGTAAACCAGAGCTACAGTAACTAAATAATAAATTTCCTTTAGGAAATTTGACTCACTTTTAACAACCCCCAAATTTATTGTAGATACAGGTACTTCACATATATAGATGCTTTTTAAACACAGTATAAGAATAAACAAAAATCTGCTATATGAGGCAGAGACTTCCAACCTGTTGTTCAGACTCTAACTGGCATTAGTGGCAAGAAAACCACAGAGTCTTGGTATTGTTTTTATTTGAACATCAAACATGACTACACAGAGAGACAGACGGCACATAGATGATCCTATATCCACATAGTTTCACAAGATGCATGGAAAAACCTTCTCCTCAAGTATCTTGATAAAACACAACAGGTGACCCAATGAATAAAAATCATTAAAATGTTTTTGTTTTCTTGTGTTTTCCTTTACATATGCCTTTTTGTTTTACCTTGATGGTTGGAAGAGATTTTTGTTACATGTTGGAAATCTCTCACCAGATAATCTCCAAAATGTCATTTTGAATCTTTACTTTAGTCCCAACCAGGACAGTTCTGAAAAAGAAAGAAAATAGTTAATTTTTTTTCTTCCTTCTTTTTTCATTTATTGGGTCTGCTCACAAATAAAATACAACTAGTGCTGGTGTTATTGCCATAGTTCAAAACAAGGCATTGAAAATGAAAGGGACATGCTATATTTCTTTAGTTTTGAGCTTTTCAGCCAGTCTAATTCCATTCCAATCCTTTTGACACTCAGCTTAAAATGTATCTTTTGAGGTAGTTTGAATTTTTCCAAATTAAACCCCAAGACATTATTTAAATTCAATATTTTTAATATTTTATGGTTTTTGTCTCACAAGTAATAAAAAGAAACATGATATAAAAGATTTTTAAATGATGTTGCTCCTTTTTTCTCCATTTAGACATCCACTACAACTGTGAACATCGTGGTCACTGATGTCAATGACAACGATCCTACGTTTAATCTCAACATCACCACTAATTTTACAGTCCGGGAGGAAGAGTCCAATTTGTATGTAGGACGAGTTGAGGTAGGTATAATTTTTCATTCAAACAATAATTTTGTCCTCATGAAATTGAACTTCTGCCTATTCCTCATGTTTTTTGAACGCTTTAATTTTCACTGCTGAATGTCATCATGTTTTATGTAAATTTATGTGGTATATACATTTATTAACCCCTTTTCGCCTTGCTAACTCTTCAAAGTGCAGTATACAGACACATTCACTGGTTCCTGTAGTCATTCAAACACCAACATTAAGTGTATTCAGTGTTTTCCTTTGAAGTGCTTTTCTTATTTGCACTCACACGCTAATGATGATGGAGTAGAAATGGGCTTCAGCATCTTGCCCAAGGACAATTAGACACATGGACTCTGGAGATTGGAACCAAACTATTGATTCTCCAGTTGTTGAAGTCCAATCTTTTTCCTGAGTGGCCAAAGAGGAACGATCATAACTCAGTTTGTATTGTTGCTACCCATTAAAAATTACTTGGCTTTAGACAACATGGTCGACCCAAAGCTGCCTCCCTGTTGGCTGCCTCAGCTAAGCTTCAGTGAGCAGCCAGATTTTTCTAATTACTGCTGTAGATTAATTGGCTTGATGTTTGTCAGTGGATTAATCATGAAATTATGATAGCTGACATCATCTATCAGTACGCATATGCTTTCAACATGGTAAATGAGGTAGTACCATCCATCCATCCAGGCTTCTTGTTTAAATTTTTTTTTTCACATGTATATTTCTTCTATCATTTTACTCTGCTGAGCGTCAGTTCTCCCACAAATCTCCACATTTCTGTCCAACTTATTGATTTGAAACAGTTCAGACTTCAGCATAACTCATAGTTCTGCATTAAATGGTTCAAATGTTAAGAGAGATGCAACGGTGCAGTTTATCCTCACATCCTGGAAAAACTTTGGCTGGAGGAACATGGCAAATGCTTTAAATGGGTTTCTGTAACCTCTCTGCAATGGGACTTGGCAAACACACTTCTGCGCAATAAAACAGGCTGCTGCCACTTGATGGCAGTCTTAGAAATACGTGAAACTGTCCCAGCTGTTTCTTGGCTGTGTTGCTCCTTTGACTTCTGTCTCGAAGCAGAGCAAAGCTAAAGTGGTCAAAGATCTGCTTTGTGATGGACTAAAATGAAGTGTTGAAATAATGAAGATTATCCTACACAGATGTTGTCTTAGCTGTTCTTATTTTTTTATATATTTATTTATTTTATAGTTTTGTGTGCTCTGTGATGAATCTATTGTTTTCAGCAGCTTCCGTCTTTAAGTCTGGTTGATTGATATTGACTGGTTGAAGTAAGTTTCAACTAATCAACATTTGACTAATATGTGGCGCCATCTCCATGGCCTATGTCTTGTTAGGTTTTTAGAGGATTGCATCCAAATCCATTGGTGTTGATTAAATACCCAAAATCTTTCCTTCTGCGGGGGCTGAGAGCAGCGCAGACAGATATCTCCATGCTAACATAATGGCCCTAATTATCTCAATCTACCAGATTTTCTAAACCGTACCTGTATCTTTGTGTTAGTTCTGATATATTGTAGATGTAAAACTTCTTGCTTCTTTAAATTACAATCCGTTTAGAAAGACAAGTCGATTTTGATTACACTATTCATCTCTTTGTTATTTTATCTCCTTTGGGGTAATTGATCATGCAAATAAAAAACTGTGGGTAAGCATTCATTCTTATAACAATGAGGTATGTCAGCTCTCAGAGTATGCAGTCTTATCTAGAGGATAAATGAAACTACAACTTATTGTTTGGAATTTATGAAATATGGAACAAAAATGAAAAAGGACACATGGAGGAATCTGTTTTTTTGTGTGCAGTAAAGCCTCCTCAAGTCTCCTTCACAAGTGTTTTCTCAGAAGTGCATCCAGCAGCTAGAATGGGGCTCAGTCTATCACACCAATTCTCTCTCTGTCCTGCTTTGGAAGGTTTTCTGAGCTGGCACCTCGCCAGCTTGAGCCGAGATTCTGACAGAAAAGAAAAGTACATTAAAGTACTTTGTTCAACACAATCCTACTTTCCATGCACATGCACATAGAAAGGCTGTAGTTTATCTTGTGTTAGTTGATCAAGAAGGTATGGAGACTTTTTTATTGAGAGGAATGTTGAGGAGCGTTGTTTCGTAAAGTCACTGTAAATAAGCACAGGCTATGAAAATAGCTAAACACAAATGAAAGATCATAACAGTCATCTAGAACATTAGATTATGTGACATTTATGAATTGAAAGTTTATTTCCCAAAATTTTGCTGGATGTAGTCACCACTTACATGTCTGGCTTCTTACATTTCATTTTGAAAAAAAAAAATCCAACATGGCAGGATTGTATGTCTTCATTTTAAAAGAAATGCTGAAACAGAGAAGACTTTAATATATTTACTTTTTAGAACCTGATCAAAGTTCAATCACAAAACATAACATTTATCTTTTATAGCCACAGAGATGACACAGGTAATTATGTTGCTCTTTTACCAACCTTGCTATGTCATTGCTTAAGAAAAACTGCATTTGGAATTTCTCAATTACCCTGAATGGAACCGTTTCAAACTTTAGGGTATGAATTAATCAGACATAATTTTATGTTTCATTTGTCACATCACAGAAAAATAGGTTATTAACAATTCAGCTAATCAGCCAAACATGAATGATTAATGCTATCATCAAGTAAATAAAATGATCTCTCAAGAGCATAAGAAGATGAGCATGGCTTTCTGCTCTGAGATGCAGGGGTGTGTCTCCCCAACACCCTTTTTGACAGATCTCATATAACTTCAAATACACAAATGGATCAAAGAGAGCTCATTATAACTGAAGTAAACTGCTTAGTTGTGAAATCAAAGATGTAAAGTTTGCCAGTCATCTCTTAGCTTTGGAATAAGTTCCCAACATGTTTAAATTGTGCAAATTGCATTTGTATGTCAGGTAAGTCAGGCTGAGGATTCAGCAGAGATATCAAGTCAGCATGAACACACCAACTGAGGTAAGAAGAGACTTAGTCCAGCAATCACAGCAGCGTATCGAAGTCTTCTTTGAGATTTGTTAAGTTTCAGCTCTCTCCAGTAAAAGTTTGTATAACAACCAGGTGAAAAATGAAGTGAGTGTGGGTAGTGAGTCCCAGCTCTGTTCCTGGGTCTTTGCACAGAATCAATCCACAGATCAAAGTTGCCTCTAAAATTTCTGTTCTCAGACTAGGTGTGCCCTCCCAACTACACTGCTGGCTCTACATAATATTAATCCACAGTGTGTTGTAACTGCAGTTTGTATGAACACATGGAGCACGGTAACAGCATGGTACAACAATGTTAACATAGCCTGTGAATCCCCCAAGCACATATCTACTTCTCCGAGCTTGTTTGTTTCTGGGTTTGGGATGGTGCCACATTTTAGCTTTACACTTCATGAAATTATTCAATTTTTTTCAGTGCACTTTAAGTAGACAGCCCAAATTCTGTCATTTAAGGGAAGGCACATTTCAATGATGCAGACAGAACAGTCAGCTAGCTAGCTGCTAGTCTGAGGCTAATATGTTTATTTCACCTTGAATAGTCTCACTCTGTCCTGGTAATATGAGTTTTAGACCTGACCTAAGAATGCCAAACAGAAAATCTGTAAAAAAATAAAAATAAAACAATCTTTAACAATCAATATCTAAAATCAGTAAAACACAGTCCTTGGCCTTTAAGCTTGCTTTAAACAGGTACTGCCTGATACATTAAATTGTTTCCCATGTAGATATCTGAATTTTGCTTTATTCTGAGTCAAACAGTCAAACCAATGTTCCTTATATCATGAAGGAGGAGGTTAGGTTTTTCTTTACTGTGATTATTTGAATAATAGCCAAATAAGTATGATGTTTAACTAGCATGTATGTATTATTTATAATAAATAGCAACAGTTGCACCTCATTAACAGACTAATTTGGCCATAAATTTGCTGTAGCTGTAGCCTTACAGCAGGCTCTCTAAGAAACACTTTGTAAACCAGCAGTAAACTATTCTACTTAAGGCATAAGAACTAATGTCCCAAGAAGATCGAGGAGTACTGAATGTATTATACCTCCTCTTAAATTGTCCAGCTTGACCTCCAGGTAGTTATAGATTAAATTTAAGAAGAGCTGCTCTCATTTTATAAATCACTTACAAGCTTAAACCATAAATAAATTTCTGACATGCTTGAAAAATATAAACCCAGCGGGTCCCTTAGATCTTTAGGAGGCAGTCATCCAGCCGTGCCTGAAGTCAAAACCAAACGTAGCGTGGCTGTATTTAGCTTCTGTGCTGACGAAAGATTGAAAACGTCCCTATAGTGAGAATTCTCCAGAAGCTTAAAAAACAATTTCTGTTTAACTTTAAGATGCACTTATTTACACACTGAACCTGCTCTATGACAACACACCTCATTAAATGATTATCCTTCAATCTCAGTTTAAATCTTGCTCTAATCTCTTTTTTTCTTCCTTTGAGGAAGTACTATGAGCTAAAACTGTCTAGAATATACATTTCAATTTTTAATAATATCCAGCAACAACACTCAGAAATGTATTGGTTAGTGTTCATTCATATGTGTGTTTTTCTGAAATAACCTTTCATTTCTATCAGGTGTGTCTTTTTGACTTACTCCTTTCAAGGTGAGGACATACTCACTGTTTTCACACAGGGAAGTCTAAAATAGTATACTGCCAAAGTGCATGAAAATAGGCATTTTTTATACACCACAGGCCAATAGCTGTGGGCAAATATTTGAAAATTTATAGCATCTTATCATTAAGACATTTAGAACTGTCAATAAGGAAATATAAGTTTTATGAAAAGCTCTACCTAATTTTTTACATTTTCATAACTTAAAGGGGGATTAAGAATAAATATGACATACAGTTAGGCCCAGAAATGTTTGGAGAGTAAAACAATTTCCATAGTTTGTGCTCTGCATGCCACCACATTTGGTCTGAAATGACACAGCTGAGATGTAATTGAGGTGCAGACTTTCAGGTGTCTGAACAAAAATATTTCAAGAAACCTTTATGAATTGCAACCATTTTTGTATGAAATCTCTCATTTCAAGGGCTCAAAAGTAATTGGACAGTTAACATTACAATAAATAAAATGTTTATTTTTAACACTTTGTTGAGAATCCTTTGCAGGCAATGACTGTTTGTGCAATCAAGGGTTAAGGCTAACCCTAACCCCTAACCCTGAGCCGGCTTCTTCAGGTGGTTTTTAAGAAAGTCTAATCTGGACTTTTTTTTCTTGATGCTGATTAATGGTTTGTCCCTTGTTTGTAAACCCTTGTAAAGTCTTCTCTTCATGATAAATACTGACACTCCTACTTTCTGGAGAGTGTCCTTCACTTGGGTGGATGTTGTGAAGGGGGTTTTATCACTATGGAAAGGACCCTGTAAACATCCACTTCTGTTCTCTTCCATGGACGTCCGCCAGGTCTTTTTGAGTTCCCACACTTACCAGTGCACTTTCCTTCTCTCAGAATGTAGCTAACTGTTGTTTTAGTCACTCCTATCATTGCTACCATCTATCTGATGGATTTATTCAGCTTTTCCAGCTGAAGGATGTTCTCGTTCACATTTAGTGAGAGCTCCTTTGACTGCATGTTGTGAGTTCACAGCAACAGATTACAAATGCAAATGCCACACCTGGAATCAACTCCAGACCTTTTATCTGCTTGATTGACGATGGACGCATGAGGGAATAGCCCATGAAGCTCATAAAATTGCTTTAGAGTTAACTGTCCAATTACTTTTGGTCCCTTGAAAAAGAGGCAGCTACATTTTAAAGAGCTGTAATTCCTAAACCTTCCCTCCAATTTGGATGTAAAAGCTGTCAAATGAAAAATGAGGGTCTGCACTTTAAGCCCATATTGATTAGATAACTGTATCTTGAATATGTTTTGGTAAAAAGCTAAAATAACAAAACTTATGAGTCAGTGTCAATATATACCTGACTGTACCCGACTTTGTTAACATTGCCTAGTAACAACTTCTGCAGCCTGCTCGTTGATAATACACTATATACTGTTCAGTGGCTATTTCTCTATGTTTCATCACTCTCTCTGATAGGCTGACAAATGATCAGTAAGTGTTAGCTCTGTTTCCGCAGGCCTGGATTACATCTTGTGCTGTGCAGATTTTTGTGCTTTGTGTGAGTGTATGTCTGTTATAAGTCTGTCTTGTGTAACAAATGTTGCCCCAATCAAAACAGTAGCCTTCAGCTCACTTTCTCATGACACACTAAGTAATACTTTGAGTGGCAGACGAGGGGATAGATGAGATGCACATTGCTGGAGTTAAGCTGTTATTTATGTCCACTCAAGTATTTCACATTTAAATCTGATGTCACTCACTTTTTCCCTTACTGCTTTGAATTCACCTGCAGGGAGGGAGTCATAATGCAGCCAGTCTCAAGGCTTTAGGCAGCTGCCAACAGAGAAGATGACTGCAGTGCAAATGTATAATGCTTTTAAGTAGCTTACTGCTTGCTGTAAAGCATTTTGGATTATCGTCGCTGTAATTGAAGCTGGTTCCCACCTGTTCTTATTTTACACACAGAGACATGAATTGAAGACAATTTATCTGGTTATCACCACTGACAGCAGAGTCCATTCTGTTTACTGTCAAGCAGGGCCAGAATCTCAGTTTTGGATGACTAGTGGACAAATCCATGAGGGCTTGTGTAAGACAAATCAAAGGAACATCATGTGTAATGTCCCTGACCAGTCAGGCTGTTGATTGTTCTGGCAATTATGTTTTAATCAGTGGGTTCAAATTTTGTCAGATGGTTCAAGAAAAAAGTATACAATGCTATTTGACATTTAACTTGGTTACAGCAAGCTCTTTTTTGTTTAGTGTTGAGACGATGACATCATTGTTCACATTAAGTTTTGAAATATGTACCCACACTTTTCCTTCAATTTAAGTGGACAATTTAGACTGAATTCTACAGTACTGTGCAAAGGCCTTGAACAGCCTTCATTACTTTATATTTTGCTTCCAGGCAACCAAACCTTTTTGTAATCTTTTAAAGTGCTCTTGAGCAATAGTTTTCCAGGCTCTCTGAAGGTCTTTTTAAAGTTTTTCTTTGGACATTGGCTGCCTTTTCACTTGTTTTAGTCCTTTTACTCAACAATCTTCAGAGGAATGTGTTTTGTGTTTGTTAAGCCACTCGCTTTAACGCTGACCTATGAGTCATTGAAGCATCTAAGAAGTAATCTAACACAAAAAAATGAATTTTGCACTAACACATAATAGACAAATAAGCAAAGCACCAATGTAAAAGTTGTATCTTTAGGCACTTTGTCAACAGCAGCCTATCACAAAGACACATCATTTGTTCTAATGTCTACCAACAATTTAAATCCCAAAGAGTATTTGAGTGAAAACTTGGCATATCTCAGCAATATGTGCAGTATATCCTTCAGAAAATTGATGAAATTGAACAAGTTAAGGATAATAGAAAAAGTAGCAAACCTAAAAAGAAATTATATGGGCAGCAGATGAACAGTATCTAAAAGTACTTAATTAAAAAAGGAATAGGTGTATTTTTTAAACTGAAGATAACCTCACTTATGAGTGGGTTATATGTCTACTGTAAGTTTCCTTGGTGATCTAGCCAGGTTAAAAAACAAGCACTTTTGTGACATGATCAGCTCTGGCTTTCAGATAAACATAGTCCACTATACTACTTGTGCTTTTACATGGAAGATATGGTGATCATTTCTGTTATTTGATACTGCAAAGAAGTAAAGATGCACATGGAGACATTGATATGATAGATTTCACTCTTTCAACAGCAGGATCCAGTTTGGAGGTAGGGAGAAAAGGAGGCAAAAAGGTCTTTAAAAAAGCCACATAGCAATTTTTATATCAACATTCAAAATGTCAGTGGTTGACCTCGTCATCTACAAAAAAAAAAAAAAATTTATCTGGGCTTAATGCTAAAGGTAATGTCAGGGCAGATTTTAGCAGTCGGGTCTTTACTCTTCTACTGTTTCTCATAGACTTTTTCTTTTTTCTTCCTCTCTGATCCTTTGTTTTTATTTGCACAGAGCCTTAAGAAATACTGTAGATCAAATCTAGCTTGATTTAAGTCAGTCTTTCAACTTCATCCTTTTTCTTCTCTATGTCTCATTTACGAACAAATAGAAACGCCACCTCAGAGTACAACGTCAAATCGCACATGCATGTATAGGCTCATTAAAATTAGTAAAGCAGCAAACTTAGTTTAGCCATGTTGAAATATTACATAATTTTAGAGTAAACACTGTTTCCCTTCTTCGTTAATTTCTTTGGTCTTCTTTTTAATTCTCTTTTATTTAAGTCTTTATTGAAAGAATATGCTTTTAAATCATACTTTAGAATTGAACAATTTTTGTCTTTTTTGCAGTTTGCATTCTTTGACTCGGCTTCAGTACTGAAGCCTACATGGCTTTGTACTTGAAAGCTATAAAAACACTGGGCGCTAAGATAAAGCCAAGCTCTAATGGATCGTGTAATGAATCAAGGCCTCTTCAGTTGCTGTTTACTAGTTGTGAAATCCTTCTGCATTTATCTTTTGATATTTGTTATTCATTTACCTGCCTTTTATTATTGATGTGTGCAAATTAATTCTCATTGTTTCCCGCAGGTTGTCAACTTACTTGAGCAGCTTCCGAAATTAATCATAGTTTAATAATAATAGTTTACTGATGTTTCATTTTACAGATCATTAGCCAACAGTGCTTCAATCTGATTAAATGTAAGCTATATATACCATTTCGGTTCCGCTCACGTTTGCACAGACAAATTCTCCATCAAATGTAGATGTGCTGGTGCAATTAATTGTGCTCATTGTAGCGCCCCTTGCTTGCGTTGGGAATCTGGCAACATTAAATTATTACTTGAAAACAGCAAAAGCTGCAGGTAGCTGACATCAAGTGACTCAAACTGAAGTCGAACAAAAATACTTCTTTCAAGCAGATAATTTATAAGCGTAAACTGGTCAGATTTTAGTATCCTGTGCATTCCTGTACTAATGACACAATGACATTGATTAGCCTTGCCATTGTTAATAGTTTTCTCTCTCCTCAGGCAACAGATCCAGATGCAGGCGCTAATGGCCAAGTTTACTACCGGATTGTGAATCATCCCAACTTGTTTGTAATCAGCGGTAATGGAAGCATCTACACAAGGGTACCACTAGACAGAGAGTTAAGGAACCAGTATAACTTGATAGTAGAGGCCTCAGATGGAGCAGTGGACCCTCGACGGACCATGTTGACTCTCTTGGTCCAAGTTGAGGATATAGATGACAACAGCCCAGTCTTCTCCCAAGAAACCTATGTGGTGAATGTACCAGAAAACAGCCCTGTTGGAACTTTGATACTGAGGCTAAGTGTAAGTTGCAATAACTAAAATCATTGCTTCTTTTTCTTTGTTTTTATGTCTCCTGTGTTTCTTAGTATCAGGCTTTAAGCATTGTTTTAACCTCATGAACCAGCAGTTTAGTGATTTAAAATGTGAAATGCTTCCAAACTGAAACATTTACACAAACAGAAAAATGCAACCTTCTATACACAGCAAATACACATATCCACAATAGACATGGCAAACCTCTGGGAGCTTTTGACAGAATAAGACTTAAAGCTGTTTTTCTCAATTCATATCCAAGCTTTGGTAGAAAATCCATCTTTTCTGACAAACAATAATACGCCACAAATCTTGAAAAACTTAAAAAAAAACAGGAGAAATCTTTCTTCAGCTTCAACACTGTCAGATATCGGTGCACATGTCTGCACTGGAGTGAGGTGTATGGAAAACCCTGTGCATGCAGAGCAAACATGAGCAGAGGGGCGAATAATTGCTGGCATATTGTGAGTGACATCTCCCAGATAGGATGTAGCAGTGGGTGGGGAGAGTGAGAAATGGGAGAGGACGAGAAAAGAAGGTGAGGAGTTTGAATTTCAGTGGCAGTGTCAAACTATAATGTCCTAGCCAACGATACCTTAACACTACACAGACATGGATGGCGGGCAAGATGCGTAACAAAAAATGTGAGACAGACCATTTTATTGTTGTCGTTTGTTTTTTTTAAATATCATAGCAAACATCGAATTAACATTAACACTTGCTGCTGTTAGGAATTCAGGTTGGGTCCCTCAAAAATTTTGTTTTTTTTTGTCTGATTTCTGCGTCCTGATCATCTCAGGTTTTTGTTCTGAATTACACCCATAAAGAAAGGCTTTCAGATTTGTTTTCCCGTAGCCCACTTTTCTCATGATGTTATTAACTTTAGCTTGGTTTGGTTCACAGGTTAAGATGAAGGAGAAGGATATTGGTGAAGGAGAGTAGCTACTCCCTTACTGGAGTCCATGAATACTATTAAAGGTCTTTCTTGAGATGTTGATACCAGAATTAATTCTGTTTTATCAGCATGGTGATCTGTGGACTTTGGATGACCCTAGTTAGGGGAATACATAAGAATTTAAGACATTTGTGTATTCTAAAGGAAAATATCATGACTTCCAACAAAACAGTGATCTAAAACATTTAACCAAAGTGGTTCGGACTTGTTTATTAGAGAAAAATATAAACTTTTCTGAGTGGCCCAATCAGATCATGTGGAGCTAAATGAAGAAATGAAGATTAGAGATATGGAAGCCATCCAGTCTCTTGCTCGGTGATTATTACCAAAGAGCATTGGTTGAATGTACTAGGGAAGACTTGCAAAAAGCTTTTTAGCCACTATAATTTTTAAACTTTTTGATTTTAAAAGAAGAATTAAAAAAAACATTTTACTACTAATTAAGATATAGGTAGTTATAATTTACATCTATTGTGCATTGTTTTTTCTGTCATTGTCAATTTTGGTCATTTCTAGCCTGGAGAAACATTTTCTTATAAATCATCTCTATAAACTTTGGCCAGGGAATGAATAATTCTGGTTTTATCTATGTATGTCTAATCTGAGAATCTCTTGCAGTAGCCTTTGGATATTATTTCTGCTTTGAGACTTTTTTTAATTTAGTGAACTTAATCTCTCCTCAGTGGCTTATTTTTATTAGACCCTGATTAATGTTTGATGGAAGTAACCCTTGCAGCAGAAAATATGCATAATTAAAATGGAAATATTAAAATTAATTGTCTACAGCCAATAGCCGCTAGCTTGTATTTTTTAAGGTATGGTCACAATTTTGAGAATCTATTAAGCAGGCCTTGTTCTCTCTTCTATTGTCTTTTCTGTACAAATTCCTCTTATTTTCCTTTTCCATTCCCCAGGCTGTGGACTCGGACCTCTTCTCCAATGTCACGTTTCGGATAAAGACTGATTCTGCCAGGCAACTGTTTTCTCTGAACCCAGTCACAGGGGAGTTGGCTGTCCTGCAGACTCTGGACTTTGAGAACCTGGCAGCTATGGGCATGGGGGCATCTTACACTTTCCAGGTGGAAGCTGTCGACCAAGCTGGGGTAATGCCCCCGGGGCAAGCTACCGTCACAGTCCGCATCACGGTAAGAGTCCCCCAGATAGCCAGTCTACCTACTTCGCTGTGTTCTGCTCTCCTTTCATCTATCCTCATTTTCCCCCCGGAGCAGCACTGGCAGTGAATATGTAGCGAATCATTAGCATAGTTTCACAGTAGTAATAGCGACCAAAGACCATAACACAAAAGGGATTTGAAGAGATATAGAAGTGCACTGCTATTGTGCTTCGCCAGTCATTACAACAGGTGATTGCATTACCTTTTTAAAACACATTTTAGCCTCCTGACCTGTTCGCCCCCACTGTTTCCCCACTGAAAGAGAACTGACAAATAGGTGTTTCTGCCTTCCACACATTGCTATTCCAGCTTTGAATAACTCATTAGCTTCGTGACAGCAATTATGCCAAGTTTTATGAGTGCTTATGTTCCCTTTGTAGCCTTTTAAGAGATTATCAGCTGAGTGAACAAAAGGATTGGGTTGTGATGCTCTTCATGTGTGTGTACTGTACAAATTAATGGTTATGTATTTCCGCTCTAAGTAATTCCTCAAAATGTGTGCAAATTTATTTATGCATTCATTCCACCCCTCAAATTGGCAGAGTTAAGCTGTCAGTGTTGCACAGGAAGAAGCAGAAGTGACTTTTTCAGGCAGGTCTTCCAACCTGTAGAATGAGTCTGTCCTCTGATAAGGAGAAGCTCTGTTAACCTGTGAGTCTTGTCGCTCTGACTCACAAACAGTGTTTGATAGAATAAGGAATTGCACAGCCACTGATATCAAACCAGTGTCTGCCATTTGAAATGACTTAGAATGAGCCCAATGAATTCATGCAAGCTTCTAAGGGACTGCAGATGGGGCTGATTCCACTGATTCTGCTTCCTCTCTCATATGACGCCTCCAAAGTGTTATTTGAAATGATTTGTGTTTGATTTCCCCTTTTATTGTTTTGTTGTTGTCCTTTTTATTGTAAACCTTTCTTACATTTCTGAATGTTCTCTCGTACTTTCTCTTCTATTTTTGACTTCAGAAAGTCTCTGGGTATGTGCCTGTGTGTGCATGGAGAAAAAGTATTCTTTATTTTATTTTATTTTATTTTTTATTTTTTTGTGCACTTGTAGCACATGCATATTTTAAACAAACACAAGAGTGTCTGTGCATGCATCTTGTCACAGCTCCCCTTGTGAACACTTGGAGCACAAGGATGAGGCTTTTTTGTTGAAAGGAAAAGCTGGATCATAGATTTTTTTGCTAGGAAACACTAAACCTGTGTATAGATCAAAGTGAGACTGGCCTCCACCACCGAGTTTATAGAACACAGACTGTTGCCGGTGGCTCAGCCAAAACAGTGGAAAGTAAAGACAAATCCCAAGAGAAAGAGGATCAATCTCCTGTATTTATTCTATAGAGCTGAGTTATGCGAGAATGGTTCACTAAGTTTTCACATGCTAAAGCAAGGTTGTCCAAATAACGCAATTTCATTTCTATGCAGACCCACAATAAGCTGCAGCAGTGTGATTGACTTCTCTCAGTGGCTCTGAATAAGATAAACAATTTGATCGCTAAAAGAGTTTGCAGAGAAAAATAATAAATGCTGTAGATAGTACCTACTTTTCTAATTTCATTGTGTTCTTGTTGTGGTTCACAGCAAGGGCTAACATTGGAATTTATTTTTACATATGTCTGATCATTTAATGCTATGCCTTTTCAGCCATCAAGTATGCAGGGTTATTGTTTTTTTTTTTTTGGGGGGGGGGGGTAATGGGACAAGTTTTTACATTAAATAAGTTCATTTGAAGTCTAAACTTGAAAGTCGAACTTTCCAATTGAATATCAGATTGTATATTCAATTTTTTCAGCCACTTTCATTTTGTCCTTGTTTGATTGTCTGCTCCATATTTCCTTAAAGAATATATATTCCTACCTCAGAATAGATAACTTTACAATCTTTAATATTGTTGGATCTATTGATCCATAGATGGTGTAGGGATTTATTATTAATTTGGTGTGTATGGGTGCAGTATGAGGATATGCAAATTAGCTTAAATTCTATCTCTACCCTTTACCCAGCTGCAGCTTTTCCACCTCAACCTCACATTAACTCTCTTCAGCTTGACTGTGTCACCCAGCAGTTACTGCTGTGTTATTAGAGTTGCATAATCTTTGTTTACAGTTGTAATTTTTTTCATACCCAGCCCTTTGAGGTGATGAGATTTGTTATATGAAAAATATTGACTCTTATAATCTATGTTTTTCAGACTGCTTTTGTTACCATGCAATTCCAAGGCTGTAATTTTCAGTCCTGGTGTTGGCTGCTTTTGTCTCCCTGAACATATCTTTAAGCCTATTAAGACAATAGGATAAAAAAGAGTCACTAACAAGGTTAAACACTTGATTTTTACTGGAAGATATCTTTAACAATAACACTTTAACATTTGAGCACAGTGATGTGAGGATTTCTGAAAAAGACACCCTCCCTCTGTAACTGGGTGCTGAACTTTCTAACAGGCAGACCCCAGTTAGTCAGAGTCCACAACCGCACATCCAGCTTAAGAACTGTAAGCACTGGGAGCCCACAGGGGGGGGTGCTGAGTCCGCTCCTCTACACACTCTTCATCTATGACTGTGTGGCCTCCCAGAACAGCACCAGCATATTTAAATTTATAGATGACACTACAGTCATTGGCCTGATCACTGGCGAGGTTGAAACATCATACAGAGGAGAGGTGGCGGACCTGGTGACCTGGTGTCATGACAACAACCTCCATCTCAATACAGACAAGACCAAAGAGATAATCATCGACCCAAGAACAAGGGAAGAGGAGCCACATAAACCCCTGTATATTGATGAGACTGAGGTGGAGAGGGGGAAAACCTTCAAGTTTCTTGGCACCTACATCAGCGAGGACCTCACCTGGTCTCACAATACCCAACAAATTATCAAGAAGTCCCAAAAGCGATTGTACTTCCTGAGAAGACTGAGAAAAATTTTGCATGTCAACCAAAATCCTCAGCTGCTTCTACAGATGCACTATTGAGAGTGTCCTTACAGCCTCTATCATGGTCTGGTATGGAAAGTGCACAGCACAAGACAGGAGGGCACTCCAGCGGGTTATCAAGACTTCACAGCACATTGCTGGGGCAGCCTTCCCCTTTACTGCAAGACATTTACAAAACCAGAGTCCTATAAAGAATACACAATCTCATCAGAGACAGCACACATCCACAACATTCACTCTTCACACTCTTACCATCAGGCAGACGCTATAGGAATTTGAAGTCCAGGACTACAAGGCTGGCAAACAGCTTTTACCCACAGGCCATCAGGCTTCTCAATGAATCATTCACATACGCCGCATGCATCACACGCACATACTCATAACACGGAACACTTTATTGTTGCTTTTAATTGTTTATTGTTGTTTTTATTGTTACAATTTTTTCTCCTGCTCTTATTTATTTTAATGTGTGGTCTTTTTTTTAGTGGGAATTTTTTTTTTAGTTCAAGAGA
>JBBBVU010000017.1:16825164-16853595 GCA_037177055.1 Atherinosoma microstoma
TATACATATGTATGTATTTTTTTTTTCATATTGGGATTTATTAGGTTTGTCTGTAATAGGATGATTAGATTATATGCAAATCTTGATGGCCAAGTGACATTTTGTAAGTTAACTTCAAACAAAGCTGTGACTGCAAAATCTTTACAGCCCCAATACTTTTATACTGTCTCCCTCCTCATTGCTATTTCTATTGGAGGGTAACTGAGCATTTTTTTGCTGAAACTATATTTTTTTATTTCCCATTATAAATTTAATGTTGAGGTGAATACTGTGCCACAAATCAGTACCTTAACATTCAGTATGCTTTTTTTTTTCTTTGCTTTTTTATTTCAGGACATGAATGACTTCTCCCCCATTTTTAGGCAAGACCTATATAAGGGTTTGGTTGCTCCCAACGCAGAGAAAGGAACAGTCATCACCACTGTTTTTGCTGAGGATCAAGATCCACCAGTGAGTATAAACTAATGAATAAGTCACAATTTGTATTTATAGACAACATATGCCCTGTATAAAGGAGAGGAGAAAGAAAAAGTTTTGATTGTTTCACGTTGCTGTCTGAAAATC
This sequence comes from Atherinosoma microstoma, assembly GCA_037177055.1. Classification (NCBI taxonomy): domain Eukaryota; kingdom Metazoa; phylum Chordata; class Actinopteri; order Atheriniformes; family Atherinidae; genus Atherinosoma; species Atherinosoma microstoma. The sequence goes on from JBBBVU010000017.1 coordinate 16,825,729, forward strand.
AGCCGTTTTCAGCCACAGCCTTTCACACAATCTGTTAAGATGTCTGGAAGACGTGATCAAGACTTGGATCCTCTGATTAAAGCGACAGTACATATCTTAATTTTATGCTAATTCTAACTGCAAGGGGATTTTAAAGGTATGAGTCACCTGCTCATTGCTTCAGACAGCATCATGTTTCCTCACAGTCTTACAAAACAATATCTCAGTAGGGTGTTGTGTGACTTGGGTTTCTTCTTTTTCTTTATCTATAATCCAAAGAACAAAGTGGCACAATACAGATGAGACAACAAGTGATACAGATGGTGCCGTTTCTAAAAATGCTTAATTCCTGCATGACTGGACCTGCTGCTTCTTAGTGGCCCTCCTGCTGGTGGGATCTCACAAAGGCTGAATAAGCTTGTTGCCTCTCTGCTGCACACGAGCACACAGAGATACAGATGCCTGTCAGTTTTAGCTATAGGTGGTACAGCATCTCTTCAATGTCAAAGTGGCTGCAGTACATCTCACATTCTCTCTTAGAGGGAGACGCTTGCTTCCCCTACTCTTCTTGCTCGACCATCCTCTGTTGTTGTAACACTGAAATTGTTATTTTTATGTGAACTTAATACCTCATTTTCATTGTTTCTCTGCATCTAATGCAAGATTTTCTTCACATTAGAAAGTATCCAGCAGTGCTAAAGCTGAAGTAAGAAATTATTCTTGTGTTGCAAGGAGGGTTAATGTGGGACAAACAGAGGGATAAAAATGTTTAACAAGCCCAGTGTTTAAAGGGCTTGGATATATGAGCTCACAGTATTTCATTGAGAGCATCTACTAAATGTGCACACACACATAACTTTTTCTCTTTTTGTTACACACACTCAAAGAAACTGGCAAAGAAAGAAAAACAGACTTGAAGTGCCGATAAGACATACTGTACTGTATGTGAGCAATACATAATGAAGGTTAGTATCCTTCAAATCACCTGTACCTTGAAACACTAATAGCTATTAAAAAGAAAATGCATCTTTGTCAAACTACTAAACTCTCAAACATCAAGGTTGATATAATTTTCAAAAAGCCATGGAGACAAATGTTCCAGTGAGGCTTTAATTGTAAGAATTGTGAGAACTGTTCTTTGTGGCTCAAAATGAAAGTCTTCTTTTATGGCTTGGTTCAACACAGCAGAGCAAGCTGACTTGGTAGTCATTAAGTCACATAATAATCAAATCTGTCATTAATCCATCTACAAAACATCAATAATGATGCTTTGCTACACTCTCAGCTGTTTGCAAATTCGTTTTTCATCAAGTGGCTATTTGAGGAAAGGGAATTTTAAAGAAGCTTAAACAAGTCAATTAAATAATAGTGTTTTTTAGTCCTCATCCTCATGTCCATGTGATATCATTCTGGAGATGTTCAAGAGTAGTGGCAAGCAAAAACTTGCTCCGGTCATCTTGGAGATTTTCCACCCATTCCCCCAAGTAAAATCTCTGAAACATCAATGATTAAGACAATCTGCAGCAAATATTCCAAAGAATGTCTTGGTAATGAGCAAGTTGAGGGAGTTGCACATGTGAGACTTGCTGTGTTTTCAACTCTGCCAACCCGTTTGCTGCTTTCCACTTGCTCCTTGCTTCTGTGTTCAAATATATGTGATATTTATATCATCAAGAATCTTCACTCACTATTTTTGACTTACTTTAAAGAAAACACCACAATTATTCCAAGTCATCTAATAATGTCATATAAGAAAATAAGTCATGACAGAGACAAGATAAAACTTTATTCTAATTGCCCAACTCTTTACTTTATTCATATTTATACATTATCTAAATATAAATCACTTTGAAAATGCACTTTCCGTTTTAGAAGTTTCATTTTATTCTGTGTTGATATGATAAACTAAACTAAACTAGACTTATTAGTTTCAGAATGGACGCTGATAATTCAGGTAGGAAGGACAAAAGCGTGACTGCTTCTTGCTCTGTAGTGGTCTTAGACATGAAGCTAGTTTTTGTTAGTTATTTTTTTTAAATCATTAGTCATTACATATTAGAAAACTATTTGGGGAGCTTTTAGAGATAAGTTTTTTGTTTGTTTTTTTCCCCTTCCTTTTTAATCCAGTCAACTCACTCAGATAGTTTGGTAACCGCTTAGAAACACATTTGTGCTTGAGAGCATCCCAAGAGATCCCCTGCTACTGCAGAATTTTCTTCTCTCTGGCCTCAGATTTTTACTTCATCCCTAGGGAGAAAAATCACATCATGAGGAGAGCCAAGTTCCAAAAAGGTTGTGAAAAAATCAGACTTCATTTTTAGGTCCAGAGGGTTGAAATTGGAATAAGATAAGCTGTAGAGATGATTAGCAATCGGGACCCATGATTTATCTTAATCAAAGGGTCATATTAAAGTCCAGGGTGTCACTAATGAATGCAAGTCTGCTACTCTGCACCAAAGGAATGAATTTAATGAAGAGGGTTTGTATTTAAGACGAAAGGAAAATGTTTGAGTGAATCACTGTGAGCTCTTTTAAGGATGTCTGATAAGGACCTGACTAATAAGGGGTATGACCATTTGAGAGTTGTTTAAATAGATAAGGATACAATGATGTATTAGGACAGTTCTTCAGATTACTAAGAAAAGAGCAACCTTTTCTCATATTAACCTCTACAACTCTATTGCTCAATGAACTCAAATGCAATAGTTTTTTAATTATGCAAGACTTAAAACCAAACACAGTAGTTTGGCACACCTTTTGTCCATCTCCTACAGTTGTATTTGTATATGTAAAAGATAATCTCCACATCAGTAGATTCTACTTAAACTCCCAGCATGTGCCTCATGAGCCCCTTTTCCCTCCTGCAGGGTACTCCGGCAAGTTTTGTCCGCTACAGAGTGGACCTGGACAGGTCGCCATACAGTGGGAGCATCTTTGACATGGAAGAAGAAACTGGAAGAGTCATCACTAAAGTCAACCTCAATGAAGAACCCAGTGTCACCTTTAAGGTCAGTGGCAGTGTTTATGATAGCATTAGTAGCGAAAAGGTACTCCCGCTTATAGTATTGCCTTTTTACTTTTCCGGGTTTTAATGCATATGTTGCATCAGCATAGGGACACACAGTTATATTTAGCTAAAAGGATCTGTTGTTTGAGGGAGCTCTCAGGGAATCTAAGCTGAGTCACATCATTTATATATAGAACAGAATGGGAAAACTGGGGTTGTGTGGCAGAAAGTGTTGGCTTGATTTTGCCAACAATGCAATATTGAGACATATAAGGTGATGAAATAGTTTTTAAGTATTAGTTTTCAGCTGATGAAACATTCAAATATAAATATAACATATGATTGTACCACAGTAATAATGAATGTAAGCATCCTCAAAGTCATATCCTGTATCTCAGCTACAAATGAAGACATGCTTCTCTATAAACCCAATTTTGCCAAAAGCTTGTCTATAGCTGTTACACCTGACATTATCATGTATCGTAATCCAGTCATAAGCAGACAGCCATAATTACAGGCATGAAGGCAAACAGAAGGCATTTAAGATGCACTGAGATTTAGCTGCTGTGGGGTGCCCATGGTCACATACAACTCCCACTAGGAAGTACCACCTACACCTGCTTATGTGATGTGTTTGGTTTTCAGGTCTTTATTTTTTTATTACAAATGTTTAATTTGTATCTTTGCCATTTGGTAACCATAAAAAAGTATTCTATGTAAAACTGGGTTTCAACACTCTCCAAAGATCATTCATAGAATGATCTTTGATCTTCGACCTAATTTATCCTCGTTGTTGCCGAAACAGCTAGTGCAGCACCAAAGTTTAAGTCTGTCCTGTAGTTCCTGCTCTGTAGTCCTCTCACACATAGTACAGAACTAAGCCTTATACGTCTGTTTCTTAGAAATGGTCATTTAGTGGAACTTAAAGAAGAGCATTGAAGGGGATTGGTGTGGTGACACAGAGATAATGGCTTGATGTAAGACAATGAATTAACATTGCACAGTGAATAAAGTCTGTTTATTTCTCCTTTGTGTCACATGTATTGCATAGTGTAAACTCTTTGTCTTAAGTAGATGTGAAACAACAATGTCTGAATCTAGACCAATATTGTTTAATTAGTGAATTATGGATTTTGTGGAACGAAGTAGAGCCACAGTAATAATTCCCTCTGTGTGTGTGCGCTGCAGCTCTGTGTTTATTTGCATATAAAGCATAAAAGTGTGATTTGATCACAAGTTCTCACCGGAGACTCATGTAGAGACACAGTTTAATACCAGGTGTAAACTGACATGCTTAGAGTTGACCCCTTGAGATTAGATCACCCAAGACACATGTTAATGCCAGGTGTAAACAGGATCTAAGCTTGTTGTGAGGTAGGTGTTGTATGTGAGATGCTCTTGTATTGCTGGCCTTTTCTGTTGGCTATCTCTCCTTTTTTTTTCCTCCTGTTTCATTTGTTCCCTGTTTCTTTTAAACATTCTCTCCCTGCCTATAGCTCCCTCTCTGCTGGCCTATTCTCCCCTTCCCACAGTCTATGAATGAAGATCAATACATTTTCATACTCGCTCTCTATGCAGGCTGTTTGCCAGATCCTATTTTGCCAGCCTGTCTCTATTACGTTGCTGAACATGCATACCAAAAAGTAGTTGGCAAGAATCTCAAAAAGAAAATGATTTTGGTAGAGCAGCCATATGGATAAAAAGTGTGATAATTTTGTGCTTGCATTTGCATATTTGTATTGTTTATATGGGTTCTCTTTCTCCCTCTGTAGCTGTACGTGATAGCCTTTGATGATGGGGAGCCAGTCAAGACTAACAGTACTTTGGTTGAGATCACTGTACTTCAGCCTTCTCGCATTCCAATTTTTACCGAGGAAGAGTACAGGTATGTCTTCTAGACACACTGTTGATGCAGCTTCCTGCATATGTAACTTCACACACATTAGAGCAGCTTAAGCTGAGCTGCCAGACAAGCAGAAGATGGTGAAAATGGTTGCAGAGGGAGAACAAGAACACTTTGACTCACATTTACATCTGCAGTCAAATCTTCCATTGACCTTCTGTAATATTTTGATCAATATTTAATCATTTGGTAAATTATATATTTTACTTTGAACTGCTGTGAAGACCCCAGTCCCTCATGCATATAAAAGTTTGTAATATGGATAGTTGTCAGTTCATCATTGTGCTCTTTCTGTATGTAATTCTCTGTCTTTTTAAAGCTTCCTTTTCTGAGCTTCCAGCTTTGTGTAGAACTATATACGAGAAGTTCAAGGTACAGATGATGCTGCATTTGATTCAGTCTCAAGGAACAACAGGGCTACCCTCTGACTATGTTAAGAGTCACTTTTGACAAGATTACCTGTTGTGAGTATTAAAGCTGCAGAGAAAATGCAGGACAAGGAAATATCATCCACACTGCTCTGAAATGACGGGCTGCTTCACATGTGACACACAGCTGTACTGAATCTGTCTCTACTGATGTTGCTGTGACTTGGAGGGAGTCCAAGAAGTCATTTCTTATTAAAAATAAACACAGATTAATAACGTGCCAGTTGCATCTGCTTTGAAATATATTTTGGGATGAGGCAATACTCAAATTAAGGCAGGTATCTTTCTGCAGTGTTAAAAGGATCCTTGCCAGACTGCTAGGCTTTAAAGCCTTTGATGGCAAAGTTACCTGACACTAAGCAGTTATTAGGAGCTTAAAGTAAAGCTTGTTTTAAGTGGATTGATTTGCTTGCTTGTTTGTTGGCAGACTGTGCTTTGTTACTTAATTTGATACGCCTTTATGCATAACACTGGGAATCTAAGTCGTGGCCAACCTGTCAACACTTAAGTTGAGGTGTTGTGTCTCCCTGCACAGGTTTCTCTTCACATGACACAGTTTTTTTTTTTATCTATCTATGCTTAAATGAACAAAATCTAAGCATGGACACATGTCTCCATGCGTCTGTGTATGATAGTTTAATCCAGCTCTTTCTATTGGTGTTCGTATTCTTCTGTCACTCAGCTTTATTTACTGATGGATTAATGGAACAGCTGCATAGCTGTTGAAAGGGCATTGATTAACATTTTGAATGAGTGGCCTGTCTGAAATGCACACAAAAGGTCGGGACCACAGGCGTGGACTGCTGTATGGAGTTACATTGACAATGCTAACCACACACAGCGGCAGGTCTGCAGTAAATCACGTGTCATGGAAACATTAGCCAGGTGCTCAAGCCTCTCCTGCTGGACAAGCTTCTCTCTAGTGGAGAGTATCCAGTCTGCTTGCTCTGCGATGAACTGTCTGCTCATTCTTCCCCTCTCACAGCATTGTCCTCTCCCCAAGAAACCTTCTGAACACAAATCACTTTCTAAATGTCCACAGAAGGTCTCGTCTGTCTCTGTGATGGCAGTTAGTTATAGCAGCAATCAGGTAAGCTATGCCTACAGCTCCAGAGCACGCAATTAAAAACAACTCTGCAGGGCTTTGGCTGACTTAATGATTTCTTCTCCTGCTTTATGGTTGCACCCCTCCATCTGTCAGAGGGAAATGAGGGGCTCCCAGTCATTGTTGGCGAGAATAAATGGCTTATGCTGTTGTTGCTATTGTAGCAGCATGTTTCCACCTGCTTTTCAGAAGTATGGGGGGGGGCATCTCATGTTGTTTCTGGGGAAATGCAAAAAAATATTTTGTTTGAAATTTTGTAATACTTGGATTAACTGCTCCAAAAATTATTTTTAATCCTGGATTAAGCAGTCTTTTTCATTATCACTAAAACAAAGGATAAAAACTCACAGTTTTATATCTTTTTGCCTCAAGCAGATGACAATTGAATCTAACCACCCTCGTTAACCCTGCATGCATAGTAATGCTAGATTCAGTCAAGTGTACACTAACTGCCCAGCAGGAAGTAAATACTACTTGATGCATACGAGGAGGATAAAAAAAGGATTTTTTTTCACAAGTGTTGCTGAGGCTTTTAGTATTCATTTAGTAGACTCAGTTAGTATATGGGAATCCTCAAAAGTTCTGTTTTGATAGATTATACTTGTTGTGATAATTCTGTAAGTAGTTGTCATCAGCTCAACAAAGCAAGCCTTCTCTTTTTCACTGTGTGCGTCTGGTTTGTTTGACTGGAATTCCACTACATTCTGTTTCTGAGTGCATTTCACTAAAGGTCTAGACTGTTGTTTTGCTGCCTCTCTTTTATATTATGGCACTGCTGGACCATCTGTTGTGTCTTTTCACCATTACACAGACCCTGAGACATCTTAAATGATTTAGAAATTTCATGCTGGGTCAGGAGACATTCGATTGCAGGGGGTGTCATTGAACAAAAGCATACAGCTAGAGCAAACTCAGTCACATAGCTGAGTTCAGTTTTGAATACTTTGCTTCCATGGGATTTTTAAAGTGTTTCTGTACTGCATGATTCAGCTTTTTATTTGTTTTTTTCTCTGTTTTTGATTTTGCTATGAGGAATATTTCTCCCACAATTACAAGATTATTTAAATCCTGTTCATATCAGTATAGACAGAAGTGCTTTACAGACGCACTACAGAACTTTTGCCATTTTCTCAGTGGCACGCCCCCTATCAACAGCTAATTCGGCAACCATCTTGCATCCTACCAGTACTGTGAGACTCTTGTCTTATCTCTTCCTCCGTCATTGGCTCTCTTTTGTTTCCTCTCTTCCTCCGGGAATGTCTACTAACGTTTCTTTGCTGAATCCACCACAGTGTACGTTCAAAATGGCCAGTGTGTGACGCATGTGCAAAGCTAAACTTTGCTTTGCACATGGATGAAAAAATTGTATAGTGCGGTTTCTCAGCTGCTGAACGCTGGTGGGCAGTGCCGGCTCCAGAATTGCACATTATAGATGTCACTGTTCCATTAAACGAGTCCAGAATGCAGAGTTTTAAGGTTGAAAAGATAAAGAGTGGGTCTTTAAATTCAAATACATTGTCATTAATATATGTCTGACATAATTTCTATCACCATGAGTGTTTGTGAGGGCACAAATTCTGCCCATACAAACAACTATGGAGTTGATAACTCAGCTCTGGCCCACCATAGTTGATTTGAGATTTATATGTTCTTTAAAAAGGTAATAAGCAAGACATGCATCGCCCATTCATCTTTCCATTCAAATGAATGGAATTGAATAATCGACATTTGCTGGTTTCTGGCCTCTCCCCCTTCGGTTCCTTGTTTGTGACATTCATTGATAGAGTCTTGTTTGTAAAGTACCTGAAACTAAATTGTATAGACTGTTGTACTTGTTGAATAAAATAAAAAAGAATCATGGTCTTGTGTAAATAACATTGCATAGAACTGCAAAGCAAAAGTTGCCAAATGCTAAATTCTAACTAGTTGTGTATTCAATTTTCCCCAGTGTCTTTTTTATTTAATTTGAAATATGGAGATTTATTCTAGGTAATCTGCAATAGTAAACAGTCATTTTGAGGTTATAGAAAAATGTATCATTAAACCTTAATGACTGTATTTATTATTTATGTAATTTTATACAGAACTTGGTTGCACAACCCTTAGAGGAGTTTTTAAACACTGGGCACAAGGGAAATACTGAATATCTGTGTTTCCTTGTATATGGCTGTAGACAGATGGGTAGGCTGCTGTCTAGCATAGTCCAAATATAGGAATATGTTACCCCAGTTGTACAAAAGCTATTTTTGTGGTCCAGAGATACAAACCTGTGATCTGAGGAGTTTTCTTTGCTGCTTATTTCCCCACAACACGCTTCTAAAACTACCTCAAAATCGTTTGGGATTTCTGGGCCTCTGACTCTGAATGTGCCATTTTACGTCATTCTCCTCTGTGCACTGCTTCACGGGAAAGCTCCGTTTCACTTTGTCTTCCCTTTGTGTCTCTCCTCTTTTTATCGTTGGTAGCTCAGTCAGCGAACAATTGGAGTTAAGTTTTGCTTTCTATCATTAAATATTTGTTAATTTTGTACTGGAAAACTGTAAATGATCTCTTCTTCAGTCTAAAAAAGTTTTACAAAGAGACCTTGCAGATCATTTAGAAATGAAACCCCCTGAGATTTTCAACACTGTTTCAGACATGTTCAGAGAGCTTAGAAATGAGATGGCTAATTGCTGTACTTTTAGAAGTAAAACGTGCCCCTCTTCTTATTTAATAAAAAATAAATCAGTTGCTCAAAAGTTCAAGGTTTCATTTGTAATTTTTACATCACAGAGCTCCAATTTGTTTAATGAGTGCTGAACTGCTGGAAAATCCAATTTAGCACCTGGATTCTTACTTTTCAAAGTTTCTGTCTGAAGTTAATAATCGACATTGTAGTTTTGTAGTGTTGTGATGGAATAAGTCTTACTTGAACAGACTTCTTTGTCTCAATGGAGTTATTTTGGTTGTTTTTTTATATGGTTATCTTGTATTTCCTTTACAATAGTTCCTTGTTGTCATATACAGCAGATGTGCTTCACCTCATCACCTCAGTTTTTTGTTTTTGTTTTCAGCACACTTAATCTCCTCTTGAAGTTGCCTTTTGGATTGACTAAATACAGCTTTGTTTTGGTTTCTCCATTCTTGTTTCTCATATCATGATTTACCATGAGACTAGTTCATCAATGGGAGTGGCATTATTTCAGCTGTGAGATATGATAGATCACATTTCTTGACATTGGTAACAACAAGGACGTCCTGCATATATTTCCTGTTAATATCCACGAACTGCAGTGACAGAGTCAGTATTCGCAACAGTATGACTCACAAATGGCCCTGCAATACCTGGATCGACTAGAATAACAGCCACAATGGACTTCCCAGCCATTACCTCCCTAATGAACAGTCCTTCGTGTGACTGATGTTTTGCCATGATGGATAAGTGATGAAGGGGCTCAAAGCATACTCATCTATGCTCATTACTAGGCATTTAAATTGTGAGCTGTACAGTTTGCTCTCCCACATGCTAACATCATGGCTTGATACAAACCTTAAAAAACAAACAAACAAGAAAAAGAACAACCTATTGCATTTCTATCTATCCATTAGTAAATAATTCCTTCCTTGCACCCCCCCTCCTCTTCTAAATCACAGCCCTAAGGTGTGGAGCTTTTTCATGCCTCTGAAGGGCATGATTGATTTTCAGCTGCAGGTTTGAATCTGCTGCAGTGAGCCTTAAAACTGTAAACACCAGAGGCATGCTGACCTTTCACTTGTCTCTGCTAAATAGGCAGGCATCACTTAGCTGTCTAACAGAAACAGAGTCACACTCATTGTGCACAGCCTAAATGTCAGATAAAGATTGATGCATAGTGAAGAAAGCAACATGACTTACTGTTTTTGGCTCAAACTAACTTTCTAGATAAGAATGTGTAACCTAGTCTTGGTGAATTATTGTATTGTTTGTCAGGCCAGATTTTTCTCTTTTTTTGTTACTTTAGTTACTTTAGTTACTTTTTCTATGTAATTTGTAATCTAAATTTAAAATGATCTTTTGCAACATAAAACCTTACAGCAGCTGTAATTTCACAGTGAAACATACAACAGCATCAATAGCTACATGGTCCAGCTTGATATCACATTGCAGAAGCCTCAGTAGCCCGCTCAGTTTGGACATCACTCTCATCAGTCAGTATTTAAACACTAGCTATGTTTACATGGAGCCAAATATACCGATTGCAATCTGTTTGAAAGCTCTTTCGGAATGAAAATGATCCATGTATACACCTCATTCCGAATGAAAAGTGCCAACACAAAAGGATTTTCATTCGGTTTCACAGGGGTAGAATATTCCTTTTCCCAAACCGATCGTGGTATCATGTAAAAGTTGAATCAGAAAATTGTCAGTTTGCGATCTTACAGCTAAACGTGCAATGAGTGACGTTTCCTCACTTTGGAAGATGGCGGTGAACAAACAAATTCACTGGACAGCGGTAGAAAGGTTGTTTTTAATTCAAACTCTATCTACGCCTTTTCTTCTTCATTGTTTGAAGTAGGAACGCATGAGTATCAAGCTGCTGCTTGAAAGTACCGCAAAAACCCTAACAACTGTGACAATCAGTTTGTAGACCTTTCCATCTTTGATAAATCACATGATGTAAACACCTTTCTGTGCATGTCAGACAGGACCATTCTGCCTAAAGCTAGAGTTGGTCATGTTGGAGAGCTAGCAAGATTTGAAAGTGGTACCTACTCTAAACTCTATAAATACAATACAACAACCAAAATAAATTAAAAGTAAAGCTATTATGATGAGTTATTAGAACCCATCCAGATCCCTGCTCTCACAAAATAATACTGGCAGACCACACAAAAAAAGAAAGATTGTTGCCTAGTTGAATGTTTAGATGTTTGAAAGGGAGTAGAAAGAAACTAATGCTTATGTAGTCCTACCCCCATTTGCTAATCCATCTTATCACTAGTTCATTCTTCACCTACTCCTCCACATTCATAATACACAACCTGTATCTACACATTCCACTTCTATAATCTTATTTTCATTTGCTATTGCATATCTAAACAACAAACCAACAAACAAACTTTCTTAGTTCAATTGTATACAGTATTATCTTTACAAACAAGGAGCTGTGAAGTGATGTTTTTACCTTTTCTTTAAGTAGTCAGAAATTGCTTTTTGTTGCTTCTACTGGGTGTTTTTGTTATTAGCTCAGTCAAGTGCAAATTGTCACAAACTTATTTAAGATAGAAGTCAAGATTTTAGAATGTATCATTCTTAATGACAGATTAAAGCAAAAAGGGCACAAGGGCACAGCTTCAGATATTTATAATGAATTGTAATCACATTAATATGACATTATTTTGCATTTTTTAAGTCTTTACAAAAACTATCAGCATTCAACAACTTGAAAGACCCTTACCTTGTTTTTTTAAACTTTGGTGTCACATTGGTGAAGTTATGTTACTGTCCACCATGAAATAAACATTTAAATGTATTGTCTTACAAATGTTTTTATCATGCATTAGACAGGACCTTACAAGGAAATGTTGCATTGCAGCTGTGCAGTTGGAGGAGTTAATCTGTATTTTAGTAGACAGCAGAACGATAAATGTGCCCCTTTGTGAGTCCTATTTACTTTGTTCCTTTGGACCGGCAACATTACTATGCCAGTGTTGCCCTAGACAGGCACAGCTTTCTTTTTCCTTCTACTTTTTTCCCTCTTACAACGGCACTACCATAACATAATATTTACCTTAGAAAACCAATTCGTGCCAAATGAAATTGCTTTTTAATACTTAGAATGTAAGACACAAACCTCTTGAATAACTTGAGTGGTCCCGGCATTTTGTAATAGCTCTTTTTATGTTTCTCATTTACCCTTCTCCACTCTGCATCTCCATCCTTCTTTGGTCCTGCAAAACATAACAAGAACAGTGTTTCCCCCAGGTTTACAGCCTTATTGGGGGTATATTATATATATATATATTTGATCTGTCAGCCAATTAAAATTTTTAAACACGATTAATCGCACGAGTGTCCTGAGTTAACTCGTGATTAATCACATATTAATCGCAGAATATTTAAAGATGCACTGCAGAATAATTTCTTTTTAAGTTTTATTTATTTTATTATATTTTTTTCAACAAGATATTTATCAGTATATAATACTTATGTAAGCGGTTAGGAAGCCCACATAGATTCTAAACAGATTATTAATCCTGATTTGTTTATTTCTTAATAATGTAGTTGTCTTTGTGTGAGGTAGACTGTTAGAGTTGTGATTTCTGAGCTGCATTGCAGCACTGCTGCAAACCTAATGTCACTGTAAGTTTAAGTTTAATTTTCTATTCCTCGACCCCTGGCCGGTTTGAGTCACCTTCTCTTTCATTATTTGGAGAACTTTGTTGATAAAATAGTCTTATCCAGAAAACCATTTCGCGGAATTTTCAAACTAAACTGTATGTATAAAAGATCCTACCTGTGTCTGTTTCTGCTTTAGAGTTAGAACCTGCTTTCTATATCACTTCGTAGAATTACCCCGTTAAATGCATGTTTGAAAAATTACAGCCGTTAAAAGGAATTTGCGTAAACTCATATATACATTCTTAGCTTAGCTTAGCTACTTCCTCAACTCTTTTCCAGTTGCTTTTCCTTTCCTTTTCCCTTGTCTCCTGTCCTCTCTCTCAGCTCTCCTTTGATGAGGCAACTTTGAGCAGCTGCACCTGTCACTGATGTGCAGGCCTCTAGGAAATTAAGTTTGAGGTGTAGCAACCATTTTATTCTTTAGGGCTGTTGGACTGGGATGTAATCCCATCTACTACATGACCTATTATAATATTATGCAGTATTATAATATTACTGCTGAACTCTTCAAAGTTCAGCCCTCAGTCATTAGCTCCCCAAAGCTCAAACTCTACAGTATCATCACATTAAGTGAGGCATGACCTGGCAATATGTTAGCAATGTTTGGAAGCAGATGTACTTTCTTCTTTTAAGGCCTCACCCTAAAAAGACATTGGATTCTTAATATTCATAATATGCACTTTTTTTACAGGTATAGGCTCAGATCATCAGATTGCAATACATTCTTGAATGCCTAAAACTAGGATGATGTTATTTAGTAACATTAGAAAATATTCCATTTATTCATAATGTTCTCTACATTAAATCATTTTTTTTGTTTGTTTTTTATTTATTTTCGAGATTCATTTCAACAGGCTTTTTCCTGTTTCAAAGATGCTGCTCATGTGTACCTGAGCTGACTTAAAGTCACAATCACTCAGAACTGATAAAGAACAAAGCTCTGGATAAACAAGTGTTTCCATTTGCATGCATGTTTCATGCAGAGTGGAGAACTGAAATGCTTATCCAATCTATAAACCCTTATTTGTGATTTTGTTCAATTTAGATCATTTCTCTTTCACTTTAAGCTTTTACTTCCAGGCCGGAAAACAGAAGTAAACACCAGGTTGATGCATCGGTTGACTAACAAACTTCCAAGCTCACATTACATCGTCTTCCTCCGCCACTGAATTTCTCTGATTCAAATTGCTTAACAAACAGGACAATGCCACCATCAACAATGAGGCAGAAATGTGCTGTATTACATTTGTAAGCATGCATTCACAGTTGTTTTTGCACCATTTTCTTTCTTGCTTGGAATCACATCAGTCAAATGACTCACATCTGCACTTGATGTTGTTCGAGACCTTGATGTAGCAATCTACAGTGTAACCACTAGAACATGGACTCAAGCAAGGTCACTCCTTGCATCTCCCGGCATGTCCATTACCTTATATTCAGTCTGTGGTGCAATGCCTAGAAGGAAAGGGGAGGCAGAAAGTGGTAGATGGTAAACATGGTAACAGTTGCCCATGTGTCACATAACAAGGTTTATCCGCCTCTGCCTGTTCTCGTAAGCATCACTCTGCCAGTGGCCCTGGGGCAGAGTGCTTGCTGACACCTGTGAGCCACCCACGCCTCTCAGTGGCATGTCATTCACCTTGTCTCATGTTGACAAGAGGACTCTATTGCCTATAGACATGTCAGTATCTTCATTTTTTTTGTCTCTGCCACTCTTATCCTCCCTTCAGACGGGATTTTTCCTCATCTAAATATGAAAAGTTACTTTGGTCCCGCTCAGTTGTACATTAGGTTGCATTGTATATTATTCACTGAGTCTGCCAACCACTCCACTCTTTAAAATACAATTTATTTACCTTTTGAATCTTTTTAGAGCTCAGGATATGAGCCAGTTCAAAGGTCCCTCAATGTAATTATGAAATGTTATGAGTGCATTTGCTCAAGTGGTTGCTTAGTCATTCCACTAAGATTGATTTTATCATGTGTCTGCAGTCTACATTTCCCGTCTGTCTGCCTATCAGTATCTACTAACCTTTCTGTCATACTTTCTGTCTACACGGGGATACATGTTTATACTAATCTGTACACTTCAATCACCTTCACACCCACCCTAGCATTTCTCAGCAGTTTACAGCCCTCAGGCAGAGCCACTTTGTAGGGAAGTGATAACATGTCAGCTCTGCCCCTTTCTGGCAATCACACCATCCAGCCTAGTGCTAGCTCCAAACCGCCATTTATACTCCACTCAAATTTAAATAACAACCTGAGATAAAAATATGAATTGGTCAGCGCAGGTCATCCAGCTTTGCTCTGGACCAACATTTTGCTCAAAGCGCCACCCACCAGGGCTTAAGTGGTGCAAATGTGTCTCATACAGATTGTTTACCTTCATCCACTGTGGAGCAATTTCACTGTACAATCCTGGTTAAAGTGCAACAATCTAACTGAATAAAAACCTTGAAATGGCACCAGTTCACTGACCGTATTGTCCAGAGGAATTTATGGTACCAATTATCCAATATATCAAGCAGCAATTCAAAGATTGTGTTTTTTCAGGTGTTTTTATTGTAAACTAAAACAACTCAGAAAGTGCCGATCTCTGCCAGGCCATTGTCAGTTTTATTTTGCTCATAATTGTGGGCATTATTTTAGAGTTAGAAGCTCTAATGGCAGAATTGTCCTCATCTCCCCATATAAAGAATCCTTTAAAAAATTCCTGGATCCAGGTGGTAATCCAGATCACCCCCAAAATCTAATCACTTGTTCCCTATTCCATTTCTGAGATTTCGTGAAAAGTTTATCAAAATCTGTCCATAACTTTTTGAGTTGTGTTGCTACCAGACAGGTAGACAAACCAACGCCCCTGAATACATTACCTCTGCCGTAACGACATTAGAATGTCCTCACATTAAACCTGTCACTGTTTGTACCATTTTCCATCATTTTGGGGTTTTGATGGCTCACATTACAATGTATTTGTGTTTTGGTGGGGATTTTGGAAATACTGGTGTTTCTTGCCTTGATTGTAGGGCCTTTCTTCTTATAAACTCAGAGTAGTTTATGCTTTTCTTCCACTTCAACTTAAGTCAAGCTCCACACTTTGGACCAAATGTGTTATTTTCTGGCTCCAGTAACTGCTTTTAGAGCTGAGACGGAAATAGCACGAAACTCAGCTTCAGGCTTCCAAAAATGCTACACAAGGCTGATACTAGCTGGCATTCACATGAAATGGTGGACACGTTTTAATAATATGCAAAGACATGACAAAGATTATTTCTAATGGAACTGTTTTGTACAATATGATGACCAAAAAACAGAAAGACCTTAAAGATACACCAGGTAGCATATTTTATATCATCCACTCTGACATGTTGATATCAAAAGCCCTCAGCCCAGGCTTCTACAGCAGGAATCTAACCCTCTGACTGTTAATCTGCCAACTGAATGGGACCTATAGCCTATGTCACTAACATGGTTTGTGTAACTTATTTTAGATTCAAACCCTGTTGCTTAACAGATATAAAAGTACTTGTGAAAACAGCTTTATATTTCCGAAGGCGTTACCATTTCTTATCTCTCGAAAAAACATTATATAGCTGATAAATTCATAGGAAGCATTGACCCATTCAGTGGCAATCACTGTACTACCTCAGTTCCAGTGAATTACACATTTATGGGACTGATTTGAAATCACATTTTGAGCTGTGCAACATGTCACTGCTCACATTGTTCAAGGTTTGCCTCTGTGTTTTTGTCATCCTGTTCCTGAGCCAAGCAGGTAATCTACTTATGTGAGGGTCACATTAATAAATTGGTTCCCGTCAGGTTGGAGCGTGGTGTTACCACTTGCCCCTGGAATCCACAAAGACACCAATTATTTAGTGACAGCCCAATAACACACCCAGAGGGAAATTGAACAGAAGTCGTTTAGCATTATCCAAACAACACATTATTCACATGTCAATAATGCCAGGGTATTTTTTATGAGAAGCTTTGTGAGCACATTCAGTTTGGTCATTTCAGTGCAACATAAATCCCCTAATATTATCTCTTCAGAAGGTGTGCTATATCATCCACTGTACAACAGAATTGCTGCTACACTCCAAATTTATTCTCAATGTGGGATGTCCTTGGAGGTTGTTTGTGTACGGGGAAAGTAACTAAAACCAGCACGAGAAATAGATGGGTCTTTTTTTTTTCTTTGCTCTTCAAAAATACACTGTTTCCACCTTTGTTTGCCTCCAAGACTTTCATTGTGGCAATGCATTTGTTTTGCCAACGTCTCTGTGTGTACAAATTACTTGTTACTTTTCATTTTCTACCCTTAGAAATGATTTGTGTTCTCCTTGTGAAACCCTTCTCTGACCTGCAATTCTCTAAGCCAGATTCGCTAGATAAAATTCCATTAAACGGTGAAGAGAAACCTTGACTGATCACATTTTTGTTCTTCTGATATTTTTTCATTTACCGTTCACAGTTTAATGGTGCTTTAAGCGATTGGTCACTGAAGACCAGAAAGAAATGATATGTGATAAACGGAGAGTGGAGGCATCTAACTGCTTCCACTTATTAGTTTGTGAGTTAAACTGCCAAAATAGTGTCTAATGCCAAAAGGGACCCTGCTACCTTGACACTAAATGCATAATAAAATGCGACAATCACAGGTTATAGTTGTAAGGTTTTCTCCCACAACATGGGCACAGTCCTGTTGCTGATGTGAATTGTGGTCAAACTTCGAATGCAAACTGCAGCAGAGGGCATACCACCGTGAATGCCCAAACATTGAAGCCTGCCTCATATGTCCAGATCAAAGAAGAAGTAAAAAAAAGCAGTCACAGTGTCACAATAGTGTCACACCTTACATGAGACATGATTGTCTTAAATCATCTTTCACCAAAACAGCACTGCAGGGTACTGTCTTATTGATGGTGGCTGTAATTTTTTTGTGAAAAGTTGGGACAACCATATCAACTGAATATTGTTAGTATGCCTGATTAGCAATCATTATAAAATATAGCTTATCAGAAAAGAAAAATAATGCTGTGATAATATGATACATTTCCTGTCTGTTTAACCAAAAGGTCTCTGCTCGAAACTGCAAGAGGGACATCATGTTCAAATAATTTGTTGAATTAATGGATAAATGAGCAAAATAGAATAATTCATTTTGGCCTTTTACTCCCACCACTTCAAAAACAGAATTTTATGTTGTCCAGTTCTCATTGTTATTCTATTTTAGGAAATTTGTCCTGGTCAGGGTTTATCCAGCAGGGTCAGCAAACATGTTTTACCTCCTGCAATATCCTCCAGTGCATCCTGGTGAAAACTATTAACATGCCTTTTCAGTTAAAATTATCCACATTATGCAGAATTTGGCCAGTGTCATGTCTGTTGTAACACTGGGTCATCATTGTCACTGAACTTTGCGATCATCAGTGTGAGAGAAAGTAAAGACTGAGCTGCAGATATCACAGCGCTCTGATGCTCTACTCTGTAGCTATTATTAGATATGTGGAGATATTTGGCACCACTCCAAAAAGTGATTGATTATTTATTTATAAGTTGTTATTTTTGTTTTTTATTATTACTTAGTTTTTTGTTTTGTTTTGTTGTTGTTTTTTTCACAAATTACATTTTTCTCCTTTAGAAAATAATTTTTGACATAATTATTTACCAGGAAGGAAAAAACTGCTACTTTGTTATTCAGAGGTTTATTTGTGTTAATATTAACTGACAAACAAGCTGATAAAAGCAAGAGAAAGCAACTGAACCAATGGGGGAATGTTTTCTAACACACTTTATATATAGTGCAGAACAGACATGAAGAGCAGATGAAGCTGGTAGGTAATTCCAAGTATCTTGGAGATGCTTTACTTCACTTGTAGCCAAAGGCCATGACTCTGGCATATTAGTTTCCTTTCCTCCAAGATGTTGTAAAATGTCATAAAAAAAAATCCATAAAAACACCAAATATTTACACAGTCATCGTTATTGATACCAGCTCAGAAGAATTTTTTAGCAGCCTATATATTCGTCTTTCCATCTTCTGTGCCTGAAATATTGGATTGTTGCCACTCTGTTGGGCAATACTGTTTGCCTCATGATTTGTATTCATTGTCTTTCCAGGTTTCCTCCAGTTAGAGAGCTGGCTCCACTTGGCACACCAGTGGGGACTATTTTTGCTGCTGCTATGAATCAAACCATCTTCTATTCTATTGTTGCAGGAAATGAACAAGGTATGAGCAACAGATTATAGATCATGAAGGAAATCAACCATAAGCGAATGTTTTCTCAGATTTTTGTACAAGATTGTGTTGTTTACCAGCACACCCTGGCAAACACTCTCTCTCAAATTATGAGAGTTAACCAAAAGCCTTTATCTGCTCTTTTTTTTCCTGTATTTGCATCAATATTTTACTATAATGTAGATACCGTATGTAAGTTAAGACTTCTATGTAAGCAGCAAAAATGTAGAGGTAGAAAAGACAGTTTAGGCATACTCACAGCTGTAGACTGCTTTTAACACTTGTTGGTAGACTCTGAAGATAGTAATGACACCCAGGCTGTGGGATCATAGCAGGCAGGTGTGAGATAAGCTCTGGTTATTCAATCGAAAGTAAAGAGGGAATAAGTTAGCTGTTAGAAGTCCGTTAATGTGCATTTTAGCAACTTTTAGATTGATCTGTAAAAGCTAAACCACATAACTGTGAAGACTACAAAGTAAATTAAAACATGCCATGCTACTGATCAGGAGCCAGGACTAATTCTGTTTTCCATGTAACAGACTTGTCTTCTTTATTTTTTTATTTATGAAATCTCTATTTTCTTGCATTCAGGTCATTTTAAGGTGGACAACCGAACAGGTGTAATCTCCACAGCAGGACCTCTGGATTATGAAAATGTTACCAGCTACATCCTCAGGGTCCAGGCAGACTCTATGATTGTCGTCATGTCCAACCTGCGTGTGCCTTCTAAAAGTAAGGAATATCAGCTGTTTCATGCTGAGATTCTATTGTGCTGTTTTGATGGAATCCCGTGTTTTTTCTGACTATGACTTGCAGAAATTGTACAGCAGCCTGTTTTATCATTTATATTTATTTGTATGTTTAACCTCATTTAAATCAACCTGGCCGTATTTGATATTTATAAAAGTGCATGGGTTATTGCATGCTTATTTCTGCTTTACAAGGAACTTACTGGGGGAAAATCTTGAGAACTACAAGAATATAAAACATACACAGAGGAATCAGCAATTGCTGGTGTGTGAAGCATAACATTGTGAATCTGACAAGGCTAGGGCCTGCGTGGGCTTGTTGCCGCAGAAGAAATCATTGAATAAACCTTTTTTTTTAGCGACACCTGGTGAATTTAAACAAGTGGTGTACTGTAACTAATTTCGTTTACTTAAAATACTACTTTTTCTTAGTAATTACAATCTCTCTTGTTTGAATGCAGGCAGTAATTTTTTTAAGTTGAGCTCTATTGAGGACCCAAAGAATCTCCTAACAGTGACAAAACACTGACATTTTTGTAAGAACTATTGTCAGTCACTTCTACATGAATGTCCAAGAATAGTTATAAAGAATTCAGAAGGGACTTCGGAGCAGAATTATATACTCTATGTTTACTATTCCAGTCCGTTTGTTTATACTTTTTTCACACAAGCTCATCTTTTTTAGATTAGGGAGGTCATTGCTAGGATGTGGGTGGGTGGCAAAACATTAATCATGAAAGCTTTCAGTAAAAGTAACCTCTGTGTATTGCCATTCTTCTAGTCTTAGGCCTTGATTTATCAAAGGTTTGAGCCTCTTAAAACAGGCGCAAATTTGTTAACGGGCCGAAAACATTCTGCAGCTGATTTATCAACTTGTCGCAAAGACGAATTCGCCCGCAAAACTGTCAAAATAGCGCTGCAATGCATTTTGCGCTTTTTCTTGAATGAATATGCAATCTGGGCGTTTCTGCCAGAAGACGCAAAATACTGGGAGGAGTAGATGCAAATAAATCAGCGTTGTGGTGCAACAGGATTTACTAAACGTAAAACAGATTGCGCTGGCTGTTTTTGCACCTATATTTAGCGCTTCTGAAAGGCAGGTGTAAACTGGCTCATATACACCTCGCGGCTGCAGCTGGATGACAGGCAATGATCAAATGCTGCAGGATTGCAGAGGAACATCAGTCTGATTCAGAATATTTTCTCATGACCGGTACAATGACTGAACTTCTTAAACAAAATCTTCTAATCTAAACAATTTGTGTGAATGTTAAAATGACAACTGTTGTTTAGACAAACGTTGTCAAAAGGAAACACGTTTATATTTATTATGTCTATAACAACTATGATGTAAGAACATGTTTCAGTTTGTGCACATACTGTACCTTGTTCCACAACCGGGTATGCGTGTCATACCCAGTATTATTTGCTCCTCACAGAAAGAGCGCTCTGCCTGCTGCTTAATATTGGTCAGAGAAATCTCTTCTGTCGCCCCCCCACTTATTTGCCCAGGTTTTATAGCTTTTATTGTTGTTGTTCTCCATCTAACATCTTGCCATCTCTTCTTAACCTCATCTTATGTTCTTGTTGTTTTTCCGACTGCATTTATCTTTTGGCAAATATCCTCCCATATTGCAGTCCTTTTGGTCACATTGAGATGTCTTTGCCATATTTCTGTTCGCTTCTTCTACTAATATTTCCATCTCCATTTATTTTCCATTTACAACTTTCTTGCTTCTACATAGCAAATCATTTGCGCACGCTAAATCCTCATTTAAATAAGACTGTTTGCGCCCGTTATCAATAGTGCAAACAATCTTAGTAGATCACCCGCAAATCATGGAAACACAACAGGCGCAAAATATTTGCGGGGCAATTTATTTAGAGCTTGCTATTTGGAATCTTAGTAAATCAGGACCTTAGTGTGCTTGAAAGCATGTGCTGGTAAATGACAGTAGTACTTGTGGGCGGGGCTACTGATGTTTAAGTATTTATTCTCTTCTGTTTGTAGCTGCACTCAAGACATAGTCAAGACGAAGTACACATGCATGTGTACTGGATCAAAATGCATTTGCATACAGCGCATGGGTCTGAATGATAGTTTCTTTCAGATGTTGTCTCATCAAATGCAATCATAGTTGTGCTTAGTTGTATAGTGCATACAAAAAGCAGGGGAAATGAGCTTCAGGCAGAGATTGAAACTTTACAATTCTAAATCCTTAAACATGTCCTTGCTTGGAAGAGTGGGAATGAATGTTGAGTTGTCTGTTTTGGAGGGTTGTGTAAATGCAAGTAGTGGGATGCTTCCACTTTCACAAATAGAGGTTTCAAATGCCATTCAGAAAGTACTTTGTCTGTAGCACAGAGACATGAGGCAGCACAGTGTCTAGTGTCTATACTTCAGCTGAAATATCATTAGACTTGTTTACTGACATGCAACTTTTGTATAATGATGGATGAAGTGCTAGCAACAAATAGGGTTCAATGAATAATCTATTACCTGTTCTCACTGCTTCTTTTCCTTTCTGTGTTTGCCTCTCAAATACTAATGAAAGTAATTACAAGTAAACAATTGTCAGGCACACACTGCAACAGATAAAAGTAGAAGACTTAAGTATAAGGGGGAGCTTTTCTGGGCAAGTGGACAGACACTGGCTCTTTCCTTAATTATATTATAGCATGTGGGCTTTATGATGAAAAACAAATTATTTTAATTGACTAATTATTAGTGGACTATTTTGTCAGATTGATTACCTCAGCACTCTTAGGACTAGCACACTGTGTATGTATCCACATATACAGTATGCAGACATTTATATACATGTGTTTCAATCAGCAGTAAGACCCAAGATTTACTTACATGTTTTCTAAATGATATTGGGCTTTTAGGTGCATTCCAACTTACTATGCCTGAGAAGAAATCCTTCCTCTTAATGGACTTGTTTTTTTCATGCATGCTCATGAGTTTGTGAGAGTAAGTGAAGTGGAGTGGAGTGGAGTATAACAGGGGATAAACTATATTTATGTTTTTACATCCTGAGGGAATATGGCCACTTTTTACAAAGAGAAGAAGAAGACTGAAATTCTGCAGACCTCTTTCCCGTCCCCTCGAGTCGTCCCCTCTGCCTCACACTGCTGCTATTGTGCATGTAATTTGATGTGCTGTGTTTTGTTTGTCCAATTCCCCTGGTGCATCCTTAGTTCCAGTGCCACATGACTTTTCATTTTTGTATACCGCAGGAAGAAAAATGGTCCTTGACACTGCTTTTTTTTTTTTTTTACGTAAACTGCAGTGTTAGAAAGATTTTGCACACTACATATTTATGCTGCATATTGCATAAGCATAACTGTGACAAATTAGGGGGAGAAAGGTTTATAGTGACTGTAAGTGCATTTTCTCCTTAAAGGGACACAATGTTTGTTTTAGTCTTTTCAGTCTTTTCAGTTAAATTTCCAGTGTGAGGAGCCTATCTATAATCATGTTGGCATTTTTATTAGTTTAGAATCACAATAGATAAGAATTGTGATTGTCGTTGCTTATTTTTATTCAGATTGCGGATTGCCTTTTTCATCCCTCTGCCATTTTGCATCCACACCTACGACTACAGAAGACCAAAAGAGACAGACCAAACGCTAGTTTTTCTGCAGCCACTGCAGTTTAGGGGGCAGTTAGGGGTTATTCAGTTGGTTGCTGTTTGTACAGTTTGTTTATTCTATTCTTGTTTTTAACCTTTATACATATTTATACATATTTTATACTTTATACATATCTTTTATACATATTTATATTTCTATTCATACAAGTAACATAATTTAAACATGGAGTCCATTTTCAAGGCAGACTTGTTTCAAATAAATGGTAAATGGACTGTTGGAGGGTTGTGTAAACTGTATTTATTATGCCTGCTATTCTTCCTGAGCTACAGCTGCCTAAGCATATGAACCCTACATGACATCTTACCACTTAATTTTCAATAAGCAAATTTATTATTAAAATGCCTTAAGGTTCTGCCTTCTTGTTTCTTACTTATTTGTTTGTTTACTCTGATCAATAAATATGAGCTGAGCATTAAAGTATTGTTCTCAGTGATGTGTAAACTGCATACCTGTTACACAGCTGTGGGGAAAACAACTGTAATGATTCAATATAGACCTCAGAGAAAGTATTTTCTACAATCGGATCGTAAAAATATATGTTTTTATCTTTTCTTTTGCATGCAATTATGAATACACTCAAAATGAGATCATAGTGCTGCTTAAATTACATGAAGATGATGAGATTGTATTTTAAACAGTTTATTTTTTACATATTTTGAGATTTTCAGCTGTTGTTGAATTTCAGTCTATGAAATGGTTCCAAGTTCTCTTTAGAAAATGTTGCCCAGCTGATGGCCATCTAAAAGTTATTTTTCTTTGAAGCCAAATCATGCAGCATTTGATCATGGAGACATGACTGAACAAGAGGGGTATATTATGCAACTACTGGCTGCTGATGACAAACTTCATAAAATTGTGAATCCTAGTTCTTTATTTGCAAATGTCCAGTAAATCTGACTTCACAGATGTTTGAATTGCAGTGAAACATACAGACTGAAGTTAAATGTCCCATGTTTATTGGTTTCATATGAATCCAACAAATGTGGCCAAAGAGAATTTCTGTCAAAGGACATCATTCATCCTTTTATCATCTGATTTTTTGCAGCAAACACGGCCAAGGTATTCATTGAGGTGGAGGATGAGAATGACCACCCTCCTGTCTTCTCCAGGGAGCGCTTCATAGGTGGTGTGACAGAAGACACCAAGATTTTCACCTCTGTGCTCAAGATAGTGGTAAGGAACCATCTCCTCTGACCTGTGTTTTGGCTATTGTTTTAGATATGCATATGTGGTTGACGAGATGTACAAATAAGAGAAACAGGCAAGCCAAAGAACATAGCCTTACACAGCTTCTCAGTGAAACTTCAAAAATATAAACAAAGATTAGGTCCAGTGCAAACAAACCCTATTAAAGCTAGCACACCATCAGTCTGCCATCACTATACACTTATTTGAAAATGAAGCATCGTCTGCACATTCTTCCAAATGTGTAGTAACATTTACAGAACAGATACTCCCACCTAAAAAAAATGTACCCGTCACCAGACGGGTTCTGTAGTTTGATGTATCACAAAACAAAATGTTTTTGGGTGCCTTGTAATCTTTACCAACTATTCACCAATCTTTACCCTTCATTGTCAGTTTTTGTTTTAATGGGCACATCGTCTCATGATTATTCCATCCTGAAATGCTTAAAAAATGTCCATTGATATTTGAGAGAGAGTTTATTTGAACATAAAGGGGAAAAAAATGAAGCCAAAATAAAGAGAAAAACAAAGCAAAAATGCCTTGTTCAAAAGGAGTGGGAAGAACCCAATGCTTATGCCCACCCTTCTTCATACCCCAATGAATTATAACAATACCACCATTACCATAGTCACCCTACCACATTCACATTTGTTTTAGTTATAGATGCTGCAATACCAAAAAAATAAATAAATAAATAAATAATTTCCCTCTAAGAGGGATAAATAAAGTATATTTCATTCATTCTTTCATTTCATTTCATTCATTATTTTCAATACATCATATTATGATGAAACTATACCATAATGATAATGCAACGATAATAGTGATAATAATGGCAATAGTATACAATAAAAATAGTGGCAGTAACTCTGTTTTTTTTTTGTTTTTTTTGTTTGTTTGTTTTTTTTTCTTCTTGAGAAAAAAATTGATATGGCAAGAGAAAGCCAAGTCCCCCCTGTCTTGCTCTGAGTGTGTTATATTGATAAACACATCAATACGATTTTCTTTGACCACTTCCACTTTTCTTTTAAAAGAAAAAGGGGAAAATCTTCTTCTTTCTGCCTGAACCAGTGCCAGAAGAAGATTTTAGTGGGCAAAAAGAAAGTTCATGTAAAACTCTAGGGCACCTTATAGCTCAACTGGCTGTTCCAAGTGCAGAAGCTGTACAACCTCATTACATCCAGCCTGTGGGTCTTTGTTGCATGTTATTACATCCAGCTACCATCAATTGAAAGCCATTACTATCAGAAAAATGCAATGGGGTCAGGGTTATAGTAGGTCCAGGAAAACAACAACAACAAAAATGTAATCATGCAAAATCTTCCAGGTCCTCTAAACATGTAAAACCCATTAGGTGAGAGCTTATAGGCAGGACATACCGTTGTGTCAGCACTATGTCTTATCATTTTTCTGACAGTAAGTAGTAATACCAGAAATATATGAAATAGTTCAAGCTGCGGGCTGGTCTTAGTTGTGCTGGTGTTCCTGTTGGTGCTTAACTTTGCTTTGGC
The DNA here is from genome assembly GCA_037177055.1 of Atherinosoma microstoma. Classification (NCBI taxonomy): domain Eukaryota; kingdom Metazoa; phylum Chordata; class Actinopteri; order Atheriniformes; family Atherinidae; genus Atherinosoma; species Atherinosoma microstoma. The sequence goes on from JBBBVU010000017.1 coordinate 16,851,862, forward strand.
GTAGAAAAAAGGAAGCAAAGTGTTGTTGTCAAGTTAACTTCTAGCCAATTTGCAATAGGGTAGCGGCAGCTCTGAGGGCTTTGCAATGTTAGGACTGTACGTCTGTCTGTCCATCTGCTTGGACTGAGAGCATCATTAATGGGGACCTTCATTAAAGTATAAAGCAGCTTTTAGATGTGGGACTTATATCACATAAGGGGATCACAAATGTTGAGTAGGTTACCCAATTAGAAATTTGTGTCTATCATTTCAGTTGAATTATACATTTATGAGTCAAGTGTATGCTTTGTTTTTATCAGTGGCCAATAATTCTTTGGCATCTGGTAAGTGTAAAATGTTTGTACTACTTAAGTTACAAAGCCAAGTGCCCTTTTACCTCCCCAGAGATGATAACTAAAGACATTCCCTTTTAATAAAAAGAAACTACGTTAATAACACCTTTATATTCTGACACATAAATCCCTCTGTGTTTTTTTCCACAACTAGAAATAGCTTCAACACAAATAGTCCCAAGCAGTTTGAAAGGTGATGAACTTTCCAAAGTCTAATTTTGGTTTTGTAGGAAAGTAAAGAGAAAACTTCTTAATATGCTTGACAGATTTTTTAAAAATGTGTAATTAGATGATTACTTGCTGCTTTAAGTGGCACTTGAGTTAAATCAGTAAGTAAGAGGACTCGTGGGAAGGCTAATTGCTTTTATCAGCTTCCCCTTAGACTGCTGGTTCTCGTTTCAACTTTCATAAAAAAGTTTATTCTCAGGTGTTAAATTCTTTTTAATAATAAAGCCTAAACCACTGTCATCCATGCATTTTTCCCATTGCTGTCTTGTGAAAGCATGTAGTCACACCTCACTGCGACAGTTTCTTCCCCATGTGTCTATAAAACTTTTAAAAGTTTTGCCCTACATAAATGATGTTGGTGCACTATTTGGTCAAATTTTGCCTTGTGAGAATATCTGTTGATTTATGCAGTCCTTTCATTGGGACATGGCACTCCACCACCTACCCCTCCTGTGCCAAATTCCAGAGAAAAAAGAAGAGATTGCTCCTATTTATCAGTGTCACCAGTCACAGACAAGCGCTCAGAAAATTGATGCCTGCATGTGAAACCAGTGACCAATCGGAACTTATCTCAGAGGTTGACAGGCACATTTGTGGACTTTTCTACTACCAGATAAAATGGCCATCATGCCCTTCATGCCCATCCTGAAGACTGTGATCTTTAGACCTTTCCAAACTTAAAAGATCATTATAAAAATGTGTTTCCTTTTTAAATGCTTAATATATTCAGTATTTTATATTAGTGTTTTAGATGTTTGTTTGTTTTTGGGTTCTTTTTCACACAGTGAAGAAACCTTTGAGAATCCCCCACTGAGAGTCTCTGCTTGATGTTGCTTTTATAGCAAGTTCCAGCTCATTGTTTAGCTGTCTGGCCACAACTTTTCTTATGGTACATTCTCAGGACTCTCTGGATCCTTTCTGAACACAGCAGGCAGCTGTTTTCCGGGAAAAATCTCACTGTACACTACCTGATCAACCACAAGCGGCAGTCAGGCAGTTAGCAACAAGCTGGTGAACACAGTGTAGCACTTTGCAGCGAAGGAGCCAGATAGTTCCCCTTAGGGTTTTGTGAAGACGCAAAAATGGCTACAAAGGAGTCCATATTGGAGTACATTTGCCAGATAACCCGAGATTATGTATAGTATGAAAAAAAAGCTTAGAAAAAAAAAAAACA
>JBBBVU010000017.1:16877795-16896193 GCA_037177055.1 Atherinosoma microstoma
CCCCCCCCCCCCCCCCCCCCCCCCCCCCCCCCCCCCCCCCCCCCCCCCCCCCCCCCAAAATATACTGTCAGTGGTCTTTGTCATCTCTGCAAGTTTTGTTGTTGGTTTTGTCTCAGGTACTGTGATTTTTGAGTAAATTTTATTTTGCTTGCAGATGGTAGCTTAATAATGAAAATTCCACTTGTTTTTATGTCAAAATCTGTATAGCAATATAAAGCTGGTGATCAGAATGAATATTACCCAGTTGTTACAGATAATATACACTAGGCTATTTAACATTTGCTTTGCTTTGCATCTAAATGATCTCTCTTTTATACATTTCTTTATCACCCATTTCCCACCAAGGCCCCTTTTGTGTAAACTTCCTATGGCTACTGTCCACTAGCCCATTTTTCTTGATGTTGCATGAAGTAGCAGTGGCCAGCAGGCGAGCCAACAGGTCATCCATCAGATCCCACTACCACCATCCATTCTGCCTGGGAGGTGTGGCATATGGCTCTACCCTGTCCCCTGGTCTCTGCCCATTATAACAGATTACAGCTCTCCAGAGAAATGTCACATCATTGCTTGGCCATATATCCATGTGTGTGAAAGTTGCCATTATTTATGGGCCCAGACTAGTAACAGTTGTATACTTGTGAAACAGGAGGTTTTCACTTACTCCTTTACTGGATTTTTCTCAATGATTTGTTCTAAAAGCACTGCAGATGCACCCTTGTCCTCAGGAACAGATCTGAGAGGATTATGTTTGATAGAATTGATTTTCTTAGATTTATTCACTTGAGTTTAGCAAGAATTAAAAAAAAAAAGTCATATATGATGACATGATAAAGATAATTGAATTAACTCAAGACATTCTGTCCCTTAATTGCAAAGACCTTTTCAGATCAGTGGATTATCTCACCATGACTTTTTTTTTCACTTTCTAATCTTGCTGGCCTCTTTGATCTTACCATTTATTGCATCTTTCCGTTCTGATGAAATAACGGGTGGGAAAACAGCTTACACCAGCGTGAGAAGTTTGCAGCCTTAGGCCCTCTTTTGAAAACTGAACAATATCTGCAAACTCCTGTTTGTAATTGAACACATGAAAATGCACAGTAAGTAAAGCTGTAATTTCCTCACTGGTCAGCAGGATGTAGACACGTTAGTCCTGTAGCCTTAACATTGCATTTATCTGAATGCACTTGAAATGTTACTGTCAGTCCATATTCATTATCTGTCTTATTTCTTCCCTTCTGCACCACACAGGAGGCGAGGCTATGGTAGACAGGTAAGCGGTATTGTGTTATTGTTGTGCTGAGACACTTTGTCGCTGATGGCAACTTGAGGCAGTCTATATCCTATTATTATTGTATTCAGCTGACTTAATGGAAACCACTGAATTAGATTAAGATGAGATCAGAGTGAAGCAACTTATAACACTTACATTACAGTTTAGGTTTGATTTGTTTTAGTTTTTTTTCTCCGTAGTTCATGTGAAATAACAGATAAGCGCTTGAATGAGTTTTGCTCTTCTATAGTTAAAACATCAAGGAAATGACAAAATCTCTATTCAACAATGTATGACATTAAAATCCATTTGTCACTTTCAAATAACACTTGAACAGCCAATGTCTGATAAAAGCACAACATTATTTTCGTTGCAATTTTTACCCTTCCATTCTTTCCTTGCTTTGTTTCCATCAATATTTTATCAGTTTTTTCACCCTTTTCTTCCATGCTTTATAGCAAAGACTGAGCAGTAAACTTAAAAGAAAGCAGCGTTTTCTGGCTTTTAATCAAAAATGAAATAGTTTACTCCTCATGTGTTTGAGTCTTTCCTGAGCATCCCTTCTTTCCATCACCTTAACCCTCTTCTGTACTAATCTTTGGCAGCAACAGCAACTGCTGAGGCCATCTCTTCTAAGACCTGAGGTAGAAACACTCCTGCTTTTCTTAATTCACAGGGATTCTGTTGTATACTCGCTCTGTATGCTGCTGCTGCTGCTCTTCTGCTGCTGTTTTTATCTGAGGAATGCTGAGTAATTTCTCTGTCTGCCTCTCTAAAATGCAGGAGCTCTCCATGGAATCAGGTATCGACCCAGGCCAGGACTACTACGCACAGGACTACTATAATTATGACCAAGGGTGAGCATGCATCCAGTCACTTGTCTCATTAGTTGCACTCTAATTCATGCAATTGATCCTCATCGGTTCATTTGAAGTTGAAAATATATTGCATCATTATCTATCACGACCTTGCCTTCCAGCTCTTAGTGCTGAGTTCCTTTGGAGATAAGATTATTTTTAAAAAGTTTAGAATGAATTTATTCAGATTTATTCTTCAACTTAAGTATCGCATACTATTAGATTATTCCCTCTATTCCATCCAAATAAGATCAATTATGCCGGCTTGACTCGGGCACCTGAGACTTTGAAAATGTTTCCCATAGCTTAATGGATGGGGGGTGCTTTGGCTTGCCTGTTACATTGCCCATCTGGTCTAAAGAGGAAAAACGTGGAACTCAAAGCCATAACAGCTGCAGAGAAATTGTTATTCATTAGACATTCCTGCTCTGCAGCAGGTGACTTGAACCACTCTGGGGAATTGCATTGCAAGTTTGTCAAAACAGTTGGATGCTTCCGCATTTTACAGCCTGAAGCCCTGTTTCCACTGAGTGGTACGGTGCGGGCCGCTACGGTTTGGAGAGTTTTGAATGGTCCAGCCCATTCAGACGAGCATTTCAACTGCAAGTCAGACTGCCACCCGGCATGCGGGGTTTCGACAAAATGCCTAGCGTGGCGTCATACTTGTGCGACACCAACACACGTGACGCCAAAACAACATGAGATATGTCTCTATGTACTTTTCCATTCCTCATCCAGCTCATTTCTTCCTCACCAACTATGGCGAAGAAACTTTGAAGCTCCAGTGCCGACCAGACCCTGCTGTTGTTTGGAGCCATTTTTACTATTGTCTTTCCAACGTGGACTGACCGGTGTTTGTGTAGTGCTTACTTTTGTTTTGTTTTTGTTTCTGTCTGCCAATCAATGCATTGTATTGCATGACGCCAGTAGCTCTGCCCGAGCCGTATCGTACCATTTTCCGATGGACCTACAACTGAAGGGGGCCCAGAAATGGTACGGTTGGGTACGGTTTTATGGGACGCTTCTACAATGGAAACGCACAAAACAGCGTACCCGAACACACCAGCCCGTACCGTACCGCTCAGTGGAAACGGGGCATTAGATCAGAGAAAGAAGATCAAACTTGTGTTTAAAACTATCCTCACGAAAGTTAAGTGTTGTAAGTTCCTGTTAGTCACCAGCTTATTTTACAAGTTACTTTTGCTAATTCTAATTACTGTGTCTGAATCACTCTGGCCTTCATTTGCAAGAGGTTGTAATTATATTTTTAATTATATGTCACAATGTTTATTGGACAAGCTACTACTTCCAATGAGTGTACCATCCCAATTACTCTAAGCCTTTTGATCTGTTTTTATTTACGATAACAGGCACACTTACTCAGTGGTTAATCTTTTAATCCAGCAATCAGCAGAGCATGTGGGCCTCATGGCAAATCTTGAATGTTCAAATAGTAGCACAGACATAAGTTGCCTCTGGCCTCTTTTCTTCAGGTGCCTCTCTAGCACTGGGGAATTGAATATCTTGAATATCATCCATCTATTATAGCAGTAACTTTACATCAGCTATGCTAATGAGGAATACCAACAGAAAATAGAAACAGAAACAGCTAATCAGGATCCAGGGAGATAGCAAGCATTTCTTGATCTCTGCAAAGACTTGACATCAAAACACAAGCCAAAATATGGTACATTATTGGCAATAAGAACCCACCAGAAGATTTAGGCCTTTGTATCCTGTGCACGAAGGAAAGAAAAATACGGAAAGAGGAGGCAAACATGATGAAGTTCCAGTTTTACTGCTGGTAGCTACTCTTAAAGATATTGAATCTCTTGGCGCTCTTCTTTTCAATTTAATTAATAGTTAAATAATTAAAATGAAGCCATGCATCCAGCCGCCACGGTATTTGGTGGTATATGTGATTGAATAGATTGTTTCATTTAATGCTCCCCTGATGACGGTAGTACAGTATTGCCTGACATGGTAAAGAATTAAAAATTCAGCATATTGGAGAGAAGTTTTTCCGACCTGATTTAATTCTAGTGATTAAATGGCCTTTAGGCATTACTTATTTCAACACAGGCTCTCATCCTAGCATGTGTTTGTTTTCTAATTTGCTTTAATGTATTAGACTTCTGAGAAACACTGGGAAATTCACTCTGATATATTTTTTAAAGCTTTTCATTCGGTGCCGTGTTTTTTTCCCCTTCTCCATCATGTTCTCCATAAACTGAAAAGTCATTTCTAAAAGGTGCAGCAAATCACCAAAGCAATTACTGTGTACCTGGACATAAATGTCCCTAAATAAACAAAAGAAAAGTCAGATTAAAAGCAGAAATAAATGGAACTAGCCTGATCCAAATTATATAGCATAAAATGAAGATGTAGGAGAAGGAATTAATAGTGATGAAGAGGACGACATCATTTTGTGTTATTGTGATAGAACAGACACATATTACTGGAAGCAGCAAAATCAGTATTAATCCTCTTACAATAGTTAGATACATTGATGGGTTAAATAAAGCTTACACATTGACTGCACTGATGTTGCTATTCTTATCTCCATAGCAGATTCTCAATGTCTCTCCCTCCCACACTGAATCTTCAGCCTCATTATGCTTTTTGATAAAAGCCTACAATGACAAAATGTGTTTGATTTTTTTTCAGCAATGGGATTTTATGTTACAGTCTAATTGGATATTTTGGTTAAAGCTAATGACTATCAGTTCACTGTGTGTAATCCTAAACATAATTTTATATTGATTATTTGGTATGAATCTGTTTCTCAGGTATGACTTTCCTCAGTTTGGCAGTCGTAGGAGGCTGATACCTCCCATGTATGATGAATATGGAGAAGTGATCATGGAGGATGATGAGTATTATTACAGTCCACATGGCCCTGAGGTAACACCCTTCCATGAATATGAATTTCATAGGTACAGCTATAATGGCAAGAATATAAACTGCTATCCTTACAGGCTTACAGGTTCAGTGTTTTATTGAAACAACTGTGTGAACCTTGTGTAACACTCCAGTATTGTAGCTTTGTCTTCACAAAAGGTTGCTAAATAAAATATGACTGTCACAGGGCCGAGGCAGAGGCCGTGGTGGCATGCGGGGCAGAGGTACACCGAAGAGGGTTGCATTTAGGGACTTGCCGCCAGAGGATGAAACTGAACAAGCTGAGCCAGCAGAGGGAGGTGAGCCTTCTAAGGCTGCCAAGAGACTGAAGTCTGTCATGAAACTCAGCAAACTCCTGGCAGCCAGCAAGGGAGAAGAGTCATCTGATGCTGGTCCTTCTGGCCAATCTCCATGGAAGAGAGCCAAGATGTTCAAAATGTTTGGCGCTGGTAAGAAGGACAAGGATTACGCCAAACTGATGTCAGCCCGCCGTATTGACAGCCAAGAGAGTCTGACCGACAAGCCAACACCCATGGGACCAATAGACAGCAAGTCTGATGCCCGCAGTAGGCTTAGCAAAGTTTTAAAGAGAATTAACTTGGGTAACAAGTTGCAGGTCAGGAGGAAGTCACAGAGTAGTGTGAGTCACGGCTCAGCCACAGGCAGCGAGAGAGATGAGGAGGCCTCGCAAGCAGCCAGTGAGGATGAAAGAAAGTCCAAAGTATCTATTAGTGTGACTGAAAGTGAACCAGAAGCAGACGCAAGTGGAAGCAGTAAAGAGAAAGGCTCTGATGAGGAATCTTCTGAGAAAAGTAGTGTTGACAGAGATCATCTTAAAGTAGATTTAGACAGGGATGATACAAACGAAAGTACTGTTGATTCAGAGGAAGAGCCAGATGAAGAACCCGGGGATTCTGATGAGGAGAGCAAGTCCAAATCAGAAGAAGAGGAAACAGAGAAGGAATCTGTTAGTGACAAAGAATCTGGAAGTGAAAAAGAGTCTGAGTCAGAAAAAGAATCAGAGTCAGAGAAGTCGTCAGCCACAGAGAAAGAGTCGGAAACCGAGAAAGAGTCAGATTCTGAGGAAGAGTCCAAATCTGAGAGAGATACAGAATCAGGAACAGGCACAGCAACAGAAAAGGAAACAAGCACAGAAAAGGGTTCAGCAACAGAGAGAGATTCTGATGAAGAATCTGAGGAAGAGGCTTCAGGCAGCTCAAGAGAAAGTGGATCCTCTGCGCGCTCTTCTACGAGATCATCAGCCACTGAGGCCAGCAAGGGGAGCAGTGCTTCTGGTGGAAGTGTCAGTGGGAGTGGTAGCAGAGGAAGTGAGAGTGTCAGTGGGAGTGCTAGCAGTGCTGCATCTTTATCTGGCTCAAGTGTTAGGTCATCACAGAAAACTAGCTCATCAAGAATAACTTCAGAGAAATCCAGCGAAGAACTCAGTGAGGCAGAGTCAGGGACAGGAACAGCCAGCGAGGCAGAGTCTGGGTCTGGGTCAGGAACTGAAGGCTCTTCATCTCATGGGTCCAGCAAAAGAAAGATGTCTGGCTCAGAGATCAGTGAGGGGTCTCTATCTGGCAGTCAGATGACAGACCAGAGTTCTTTGGGGAGCAAGGAAAGTTCCCGATCCACCAGTGGGAGTCGGCGTTCCCAAAAGTCCCTCCTAAGCCGTGGTTCTGAAGATACAATCACAGAGGAGAGTGAAGAGGAGGAGGAAGAATCTGAAACTGCCGATGAGAGCAAAGAGTCCAGTGGTGAGGTGAGCGACGAATCATCATCTAGGAGGTCCAGTGTGGCTTCGGCAGACCCTGGGCCCTCTGCTCCCTACAGTGGTCCTCCTTACAGCGCTGAGATCAGAAGTACCTCTGAAGAGACATATGGAGGACTCTCCCCTATTACTGAAGTGGACGAGGACGCCATCTCCTCTGAAAAATCTTCGGTCAGTGGCTCTGCATCAGGGACGGGCACTGCATCAAAGGGCTCGGAAGAAACTGAGGAAACATCAGATGCTGATTCAGAGTCTGAAGGGAGCTCAACAGCCTTCTAGAAAGATATATTGTCCCCCTGTGAAGTAAGAGTGAATAAAATCAATTACCCTTGCATGGGAGTGAAGAAATATTGCTTGTCTCTAGAGAGTGTTTCAAACATCCACTTTTTCTCTTTTCTCCTGAGCAAGGAAAACCCTTGGTGCTTTTTCTGCTGCAAATTATCTGACAGTACATATTGTAATTATTTCACTCTTATGTTTTTGTGTGTGCATTGAACTCCTGTTTCTACTGTCAGATTTTGCATGTTGCATTACTATCTTCTTTCAAAGCCTTTATCCTGGATGTTTCTCACCATGAATTTGGTTAACTACTAGTCCAATCATAGTTATGTGTCATTACTAGCTTCACTGCATTAAGGGAAATATCTAGGTTTCTTTAAATCTGGGTTTCATGAGACTTTTTCATTCTAACTATATTATGTGCATAAGATTTTAGTTTGGAGAAGCAGGCAAAAGGACTGGCAAATGGTTTTTCACTTGGACAGCAACAAAATATATCTTAGCCACCTAAAAAGGAATCTGTTTATGTGTACACTGCATTCAAAATAATCTCAGCACTTTGCCAGCACTTTGTTTGAGACAGCCATCTTTGACAGGAAAGTGGAGCTGTTATTTCCATTTAGCCTGCCGTCAAAGCCACTAAACTCCTTTAACAATAACAGAATTTTATTTAGCAGAAGACAGCTGGCCTACAGAAGCCTCAGTTTAGCTGGTTTGTGTCTAAGTGACTTTGGTTGTTTTAAGATGTTAGCCTCGATCCAGAGTAGACCAAAATCGAAGCAGTATTATACCACTAACTCTCATCTTCTACATGGTAAATTCATTACTTTTGTCAAAAGCGTCTGGTTAGTACCGACAACTTTCAAAAGCAGCTCAATGCTTACTATTTGTGGTGACACTCTTTTTTCCCTCACCACTTAAAATAGCTCAAACAGTCCCTTTAATGAAGTTCAAAGACTAAAGTCTTATCTGCATACACCCATTTCACTTGTATATGTAGCTAAATTTGACATTTCCATTTAATTACCAGGCATATCTGAGGCAAACATTGAAATGTTGCAAAAAAGAAAATGCACAGTTGGAAAATTTCCATACCCCCGTTTGGAGCAAATTAATGAGACTGTGCTACGTAGGTATGTGTTACATGTGTTACATAAGACTGTAATAAAAAAAATTTAATTAATTAAATGCAATTTTTTTGTAATTAGAAGAATAGAGAATTGATGGGTCAGGAACCAGAAACAAATCTTTGAGAAGAAGAGACAAGATCAGTTACCAGAGAATAACAAATATAAGCCCTCAATTGGACACATTTTTCTTCTGTCTTTGATTGTAATAACCATGTTACTTTTGTAGAATACAGCTGATTGAGGAAGGGATTGGTCAAAATGCATTGCTAATTTTAAGCCTATAATCTAATGGTTTTTCCATCTCTCTTCACTCACATCAGTAATTTTGAGAAAGGTACAAAATTTCCCTTGAAGTCAGTGTAAATTATAAAACTGATTTAAGTTTTATTTTATTTATTTTTTTAATATAAAATTCCAACAATATTTTTCTGATGAAAAATTATTTAGTGAGCATACAGAAACCATCTGGAAAAATAACAATAAACCTCTGTTGTAAGGTACAATACCTCAAATCTGAATGAGAAATTGATCATTTCAACAAGTGCCTAAATTTTGGCAAGTTTCCTCTATTTCCTGTATTGTAGTACAAATACAGAACCTATTGTAGCTTGAGTGTTTTATTTCCATGCTTACTTCTTGTTGTTTTTTTGTCTTTTTCAATGACTTGTGCACTGTATGTTGTATCTTCCAAAACTCCATGTATTGATATTGAACTCTTCATCCTCTCCCCCTCAGCCTGGGAGAAAGAAGCGGATTAACCTTGTGGTAGATCGGGAGAATGAGACCAGCTCCACAGGAGAGGAGAGCACTACAGAGAACCAACGGAACAGACTCCCCAAGAGCCACAATAATATCAATGGGAGCATCTACCTTGCACAGAATGGCACTATCGTCCGAACTAGACGGCCACCCCATCTAAACAACCTAAAGATGGGCTCTCCATGCCGGCTGAGTAAGCATTTTAAAAAACTTGACAAGTTAGGCGTGACTCATGAAGAACCTCCTCCTGGTGATAGCATTGAAGGTTCAGAAAACAACACAGAAAATGGAATAGGTACGTGTGTTCCCTCTAACAAGGACGTAAATCTCAACACTCTGTCCTCATGTGGCTCCTTGGGGTCCACTATTACAGATTTAAAAAGTTTTGGGTCCAAAACCAATATTGCCAAGGCCATGGCTGACAAAAACAGCTCATGTATCATTGAGGGGCAAGAGACTTCCGTTGACAACTACAAGAATAGTCGAGAAACACTGGAGTCACCCAGTGACCACACATTATCTGATGAGGAAGAATTGTGGATGGGACCTTGGAACAGCCTGCACATACCAATGACTAAACTCTGACTGGCCATGCACAAAATGAAATTCCTGTTTGATTAATTCCTTTTTTACCCTTTTGGGGGGTTTTTTGTTTTTTGTTTTTTGCTAAGAAAAACATCATAAAATGTGTGCCTCAGCTTGGAAAGCTCAGATTCCTGACATGTGATTGCACTTATATTCATATTTTATTCAATAATGATCACATAAAGCTTACTTGTACCCAGCATTTATGACTGACAGGGCAAAATCAGATAGAGATATGAAGCTGAAAGGCAGCGAGTGCCTCAATGAAATCTAACATTTTATGTGAAGCGTGCTTGACTGTAATTTCAGCTTCAACACATTAGATGGACCTTTTTTAACTGATTCCTTGTTTTACTATCATTTTTTTCTACTTTTTTTTTTAAATCCTGCAACAGATCAGAGATTGTCATTCATTTCACAATGCTGTTGATGATATTTACAAAGAAATTATGATCAGATCAAGAAATTGTGTTTATATGATGAAGTAAAGTAAAATTATTTTGCTAATAGTGTTTTATCTTCAGATCATCCAAATTGTCATTGATTGTATTATGTTGTGATTACTGAAATATGTTTTTGAAAATTTCTGAAGAATATAGTAAATTATTTTTGTCTATTTTGTATCTAGCAGAGAAGGAGAATATAACATATAACATTAAATATATGATACCCACATAACTGTCATTGCTGAATTGCATCAGCAAAATATGACAGTACGATCAAAGTGTTTTTTTATATGGACATTTGTATCCACAGAATGTGATATTTTCAATCCCTTTACATGATGCAAATTCACTCTGTTTATGTCATAATTATGGAAGGAATACCAAATATGGTATCACATTGAACAATAAAGCTCTAACCTATTTTACTGTGAATTGTGAATCATAATTGTTGGAGTCTCACAGCCTTAAACGCAGTATGGAAGTCAATTAGGAACCTGGACGGTGTAGATAGGTGATAATTTTTTGAATATCATTAAAATACAGTCCTTAAATTTTCTCGCAATAAATGAAAGTGGAATGCAAGAGTGCATTTAAAAGCTGCCGTTATCTCATTATAGTTAAGTCTCTGCATGGGAACAGCTGTCAAAATGAGTCCCTCACTGTGGAGTGGCCTTTCAAGTTATGACAGGTCACCAAAAATTGGAGTATTGAGAGTTGCGAAATCTCTGAAAAGCTATGAGAAGTTTGCCAGGAATTGTCACAAAATAGCAGTATTGAGAACATTTGCCTCACACTCGCCTCAAAAACTAACAAAAAAAAAAAACTAAAGAAAAAAGATTTAACAACAATTATACTGAAAAAAGTCAAATGGAAATTTCAAGAACAGGCTTGATGTGTTTATCAGAAACACATATCACACATGCAGAATGGCATTTACTAAAAGTGTGCTGCAGTCAATCAAACCATGAGAATGCCAGTCAAATTCACAGAGTACTTTATAGACTGATGTTCAGAAATAAGCAGGAGCTGAATGCCAGAGTGAACATGCTTGAAAAGATTCTCAGAAAATAGGTCAGCAGGGAAACTTGTTCCCTCTGCAACCTGCCTTGAATCCTGCAAGTTCTAAATAGACCTGTGCAAAAGTGTGAAATCTTTAGTCAGACAGAAATTCAAAAGAAAACACATTTTGGTATGAAGGACCAAAAGAGTAATTTGGAGTATAACCAACTATATGTTAAAAAAACGATTTAACCGTCAACCATAAGATGGTTTGAAATAAGCATAAAATCTTCCTCTGTGGACATGTGTGCATGTATTTAGAGACTCTGGTGTCTCACATCAAATCCAAAAAAATGGAGCTATCAAAATGCAGCCTGGTTGAAAATGTAAATGTGGTTTATGCTGTTGAGTTGTAGAAGTACCGATACACCTTATTTATCATTTCCTTCAACTCACAAACTGAATCTTTAACAACTTTTAACTATTTCTAATTGTATACTTTTGTTTACAATAAGTAGTACTACAAGGAAATGTAAGCCTCTGTTGATTATAGTTGTCTCTCATGTTCTGGTGTTCACCAGCTCCACTCTGCACATTGTTGACAGAAGAAGAGCACTATAAAATACAACACAGACTGTGCCAAGTGCTGTGCTACACTTCAGCCATGTACTGTTTTGGGGAGTTCTCTCGCAAAAGCTATGTTGTATGTAGTATAAATCTAAGCCTTAAAAACAATAACCAGACAGAAAAATAACTAGATTTGACTAAACCTATTGATGCCTCCATCTTTTCAAACACAAAGCAGCTTTAGCCTCTTTGAAAACTGCTAATAAATTGGATTAAAACTGCCACAATGAATAATGGATATGTTCTTGTCTGTTATAGCATCACGTCGAAAACATTTTTTAAAACTCTTCACTTTAATTACTGCACCAAGACAGGACATACCAGGACATATTCCTATTAATTAGTGTTAAGCTGAAAAACACACAATCTTACATCTCCTCAAATGAAATTTACTTGTCACTTAGATGTATTTTTGTGAACAAACGGTCTAAAGGTGATAAAATACTGCTCATTCTACGCAGATCTTAGGTTTCATAAATGTTCACTGTCACTGTAGTAGATAGACTATATAGAAAGTGGCAGGAAAAACAACGAAGAATCGATCTAATGCATTGAATTATTGCTTACACAAAATCTTGAAAAGCTATAACTAAAGATATGTTGTGGATTCTAGAGTTTCATAGCACATATCTGCAAGAGCGTTTAAGTAAGACACGTTTAGCTGTTGAAAATTGTGTTAGCAACACCTGATGTTCACAACATTTTCAAGATTCTATAAGGATCTGCCTTGGAAACCAAATGGCAAAAAATTCTTTGCCTAATTGGTGCATTTGTCCCTGCCTCAGAGGGATATGTAACACCACTGATTACTTTTTATCCAGCACTCAGGCTAAAATTTCAATTTATCGTGCTGAGTAAATACCAAATACCGGCAAAAATAAATCCCGTTCTCATTAAATTCATCTGTATTTTACATTTAGTGCCTATGTAGCAAAAACTAGTATAATGGAAAGCACAATAAAGATTAACAAAGAACATGTTCCTTTTCTTCATATCTTCTGTTAGAATTCCTCTTCACAATGGCTCATTGTATGTTCACATGACTGCAGTTTGGACAGGGACAATGTAGGGCAATGAACAAGTTTAGTTTTTTTAATTATTATTATTATGACATCCCTAACAGATGTTGTCAAGTGATTGAAACCATATTTTGGCCCAAAAGCAATATCTACAAAATCTAAATGCTTCAGGAGCATGGGTGAGCGAAGGATCTTCAGTTTGTCAACATAGCATGAGAAACTTGGAGCAATGTTTCACATTTAAAGACTGAAAAAGATTTTCATATTTCTCCCCCAACAATGCATAATATCATTAGGCAATTTAAGGAATCTAAAGGCATTTAAGTGTTTAATGCAGGGATCCTCAATCCTGGTCCTCGAGGGCCGGTGTCCTGCAGGTTTTTGTTGTGTCCCTGCTGCAACACACCTGACTCACACTCAGACAAGCTCTGCTCAAGTCTGCTAATTACCCACTGATTTGAGTCAGGTGTGTTTCAGCAGTGACACTTCAAAAACCTGCATGCACGCCGGCCCTTGAGAAACAGGATTGAGGATCCCTGGTTTAATGGGTGAGGGTGCAAGTCTAAGTTGGATACGATAACTGGTAGCTAGCTGATACAACAGCATGGGCAAGTGCTTACTGCGGAAACCTTTGTGAAAAACTACAAAACTGAGTGGCACTCACCATGCAAAGAAGAAACCTTATGTTATCCTTGTCCAGAGGTGGTGTCAACTTATCTGGGCTCAAAGGTGTATGGGCTGGACTGTCATACAACACAAATGTGTATCGTGGATAGATAAGTTATTGCTATTCAAGATAAATTATGCAATGCACACTTAAAATACTCACAGTAAGTTGTTTCTGCAGGAAGTGATATTGGCTTTATTGTGAACAACATATGCAAAAATTCTGTTTTATGAACTAATCACAGAAGAGGCAGACAGTTTTTCTGTACTCCTGTATCTTATAATCTTCACCTCGGGGTCCATTTTAAATGTATTTATACATCCTCCAAAACAGCTTTTGCCAAAGTTTGTGTTTATTTGAAGTCGTTTTCTGCAGCAGTAATTCTGTAATCGAGCTGTGGAGCTAAATCATGACACAGAAATACTGCTGTGCTTCACAGAGATTCATAAATCTCTAAAGATTTTATGGATGGTGATTATTCATACACTTGGGAGTCTGGTAAGTTAGTAGTGTTATGTATGGACCAAACAAAGGTACACTGAGGTCATGGTCTGTCTGTATGGAGACAGTTTACTTATTCTAATTGGCCTTTGGAGGCCCTCTGTCTGGCCTGTGGTCTAATCAGTGCAAAGAACCAAAGCATGTATTCAAATATATATGTCTGATGCCTCTTTAGTGTACAAATTCAAAGGCTTACTAAGAATGCTGTGTCACTGCAGGACATAGAACTACATAGCTCTTGATATATTAACATTCAGTTTGACAGAAAAAAAAGAAGTGGGAGCAACTTCACAGAAATGCATCAATATTAAATCACCTTCCAATTAAATATTCATAGTGAATGTAAAACAGGGGCAGAGGCTCAATCAGGAGCAGGATTCAGACAGTCAAACTGTTCTTTTTTCTCAAATACACAAGAGTCATTAGTTTGCTACTTATAACCCTGCAGACTAATGATTTCCTGCTGGGACTGAAACTGGCATTTCTCTTGCCATCTTGTCAGAAAAGAGTAAAAACAATTAGTTTTGCACACCCATAAAAAAAGCAGTGCAATGAGTATATCTCTTGTGATTATCACTAATGTTAAAAAGCCTTTTGCAGACAAGGAATTAAGAAGCTCCTATGGTTATAAATTATTTGACTAAATTCTGAAAAAAGTAGAATGACTTTATTAATTATTCTGAGACAAAAACAACAACTTTGACTAGCAAGGGTTTTATTAGGATTAGCCAAACTGGAACAGTTGTCTCTATAATAAATCTTTGCTCTTTGTTTTTAGCATTGAAATTACGATTTAGTTTGATCTTGTTTGCAGATCTTTTCTCGTGTGTGTGTGTGTGTGTGTGTGTGTGTGTGTGTGTGTCACACTTTTATCACAGGTTAATATTGACTCTTGCAAGCAGGTAGGTAAACTAATGTTTGTTAGCTGAAGTCATAACAAGCATGCAGATTAGATTAGATTTCTGTCTGCATAGTAGGAGTGGTTTATGTAACACTCACTCAAGAATGTGTGCTGCTCAGGTTCAGGTAAACACTGTTGTCATTCCAAGTTCTCCGTCCAGCCTCCTGAGTCTAACCTATAAGCATAGCCTATATACTGTAGGATATCCTGGCCTACAGCAGTCAATATGGTAATCTACCTATGACTCATTCTAAAAGAGATTATCGTAAATCCTCAACGGAGGCAGGAGGAAACGCCTCATAATACCTATCCATCACCATTGCTTATGGCGTGCTGAGACCTGGAGGTTTGCACCCTTCATTTTCTCTAAAGCCCAACTCCAAAATATAATGATCCATCTCACTGTGTAAGTGTTTAAGAAAAAAATCAGTTGATTTGAATACACACAGAGAGAAACACTGAAAAATTTCAAATGCAGCCATATATAATCTTGACACAAAAACAAAGTGTGTTTTTCAGCACACATCTGAGCTGCTGGTGATATAACAGCTCATGACAGGCCTCCACTGTGTCATTATTTTTGTCAATCAGTGAACTCAGAATTTTTTTAACCTATTAAATCAGATCAGATCTGCCCTGCAGGCAGCACACAGACAGATGGGGATAGCTTAGTGCTGCAGGGTAGACTGAAGCTGTTGCAGTTTGGTTATTACAGCAGTGCCATATTAGAAAGTGCTGTGCTGTATTGTTATCAAACATTGGCTGCACCATCTGGTGCAGGGGTCATGTCTTTGATAAAGACCAAAAGTGCGAGTTCTGGGCTTTTGCATTTTTGAGGTTGTTTTTTTCCCCAGGGGGTCAAGTTTGCTGTCTCTGAGATGTAGCTGATTCAGAAAGCTGTTGGTGTATGTAAATGGTCTAAATTCATTCACAGATGAAGTTTTACATTTTACATTGTCTGCACTGTTTTCACGGCTGGGATGATTATCAAGGAGCTCTGTGTAGCTAAGCTTGACAAGAGATGGTATAATAGGAAGCTCTGGCTTTTTTCGATCGATGCTAAATTCATCAAAGCTTCCCCATAAGCCATAACTTTATTAACTGCACCTAAGTGCAATTCATAAACACATTCTTACGCGGGCACCTAGAGGCCATTCATTTTCTTCATGATTGATTTGGCTTTTTTCCTTTTTGGTTTTGCCCTGCAGCTCAGCCACCTTTTAAGATTGCATTTAACTCCACTTTTTCACATTTCAGCACATCAATGCTTACTAATTAGATTTCCTCAGGAGAGCAGAGGAGTCATAACTGATCAGACAGATACCAATAAAAAGTAACTTTGGAAACCCTTACATGATCCAATAAAGCATGCATAGCTGTTAATACCACAGGGAAGGGCACTTTAAAAAAATGACCACTGGATAGCAACATGTTCTTTTTTCAAAGTCTAAATATATTTGCAGGTGGAAAAATGCATGAAATGAGACCACAGAAGAGTTTTCTAGTATTTTCAAGGACTCACAAGTACTATCTTTGCTTTTGCTCCTCTTGAAGAATAAAGTTATTGAACATTATTCGGTGTTCTGTTGAAATGTTAATCATCTGCCAGTCACTGGGATTTCCTGCTGTCACTCATACAGAATACATTAGCACAACATTTGATTTCCACATCATAAAACAGGAAAGTAACAGACAGATGATAATGAATATTGCAATGACTTGGAAATGTTGGGCCTTTTTTTTTCTTTTTCTTCTTTTTTTTCCAAACCGATTCGTCACTGTAACATAAACCAATGCTTAGTTGTCATTTTAGTGGCTTCTTACAATGTGATGCATTTGGCAGAGAAAGGATGTCATGCAGGGTTTTGAATATGGAAATGTAGCATTTATGATCAAATATTGTATCATTTTATTGGAGGGGAGGGGGGGGGAAATCATACCGAAATGGTGTTTTTCCTTGAAAGTGCCCTGAGTGCTCTGAAAGCATTTTAATTAATTCATGAAGCATTTTCATCTTCAGGGATGTGAGACATCTACAGCCACAAGATGGTGCCAGTTGCTCACAGCTGAGGCTTGAAATCTGCACGTGAGAAAATAAGGCAATTGAAGTGATGAAAGAAAGATAGTGATGAAAAGGAAATTGAAGATTATATATTTCACTATTACAATCTTTGTAGATTAGAGGCAGTGCAGCATGGTTGTTGATTTAACTTGTAAGTGCTGTAAATTATGCTGCTTCTAATTCTTGACAAAGCTGCCCTTTTTCTTTCTGTATCAAAAGTTTTTTTTTTCTTTTCTTGTTGCTGATATTTTAAACAGTTTGTTTTATGGCTGTAAACTGGAAATTACTCAAATAACTATGGGATTAATTGAATTTTTAGATGTCTTTTCTCCAGACAGATTTGGTCAAAATGATAACGTTTGCTACAGTGACTTGTTGCTGCTCCCTCCTGTCTAATTAGTGAACATTTTCAACTGATTATTTTCATATTTCTCGCTGGCATGCTGAAAACAACACATCACTCCTATTTTTGTAGAGCAGTACTTAGGCAGAGAGTAGAAGTCCATCATCATCTCCTCATTTCCTGCAGCTATTTAAGACTGTGCCTCTCCAAAACAGGCGCCCGATGACCGCAGTCGGAGCTATCTGGGGACCTGCTTTCATACTAATTCAAGGATATTAGGATGTCGCCGAATGTTTTGTTTTGACATTTCTATATCTCTGTTGATGGTTGTGTGTGCAGAGCGTGCACCCTCTGGCTTAATGCCATTTTAGAAGTCATCTCAGATGCTTTTGGGCTTCCATAACTATATATTGTACATCTTGAGTGCTTTATAATTTCTATGCTGCACATTGTTATTTTGGAAATGTGCTCAAAACCCAAAGTAAGATTTAACTGACAGACAGGTCTCTCACACTGCTGCTCTGTGAGCCCAGTCCTGTGACATCCCACCCAAAGGTTATATTCTATCCGAAATGTTGGGTGTGCAGTAAAATACATGCTCCACACTGTCTGGCTCTACTAATGAAGGGGTGTATGACTGGTAGGCCTGTGTTAGTACCATGTATCATGCACCACTTTATCACTGGATACAAGGCCAGATCATATCTCATCCTATATCTGCCAGCTGTGCAAGTCTGCAGGAAGAGCTCAGTCTGTTAGACATGGTGGAGACATTTCTCCAGGACATGAAGCCACTACTTTTTTTAAATGTGATTTTGATTGATCTTTGGAGACATTTTTTTGCTCTCTTTGTTGTTAATTTTATAAACAGCACATAATGTGCCTCTCTTGTGTTATTGTAAGTCAGGCACAGTTGCACTTGGCCAAACTTGTCAGACTGTGAGCTTTCAGCACCCACAGTGTTAATGTATAATGTCAACGCAGTAGGGAGCCTTGTTAAAAAGCAATTAAGCCAAAATGATTTAAACATTGTGTGGTTTGGCCATCAGCGAGCCTCGAGGTACACGCTGTGTTGTTGTCGTCTTAAAATGAGAATTTCACTGTCTGCTCACACAGAAAACCGCTATTTGTGTGAGTGTAGCTCTAACCACACTTTCCCACACCCGCCAAACTATACCAAACCACAGACTTCAGAAATGTGCACCACACACACACACACACACACACACACACACACACACACACACACACACACACACACACACACACACACACACA
>JBBBVU010000017.1:16896293-16930360 GCA_037177055.1 Atherinosoma microstoma
CACACACACACACACACACACACACACACACACACACACACACACACACACACACACACACACACACACACAGAGTATTCACATGAAGAGTAATTGAGGGGTTTGACTAGTTTTTGGTGCATTAAAACAGTAGCTGTTTTAAATGACAGGGGCTGAGACATACTTGCATTGATGTCTAAGAGGCTGGTAAAGATGGCTGATTACTCAAAGAGGACGTGGCATTCAGTAACTCTTATTAAATTCCTCTTTATTTGGTGGAGTTTTACTGAATCACACTGTTTAAGCTGTTCCTGACTTTAATACATTCTTAATCCATGGCTTTCTTGCTCACTATATTCATTTCTTGAGTGATTTCAGGCACAAGCCTTTCAGCAAACAGTGTTATACTTGTCTCATTTCTGATGATCAAAACATTAGTGCTGTCAGTTGAGTCTTCATCGGGCAATTCAGAGGCATTAAGTTGTTCGCCCTGTTTCCAGAGCAACAGCTCATCCTGTATGCCATGTAATAATTTGCTATTATGTGTGTACGTCTCCCAGTAAGTCTAGCAGAATTACGTAAGCAGCTTCAATTTTAGTTCCAGTGGCCGTTGTCTTAGACGAAGATTAGTGCTAGGCCATAGTCAGACACATTTTAGCTGTTGGCAGATTGTTAGCTTACACTCTGTGTGCAAATGTGCTCATCACAGCCAGACTGCTTGGATGTGGTTTGGAACATCTGTGTGGTCCGCACTCCAGAAGAAGACAGACAGGGTAGAGACAGAAAGGGTGAGGAACAGGGGAGGGGTGGGGTGGGGTGATGGGACCCCAGTACTGTTCAGAAAGACGCCCTCAGTTTTTCCATCACGGCTGTCGCCACCACCATGATGGTGGTGTGGCCTCGGAGCAAAGCCAGGGGACTGTGTGAGGCAGATGCAAAGTGTGTGTTTGTGTCTGTGTGCATGTGTGGGAGAGGAAGAGAAAGAAAAGATGAAGAAGAGAAAGTAAGACTGAGACAGAGCAACTGTGTGGGGAGCTGTCAGTCTAGCAGATGACTTATGAAGCTGAAGGCTAGGTCTGGCAATCATGGAGCTGCTGGCAGAGGAGGGAAGAGGGGCGCTGAAAAGAGTCTTAGTCCAAACCTGTGGTCAACTCCCCCACCACCAGCGGCAGCACCACAGCACAACTTCTTGCCTGTATGCCTGCGGTGTTTATTTACGAGCGCGTTTAACCACGGCGCGGTCCCTGTGGTGGCCTGACACAAGATGACAGCAGCCTAAATGTCTTGCCCTTTAAATCCAGCCTAATGGTCTCTTAGTGCTGTGGAGACAGGCACTGGGATAGGCGCCTGGGGTCTTTTCATAGGGGCCCTCTGAGTAACACATCAGCTAACACATCTATGGGCCACCATCCAGAGACTTATTACTACCTGCTTCTGTGGTTGTGGCGCCACTGATTTAGCCATGGCTGTTTTTTGAGGGACAATGTGAGCATGGGAATAGACACTCTCTGCCAATTACAACTGTTCTGTTTTGGTTGTGAATGTGCTCAGCCACACAGTTTGGTGACTGGGTGTTACAGAAAAATAACTCACTCTCACTTGCAATTTGTCAATTAGCGTTACTGTATAATATTTTGGGTAACATGTAGCATCCTTCAATGTGCAGGGTTGAACACTGACCTAAATAGGAGTCTTTCAGTATCTGAAATGGACACCAATACAACACAGTTCCCCATTGGTGAGCTCACTGTAACGAAAATTATTGCCATTGTAACCAAGATTAACTGGGAGGAGCTTGTTCTCATATAGTGAATAGTGTTGGCCCACTATGGTTCTGTTGGTAGTTTCCTCAGCTTTGTAGACTGAAGCCCTGATTTACAAAGATCCCAAATGGCGAACGTAAAATTGCGTGCACCGCAAATGAATTGCACCTGTTATGTTTCCATGATTTGCGGGTGATCTACTAAGATTGTTTGCGCTATTGATAAAGAGTGCAAACAGCCATACTTAAATGAGGATTTAGCATGAGCAATTGATTCGCGGTGTAAAAGGAGAGTAAGAAAAGCACAAACGGAAAACAAATGGAGATCGAAATATTAAAGAAGAGGCAAATAGAAATATGACAAAGACATCTTAATGTGACCGGAAGGACTGCAATGGAAGGGTATTTGCCCAAAAAGTAAAACCAGTCAGAAAAACAAGAAGAACATCAGATGAGGAGAAGCTCATAATAAAACCTCTGCAAATAAGACTGGTGGGGGGGCTGGCAGAGGAGATTCCTCTGACTAATATTGAGCAACATGTGCAGCGCACTTTCTGCAAGGAGCAGATAGTCTAACTGGAAACTCGGGGCATGACAAGCTAGAGCTGGTTGTAGGTATGTGCACAAATTGAAACATGTTCTCTTAATGACATCATAGTTGATATTGACATAACACATATAAAACTCGCTTCCTTTTGACAAGGTTTGTCTAAACAACAGTTGTGATTTTAACATTCAAACAAATTATCTGTTTTTATGTAAAGATTTTGTTCCAGAAGTTCAGTCATTGCCTCCCACCGCTCATGAGAAAAATATTCTGAATCAGACTGATGTGCATCTGCAATTCTGCAGCTTTTAGCTGTTGCCTCTCAACTGCCTGCCTTTCAGAAGCGTTAAATATAGGTACAAAAACAGCCAGCGCAATCACTTCCACGTTTAGTAAATCACCTTGCGCATGGAAAGCTGATTAATTTGTATCTACTCCTTCCAGTATTTTGCACATTCTGGCAGAAATGCCCAGATTGTATATTCATTCAAGGCAAAAGCGCAAACTGCATTGCAGCGCTATTTTCCTGGTTTTACAGGCGCATTCCTCTTTGTGCCAGGTTAATAAGTCAGCTGCAGCATGTTTTTGTGCCAGTTAGCAAGTTTGCGCGCGTTTTAAGAGGCGCAAACCTTATGATAGATCAGGGCCTAAGTGTCTACCTGTTGCAGCTTCTGTTGCCACTTAAAGGCTCAAGCTGCTGCCCCCGCGACCCGACCCCGGATAAGCGGAAGAGGACAGTACGGTACAGATCCTTGTTGCACTAAACCTTGAGTCTTCCGAGTGAAATTCCTCTGCTTCCTTTGCCTCCCTCCAACTTTTAAATGGACACTTTTGATGACAAGTGCTTCTGTTTAATTGTGCAACTGGTTGTAGGTGGCAATGTGTTGAGAAAACAGCAGTGTAATTGCTTGATTTTGATGTCTTTAGTTTGCAAGAGTTGAATTCTTTATCCTAAACCTACATTTGAGTTTTTCAGTGCTGCTGTTTAATATCTGCCCAAGTTTGAACACAAAGAGTTAATCTCTCACATTTTTTTCTTTTTTGCCTGAAGTAACACTGTGGTAAGTTAATAGTAGATGTGAGTGTTATTGGGCAAATTATATGCAATATGAGAGCAAACATACACTTCACATAAAAACGACCTGCATAAACACATCATTCATACCTGCATACCATTCTGTGTGGGCTTACCAGTCAATTGCAATTAGACGCTTTCTGAGAGGAAAAAAAGATTATCATCCAAAACCTGGGGCCTTGCACAATTCATGTGAAAAAATAGATGTTTATTGTGACTCAGCTTCTGCCTGTCAATAATCCACAAGAGATCTAAGTTAAAGTTATTCAGATCACACCTATAGGATCTGTGAGAGGAAACAGGCAGAGGGGAAAAAAGTTGACCACAAATCCCACGGGAATCTGTTTCTGCAGAAATGTCTTCCCCTGAATCACCTGTTGCCCTTGCTCGCTGTTTGTACATCAACCTCAACTTGTTGCCCAACACATACACACACCTACACACACACAAAGGCTTTGAGCTTCAATCTGCATGCTTCGGTCCTGTACAAACAAAGATCAGACCATACTCATTGGGCCGTGTCTCTGGCACTCATCAGGCTGTTTGTACTGCAATTTCCTCCCTGGTCTTATCCATGTTTTGTCCACTGTCATTCCAGCGGGATTATGGGATGCTTTCATCATGCAGGAACATCAACTGAGGCTGTGAGGGAAATGCAAAGGAGGCCTGCTGTTTTGCTCCTCTCATCAAACATAGTGTTATCATCACATGAAGGCTGCAGTCTGGAGTTATCCTTGGAGCTAATTATTATTTTGTAGCTGCTCTCCTGTCCATTTACTCAAATACAGTATCTAAAGCTAACTTATATTCATTCCACTAATTCCAACCACTGGAAAGTATTGCAAACACTTTGTTGTAGATTACTCACAGAGTATTGATACAAAAAATGTTGAGAAAGACGTGCACTTCTGATTGTTTTTCCACCATTTTCCACTAATTGATGACTAGCCTTTTTACTTTATGTCATCATTTTTGGATTGAAATTTGATAAAGATGACATGCTGAACATATTAATCAATGTTTATCCTACAATATATTTTTCCTTTATCAAATCTAATAATTATTTTAGCTATTGTTGAATGGGAAATAAAGAAAAACAAAATTTACCATTTCCATTAAACTAGTTATCCAGCTTGATGTAGTGTAGTTTAATATATGTTACCTGTTATGCAAAATCACTTACCAGTCTTTTTTATTGAGATTAAATTGTACTGATTAGCTTTACGATTCCACCAGCTCTGACACTATGCCACAGAGACTTTTGGTCCTGAAGAATACCTGTAATAGTTTCACCCTAGTCTGGATTTTTTATATTTGGAAAAAAAGAAAAAGTAAACAGTTTTTGTTTTTTATTCCCTTCGTGTTATCAAATATGGAATATAAATCAGTTAAATTATAGTTGTATGCTTTATGCGCAATGCTCTTCCTTAACTAAACCAGTGATGTCAATATACTCATCTGCAAGCTCTTAGAACAATCATCAAAAGTAGATTAGGCTCTGTCTAGACACAATCTGTGGTTAGTTTTGTGTTTTCTCTTCATATTAGTTAAGTCTTTGGTGAGGTAAAGATTATCTAAGTCATTGCTTCGAGGCTTCAGCCACTCGTGGCTCTAATCTGTGGGGGGACAGTTTAGTTGATTTAGTCTTTGATGAAGTGCCCTTTCGTCTCCAATACTGATGAGCTGTTAGTCGTCGCCACTGCCCAGCCTTGCTGATGTGGTTTAGGCCTGCCGCCTCCCTTCTGTCCAAGAGCCTCATTCATCCCAAGACAAACAGACAGAGTCATTACAATTAAGCAGTGCTATTAAAGGGACAGCTCTCTGGCAGATTAAGAGAGGAGAAATGAAGTGGCTCTTTGTTTTATTGGAAGTAGTCAATTTATTAAAGCTCAAAAGTTTTGTTTGTTGTTCATGGGTCTTAATTGCCTTATTAGCTTGCATGTGGAGATTTATGCACAAAGCCACGCCCCTGGAAAAGCAGTATGTGACTACATGATTTTGGGACTGTTTTACAAGTTAAAATGGTCTCACTTTTGCTGCTTGGGATCTCTAGAATAAATGACTACAGACCAGAGGAGACATTGAAGGCTCAGACTCAGTCCTTAAGGGGCCTTGAGACTTGAAGGATTAAGATTATGGGGGAGGTTCTTTTAAATGACTGATGGTGCAAAGTGTGAGAGGGAGCAAGGCAGGGCAGGGCAGGAGTCTGTGTGGCGGACCAGCAGCAGCTTTACTCTTCAATCAGTGCAATGAAAATTGCCACTCGTGTCAAAGTAGATATGTTTACTGAGAGGAGGACAAGAGAGAAAAAGAAACAGAGAACGATGTCTTGAGAGGGAGAACTATGCTACCTGTACCTGTCCAGGTTCCCACCAAGCAAGGCTACTACATCTAGCTAATCAGGGCTGAGGTATACTTATACAAGTCTGCAGGCAGAAATAGGATAACCTATGAGAGAAAATTATTTTTCTCTAAGATCAAAGTAAAGTGTTAGCTACTGTAAAGCACTTTTAATTGTCCTGTACAAGAAATGTGTTATACAAATAAACTTGCCTTGCCTTACACAATTACTATACAAAATGCATTTACCTGGATACATTTTATTGCTGAGCAAATTTAGACGAATGAAAACTCAATGTAGTCATAATTTGTAATTCAGTTGTTGTTTTTTTGTTTGTTTGTTTGTTTGGTTTTGAACAAATGCTAAAACAATAAACCAACTTTTATCCAAAGAGATGGTTATGGGTTTGGGAGTTGTGTCCCTCTAATCTTTAATGGTCCTTTTAGTTAATCATCAGTCCATTAGCAATACAGCCATTAGTCCATCCATCTGCCTAATCTAGGGTCACTGATATTAAATGTTTTCAATAATGATGCTTCAGCTTATTAATATTTTGAAGTCCTGAAGCTTTCTCTTCACATCAATTTAGTCTACAGCTGCCCTCAGAATACATAGGCCTCTCACTCAAAATTTATTGCATTTGTTAAAAATTCAGAGATGGAAAATTTCTTTATGTGTAATGATAAGGTCTGAGTACTCTCCTGGCAAATCATAATATTTGAAAAGTATAAAACTCCATACAAATGTTCAAGGCCAGACTGTCGATGTGTAAAATGCCGATCATGACCTCAGCACTTAATCATTTACAGGGGTTTGAGTGTAAGTGACTCGCTTTAGGAGCAATGTGGTGTGGTTGGGTAGCACGGTGGTCTCAATTGTGATTTATTATATGGTAGGTCCTTGTGGCACTGTGTATTTTCAGTCTGTCTCAGTTCCATTGATTGAAGTTGTGATGGAGCGCAGCAGTCAGACCTTTTCATCAAAGGAGGATGTCACTGTGGCAGTGCCTCTTCAGTAATGACAATCCCTATAGTTTTATGTTGTTCATAATTTTTCAAATATGTTTTTTGTAAATGTAATATTTCTATTAACCTTTTTCTTCATGTCAATAAGCATGGTGGCATCCATTATTCAGAGCATTGCCTTGTCAACAAGAAAATCTGCTATATTTAACATGAATCTATTTAGCTTTTTAGGGAGAGTGGATCATAATTTTGTGGAATGCATCTTCATAAATCAGAATAATCATGGGGTTGTGGTACACCCCTGCATGGTTTCGACCTTTGTTAATGTCATGCATATGTGACCAATGACAAGCTCAAATTAATGAGTGAAGGTTGGTCTTCCTACCTTCAAGAGTGTATACAAAGCAGAGCATGCCAAATGCTGTTTGTTTGTGGCTGCAGGATTAGACATAAGGTAGTACCTGCCATCTTAAATGTAGTCCTAAGTGTAAATATATTCTTTAAAACTGCACAAATGCTCTTTTTTCTTTAGCTCTCCTTTAATCACCTGACTTTGGCCACTTTGTATTTCTTTATCGGGACTCACTTTTTTATAAAACTTTTGATATATAGATTTAGTCTTGTCATTCCATAGAGCAGAATATATGAGCTTATCCTCGCACTTCAGGAACACCTTTATTGAAGTAATATTTCTTACCAGAAATATATTGACTTGCTTCAGGCTAAACACAGCTGGACACCACATGCCTCATATCCGTGTTCACATGAGCCATTCAGAGACAAGATATTGCTCTTGTCTTTGTTTCACTCCACTGGCTTCTTATCTGCAGTCCAGACTGCAAGAATGTGGACATTTGCACACTTCTTGTCCTTCGGGCCCTGTGCTCCAGCACATTCAATTTGAAGTAAAATAATGGGAACTGTATTAGAAGTGCCAGGTCTGATCTTTGATTGGGGTTAGTTTATGTCAATATTGACAGAAATGTGTGAGAGATAAAGCCCTTTTCACACACTTTGCCCAAACTGCAATTTAGAAGTAATTACCTCTGCTTAAACATCCCATGAATGGCAGACAATTGCGTCGGTGTTAGTTTGAGCAGAAGAGGTCTCTCGTGCCTCAGGGTTGATTGAGAGTTGGCATTTAGACTGGGGTGAAGTTGGATGTCAGTGTAGCCTCTTGTCCATTACATGGCCCAAATTAACTTGATTATATTCACCTCAGGGAAGAGGGAGGTAAGCAAGAGTGTTGATTTACACAGTCTATCTAACCTCAAGCCAAGACCCAAAGCACACTGCCTTGTCGGTCCCACACATGGCATTTCTTTCATGGCTTTGGCATCTAGCTGCCAGTAAAGGTGGCATACTGGAATTACTGAAGACTCCCCTGCTTGTAGAAGCAAAAAAGGAGGAACGTAGAGATGTACACGTGGATGCATGTGCTGAGATTTGACCAAATTAGGCTTATTAGATTATATTTCATTATTTATAAAGACCATGGTTTTAAATATGATTTGTTTGACTTTAGTCAATCACTGTTGAATCCCAAAATTTTTTGGGAAAAGTCTCCGTCTCTACTGTAAAACTATTCAAATCTTGGTCAGCACTTTGATTAAGCATGTCTTGTTTGTATCTAATTAAATGTATTGAAGCAAGGGGACTGTGGAAAAATAATAGGAAACTCATTACCACTTGTTAAATTATTGATATCATTCACAGTTCACCCATCATCAGACACTGCACTTAAGTTGAAGTTCTGTTTTTTAAAGAGATCTGTGATGTTGAAGTAGAGGCAGGCCTTGTTGAGATAGCAGCTGATGCACATTGGAATGCTTTTAGTCTCATCCTGTTGTCATAAAGATCCGGCGACAGAAACCTAGGAAGCAGAAGACAATGTTTACTTGAAGAGTTTACAGTTTAGTCATCCTATATAACAACACAATCTTTTAATCAATTATTCCGTTTGTTTTCGGGAGATCATGATGGCAAAATGTGGTTCAAATTCCCATAAAAAAGAATGTTTGAGCATGCTGTCTATTTATTTATTTATAATTTAAGTGATTAAAACTTGTACTTTGTGGATTTTATCCACATGAGACTCTACGGCTGCTACTTTTATTGATACATTCACAAACTTAGTTGGGGCCAGTTTGTTGAACAAAGTGGTCTTCAGTCTCCTGGCTCATTTATTTGAATGTTCCAGTGTGCTTGTTACAAGCCTTTTCCAGCAGTATTTTTCTTTTTCTCTCAGCACAAGTATCCACTTATTTTATGATTATTTGTTTTCTGTATTTTATGAGGAATATCACAATCATTAATTCTACCATTACCAACATAAAAAATCAACAAATATTAAATATGGAGAATGAATACATTCAAACACTGTTTCCAGCATCAGCACAGTCACTGAAATATGGCTTCTCTCAAGCTCTGAGCACTGGTGGCTCAGGCGACAACAGCACCACTGGCTGTCTGTCAAAGTTTCCAACAGTTGGTCAAAGTCTTCTGTGAGCACAGATCTGGTTGTGATTACTATAACGGAGACAGTAAATCATGACGTGGCATGAGACTAATTTGTGGTGGGAAAAAAAGACCTGGTCCTTTAATTCTTTATGGAGTCGCAGTTAACTACAAAAGACACATATAACATGTGCAAAAGAACATTTCAGTGGCAGTGAGACAGAGTGGAGCAGCCACGAAAATGGGAGAAAAAAAATCCACTGTTGCTCTGTGCTCATGGTGCACAGATGGGTGGAAAATTGAGGACCACATTTGGTGTCTTAGTGAGGTGTTGCGCCAACATGAGCTGCAAGATTGGCTTCAGTTTGCATAGATCCAACAATTTTCTAAACTGTATAAGCAGGATGGCACACAGAAGCACTCTTTACAGTTAGACCAATAATTGCTTTGCAGTTTTAAAAGGGTGTTTACATGTGGGTTTTTTTTAATGTGTGTGAAGTGGACATGTTTGAGTGTATAAGTTTGCGCCTGATATTACTTGTGATTGGATCTCACTTCCCAGCTCATTATGCAAATAAACATGTGGCCAGTTTCACAGAGTGGAAACAAACGGGATGCTACTGCTATTTACCTGACTGACATTAAATGTTGGATTCTGAGAAACATTTTAATACCCTTTTTTATGACGGCATCATAAAAGAGAGAAAAAATCAGCAGGTAATAACTGATTTGTCAGGTTTCAGAGATCAGTGTCTCAACATATTTGTAAACTAAAGACACGCAAATCGAAGCTTTGCAACTTTCTGCTCTCTAACGTCCCAGTTTCTGAAGAACAGCCCTGATATGGAGTCAGTCTGCTACTGCGGTTGCTGCAAAAAATAACAGAGCAGGATATTTTATATAATTATTTTTTCTAGTTTTTTTGTGAATTAAGCATCCTATTGGGTTTGAAAACATCATAACAGAAATTGCTGCTTCCATTAAGTCATTTCAAATAAGGAGACAATTCTCTTACGTGAAGCCTGAGACACATTTGTGTTTCTACTTTTATAAAAAATATGATCCCAAGTAAGTGTCCCTGACCAACTCTGCATCTGTATATCTCCTTAATCTGCCATGAGTGCACATATACCTGTGCTGAACACCCAGGATGTGTTAGCAACAGTACACAGCAAAACTGTGACTCTTATCTTATTACAGAAAAAATGTTTCTATTGAATAATCATTTATCTTGTATTTGTAATTTCATGATTCTAGAGATTCCACAGCTATCTGTGGAATCTCTACACTCCAGCTTTCTTGCAATGAAAAATGTTTAGAGGTGGACAGGCAGCTTAGAGGGATGCAGATAAATGAGAAGAGAAGGAAAAGATTGGGGTGATGTGAGCCATGTTTGGTTCCCATCAACATTTTCTTTATCCTAATTGTGAAGTCTGACTCATAAAAGGTTGAGGGAAATGGCACAGTTTGAAAAACACTTACTTAAGGAAGGTTTAATCTTTTTGAGGCAGAGTATGAAGGATAATAAATACTGCATCATTTGATTTGTTGTTTTATTTTAAACTCGCCCAGAGTTCTGTTCATAGAAATATCTCATACGCTGTAGAAAACAAGTTGTGGAATGTCTTTTTTCTTTTAAAGCCCCACAACTGAACTTTGGCAGATTTTCTCACTGAGGCATCCCTTGACAATGGTTAATTCTGCATCCACCATGCATACTGTGTCTTCTCTGGGCTCTCCAGCCAGTAAATGTTAGTCCAAAGTTGACTCTTGTTTTAACTCTTGCTGTGTCCATTACGCTTTCTTTTCCTTGCTCTTGTCCTCATGGATTTCTTTGATGAATCCATCATGGTGTACGTTCAAAACAGCCAGTGTGTTGATATCCAGTTGCTATGATGCCATAAATCAATGTGCTGAGATGGGAAAAAGGTTGTGAAAAGCAGTTTCTCATCCTTTTTTCAATTGGAAATTTATGCAGTGCTACTTAAAGTCCTGCTGCAATTTGTCCTCACACTACAATCACAAACATAAAAAATGCATACAAATTTATTCAGTTTCATATGGTGCCTTTAAGAGGTTATGTGTGAGTGCTGTGGTAACCAAATGATAAGTGCCCAGGCCAAGCTGTCTTTTTTCTTCACTATCAACCTCCACTAAGCGTTTAAAAAAATGCCATAAGCCAGCACATATGGTATAATTACATGTTGGGGCTTTAATAGCAACTGAGATTTGACCTGGTTACTGCAATAAGAGTTCTTTTTTTCCCCCTCTGTTTTTATAATGCTGAAAGCAACTGATGGGAGTGAAAACAACATGAGTAAGGTGAAAGTTTTAGTGTGCTGCTTTATTTCACATCTAACAAAGACCATCTGTATGGATGAAAGCATTCACACTTCTTATGTTCCTTCACTTATTTATGGAAGAACATAACAAACTGAAGGTTGTTCCTTTAATTTGTGTCACTACAGAAAAAAAAGGCTTTTACTCATTACCAGACTTTATGCCCTAATTACATTACAGCCAATGAGGAACATTTTGGAAAATACAGTCATTCTGGTTAGCTCACCTTTCTGGATGTCGTGTATTTAAACAGGAGTCATTTTGTTTTGAATGTAGATCATAATTTTCCACTCTGGTTGGAGACCAAGAGAGTCAGCATCAACAATAATTTTTAAAGTCATCATGCCCCCTGCTGAAAGCCAGCACTAGAAGCAGGAGGCAGATAAAGCAGGTTTGCATTGCACATTGTCTGTCTAGGACACCCTGAAAGGTCTATTACAGGGCTCTTCAACTGGCGGCCCGCGGGCCACATGCGGCCCAGAACCAACTTCCATCTGGTCCAGCTTATGATTCCACCAACACACCGCTTTAAACTGTGGCAACCAGAAAATAAAAATCGTGGGTGCTGCCCGAACCTTTTTTGGGGACAGATGGCGAACAGTAAAACACAGAGATACTACAGAGGGTGTCAGCTAGCCTTTCAGCCACCGTTACTGAATGGGAGATTTGCTCGTCGGGTAAAAAGGCTAGTGTTTGGTTTTTATGGACATAGAACAGACAAGGCCTGGAAAATTATGACTCTATATTCAAAGCCAAAATAAAATATAACAGTAATACTACAAAAATTAGTTCCCACCACAGGTTAGAAGAGGGCTGGTTGTTGCTCCTAACTATTGCTCACACATTGTTTCTGGAGATTCCCGGCAAAATATGAACGTAATTATTAAAATATGGATATGTGTTGGATTTATTTATGGTTCGACATAAATCAAATATGGTGAACTTAAGTTTGTTTGGTTACTTGAATTAATGGATACTGAAATTTAAAAGTAAGCTTCGAAGTAAGGAAAAAACTCTGAAAGGGAAAAAGAGATCCAAAATTGCAATTCGATTGCATTTTACAACTGGAGGTGTATTAGCGTAGTACTAGACTATGCTGCGATAGCCTACATGTTAAAACAAGTGTGATATCTACCATAAAAATGTGTTGATTTTACCCGCTACTTACTGGCCGAAGACAATTTCTGACCTTGTTGAAT
This sequence comes from Atherinosoma microstoma, assembly GCA_037177055.1. Lineage (NCBI taxonomy): Eukaryota > Metazoa > Chordata > Actinopteri > Atheriniformes > Atherinidae > Atherinosoma > Atherinosoma microstoma. The sequence continues at coordinate 16,908,959 of JBBBVU010000017.1, forward strand.
TTGTTCGTCTGAAAATCTGGCCCAGCTGAATGTGGAGTTGAATAGCCCTGGTCTATTATGTAACATATTCCTTGTTTGTTTGGTTTGGAGTAAAATATGGTTGTTGTTTTCTTTTTTAAAGCCATCTCATGATTGTCACAAAACAGTTTCCATCCAGAAAAACGACAGAGGAATAGCATAACCAAAGGCATTGTTAAGAGACCTTAATTTTTCTAGGCTACCATACAACACAAACAATGTTTAAAGAAGTGCTCAGTCTGCCCCATAATCTTTCCTGTTGACATGTTTTTGTCTCTACTGGCCTGCTTTTCAGTTTAACTCCTTTGAATCTACCTCTCTGGGTCAAATGATTCCCTGGCTTCACAGCAGTTCTGCGGTGGCTCCACTAATGGCGCTGTAATTTTGCATCTCTTTGAAGTTCTCCCCGACCGTTGTGTTACCTGAAGTCTCTGCTCCTCTGAGGTTTTGGGATGGGGCAGGCTAGTTACCCTCTGCAGCCTAATTAAATGTAATTGCTCCATTTTGTAGTGGTGCCCGTGTGGAGAGGGGAAGCCTTGTAATAAGGGAGATTGCGTGAAGGGTCCGAGGATCACAGACGCCAAAGAGGAGCCACGAGGAGACGATCGGAGACGCTTCCCCCTCCGTCGCCTCGTCTGTCCTGAGCAGACCTAGTCATTACCCCTCCACTCTTCTCGCTCTCGTTCTGGCTCTGTCTCTCCTTTCCTCTGTTGCTCTTTCTGCCTCTATTCTAACTTCATCACTCTTCCTTCCATTTATAGTCATGCACATGCACAACAAGAACGGTTTGTACAATATTCAACTCAGGGTTTTGTGTTGTTCTTTGTTTTTCTGCCTTGTCTGAAATATTTTCATCTGGGCATGACGCAGCGGGAACATGATTCCTGAGTGAGTACAGGAAGTGTCTGGTATGATTTCTATGGCATTCCCTCAGGTGGCGTCACAGTTAAGGGAGTGAAAGCGGGAATTCTTGGAATCCTTTAGGCACCTTAAAGACTCCAAATGTGACTCAGACACCAAAATGGGTTGTTTTTGCCCCCTGACACTGACTGGTGGAGAGACGGGAGACGCATTCTTTCCGGGACAGAGGAGAGGAAAATAAAGGAAATTACAGAGAAGGAGGGAGATAACATGACCCAGAGTGAGCGCCAGCTTGACCGTGACCCTCTGGGATGACAGGCTGACACGGGATGTGTGATGATGTGTGTGTGTTGGGTACAAAGGTGACTTAGATCCAAGGATAAGTATCATTCTCCCTTCCCCCAGTGATTTTTTTTTGGGGGGGGAGGTGCCAGTAAAACCATTGGAGATGAGGACATTCCTTCCTGCTGCATAGGCTTCTCAAACTCATGCGTCAGGGCGTCCATCCGGCGATTTGCTTCCCTCATCTTCCTCTCAGTCCTCCTCCTCCTATGCTAGTCTTCTCCACTCTGTGGTGCCAGTGCGTCTGCCACACGGCCTGTTAAGGCTAATGCGACGCAGGCTTCATATCACATTTCAGCCTCACATGAGTACCCCCCACCCAAACCTCATCTCCCCCATCCCCCCACTTCCTCTCCTCAAAGCTGACAAGGCTTGGCCCAAGATGCACACATTTGATCAGAGAACACAGATCAATAAAAGCTTGAGATCCCAAAGCCATAATTTGGCATTTTATGATCCAGGAAAGTGTCCGCTAAATGATTTCTGTGCTTGTTAAAATAGTTGTGTGAAGTTGGAAATGGGTGGCAGTAGCCAAGCTGAGACGGAGAAGAAGCAAGGGGAATGTGTGTGAGTGTGTGTTTGCTTTCCTGACAGTGAGAGTCGAGGTCTCTCAAGGAGTAATGATAAAAGTCAAGGAGGGAAACATCAAAAGTGCGGTGGAGAACGAGTGTGGTGAGATCGCACACAGCGCAGCGCTTGCTGTCTTTCTCATGACCTCTCTGTCATGTGGCTTCCATGAGAACCAAACATCCAGCCGCAGTTGTTTCCATACAAAACCAAGCCGCTTTGGTGATCTGAACACTTTTATTTTTTACTACCATGAAGCTAATCGTTTGGACGTCTCTGCATGCGTTGTGTCATCTTATAATGTGTGAAAGTTTCAGTATCACATATGGTGGCCAGTTTTGTCACTCCAGTTTGTTGTCAATAACTTTGCTGTTCAAACACTTTGTGACACATTTCTCACCAATTCTTGTAAACACAGTTGAAATTTACAAAAAAGAAAAGAAAAGAAAAAGCCACACACGCAAAAAAGAAAAAGCCTCTTTAAAACATCAATGTTGTGTTCATGTTCCATCACTCAATAAATCTGCCAACCTGATCAGGCTCCTGTTCTAAACAGGGGGCATAACCAATTAACGAGGCCTCCACAGTAATTAGCCGTCTGCATGTTGAGTAACTCCACACAGTTCCCATTAGTGGCATATCATAATAAGGGTCATAATTATACCATCTATATAATTATAGATTCAAGCTTCCTCTGCAACCTGTTTTGACACATTTAATGAACTCTTGCTATCAGAACTATTGGTGTATCAATGTTGTGGATTCGGGGATAGCACTAGATCTTTTGGAAAATGTTTTTTACTGTTTCCAAACACTGGTTAAAAACTGTTTTTGGTGATGACAAGTGGAAACCCATCAATCCTTTGTCTTTGAGGGGGAGGTTTGGCTGGGACAAAACCAAATAGTTCTCACTCATAGAAGCCAGTGCCATTGGTTTTCTATTCTTAGCAAACATATGCTTTTTCAGGATTGATTTTCACAACATGAAGCTGCATATTTTCGAACCACGTGTCTGCTCTATGATTAGTGCCTTTTTCACTCCACAGTCAAAGTATAGTAGGTGCCCTGGATTTAATGTAATTGTTTGAAGTGTAAAGCATCAGCTGGCATGCATTTATGGTCTTATCAAATCCAGATGGAGCCATATTTTACTCGGCATGATTCAAATATTCATCTCTTTGAGTCTGCTTGCAATTAAACCATTCAGTGAACGTTCAACAGCTTGAGAAAAACCTGGTCTTTTGGAATCAGTGGGACAACAGCCGGGTGAGCTGTTGACACCCGTGAAAGACCACCCCTGATTTTGACTGTAAATGATATTACACGTCCGTCAGGGCTCAAGTCCTACATCAAAGCAAAGGAAACAATACAACTGTGACTGGTTTTTGCCCTGTGTGAGAAAATCAGGAGTGTTTTGAGTGCTGAAGAGTTAATCTCTTCTTTGGATACACAACAGTGGTGGCATTCCTCAGGGGGTACACTGTAAGAAACGCAGCCAATCAGGTAAAAAAAAAAAAATAAGATTGAACCAGAGGACCAATAAAAACTGTATTAGGGGGAACTCCAGATGTTTGGTTTAGTTCAATAATAACAAGTCCCTGTCAGAAAATGCCCTCTGGCAAAACGGGGTTGTAATTTCAACCTAATTAAGATACATTACTGTTAATTTGTTTAAAGATAAGGAGCTGTTGTTTTGTGAGAAGAAGGCCTATTGTGTTGACTTGGGTGTGGATAGTAACATTCAGATTTATCTTGGCAGATCAAAACATAATTTCTTAATAAATGGAAAATACATGGGTGCAGCGGTTTCAAAAAGACTCAACCCACACACACGGCTAATTAAAAATGTGGTTTGTTTTGTAGCTTAAAAGAAGAAGAGCATTAAAAACTGTGTAAACAGTTTGATATTGACATGTAACTGAATGGCTAAAAAGGGACTGCTTGTTATACAAATCATGTTCTAACCACATAATAAGATGGTATAAATTTGTTTTTTTATCATGACGTGGCTAATCCTTATGTTGTTGTTTGTGTTTCTCATGAAGTTCAAATGATACTGGTCAGGTGACAGGTACACTTAATATCACTTTTCTTTTCTTTCCTTTTCTATTCAGATAGCCTACTGTCTTTAAAGTGGCAATGATATCAGAAAACTTGAGAGGTGATGTGTAATTTTCCTGTTTTTTCCTCTTTTTATTTAAAAAAGAAGGATGAACGCAGATTATAAAAGAACAATTTGAGGGCAATTGGACACCACAAGTTTCACAGGGGCAGAGGTGGACCACTGAGTGCTGGATCAGCTTCACAGAGGTCAAAAGAGCAACATCTAAATGAAATAGATAAAATACATTTCGGCCTCTCTCATTAGAGTGCAGTGCACCATGGGGACTTCCTGGGCTAATAACTGGGATGAGGTTTGCATTACTTTGTGTCTCAGCAGCAGGAGAGGAACACAACCCTTTAATACAGCAGCTTCAATTACACCACATCAGGAAAACGATCTCCTCTTAGATCCCATTAACAAAAATAATACTCAAACTGTAGCGTGTGTGCTGGGCCTTGTTCGTGTTTGTGGACGTAGACAGAACTTTATACCTATGAATGCTTTGCTGAGGTGAGTTTATTCCCTCAACTCTAATTTTCTCTTTTTTTACTCAATTGTTCCTACATCAGAAATTTGTTGAAAATTGTGCTTTAGTTAGTGCAGGAAAGACTGATGTGTTTTAGAGCTCCAATTGTGCACAAACATCTGTTAAATTGCTGCCATTGATAATCATCACAACTACTGGCAAATTGCTGCATCTTATCATGGGCAATTAAATACAGAACTTCTAAAACACCCTCTGGCTCTCTTTTGTTTTCCTAAAATTCCCTTTTTTCTTTCTGTTTCTCGCCATCAGCTGCTCAGACATATGTGGCCTGATGTCAAGGGATGCCTCTTCAAGTGAATGACCAGTGAAGGAAGCTATTTTGCTAAATGCCAAAGCCATTGAGTTGCTTCATTTCCTGTCAGATAAGCAGCCACAAAGAGCTCTCTTTTTTTTCCCTTCACTCCCAAACTACTTCTAACATCTGAACATCCTCCTCTCTTCCTACTCACTCCCCTCCTACTCCTCTTGTTAGTTGATAAAGAATGTTGTAATGTCAGGAAGGACACACATTCCTCACAATGTACTCACGATCTCTGCGGAGTTGGGCCATTGCTTCCTTGAAATGCTTCTGACACATCAGAGGGAAGGACAAGAGAAAGGTGGGAATAAAGGACATGCGTGGTTGGGTAAATATGTCTCTCTTGCAAATGAGACTGTGTCTCAATGGGACTACTTGTATAAATAAAGGTTAATAATAACAAAGGAGAGACACACAGGGATGAGAGGACCAGTGATACACTCCAAATTGAAGCTTTCACACATAATCTTCGAGAATCATGCGCAGACAATAAGCCCTTACCAACATCTAGTGGACAAAAGTAAATTGCCACCTCTGTGCTTGACGACATCCCACCTAACAGATGTTTGACTTGTCATAGAGTTGTATTTGTAGCCTGAAAGAATTGTTGTCAGTAAACACATTAGTTTTCTGTGAATTCTCTGAATGATTATCTACTCTGAGTGCCCTCTATGGACTGTAGTAAATGTGATAAGAGCAAAGGCGGAAGTGATGGTAGGTAATTTCCCATTTAAATTAATGGTCCTCAATACTTGTATGTTTATTACTGGAACTATGACAATGCTGTCCATGTTCCATTGTCCCCCATTTAAGCTGAAACTGAACATTACTTTTGTCATTATTTTTCAACAACAATACTATGTTTTCTTTTGCTAACCATGTCTACGTAGATCCTCTTGTGGGCCGACAACCTGTTATGTTCCTAAAACTTAACAATTTGTTATTCCAAGTATATAAAATCACACAAACATTTAAAACATTTCTGCCATTTAACATTCTAGTGAGTGAGATGACCAGTACACGTGACCAGTAGTTTATTTGCATATATTGCAGATGAGAAATACAAATTATTAAAAGAGAACAACATTTTCCACAGCAATGATGACCATGATAATGATTCCAAATGTGTTAAACGGAGCTGCTTTAGTTTTGTTTGTTACTGGTTTCTTGAAATGAATCAGTTGTTCTCCTCTGTGGAAAAACAGCAGCTCTGAGGCCCATAGTTGGAAAAGTTCTGATTGTAACTTCGTACAGCTCCTTCCCAAAATCAAAAGTACACCAACTTTAAAAGAATAAAAAAAAGTTTAAGTGATTGCTCTGCTGGAGTCGACACTAACAAGTTTTCAAAATTTACTCATAGATGTCTGAGAAGCACGGCCATTTTCATCTTGCAATGCTCGTGATACGTCGTCAGGAAATGAAAGAACAGATGATACACAGCAAATTAAAGGTGTTTTATTCATGTTTTTTTTTTTTGAACATGTCCAGGAGATGCCATCATCTTGTGGACAAAACTAAATTTTTATGTGCAATGATACTCAAAATGTTTTGTTTTTATTTATTTTGGGGTTTAGGTGGGCGGTCATGATATTAGAAATGTGCTGCAATCATGATGATTTATTTATTAAGTATTTAGTAGTAAGTATCCTAGTTAATTGAATTTTTCTGATTATTTTGCAATTCAAGTAACCATTGAGTTACCAGATCTTGTAGTCTTATCACTTGTTTTTGTTTGTTTGTTTGTTTTGGCACCTTTGTATTTGATTTCCCACCTGAACAGACATTTAACATGTTATAGTTTTTTGGTTGTAACCTGAAAGAATTGTTATCAGTAAACTTATTACTTTCTTGTGAATTCTCTGGATGATAATCTACTCTGGCTGTACTCAACTACACATTAATCACACTTACTTCTGGAGATGTGGAAGTACAAAGTTAGCAAAATATCCAGTCTGGGCGTATTAATTTGAGAATGAAATGATTTCTCTCAAATTCTGCCCCTCTGGATAATGACAAGAAAATGTCTGGGCTGCATGTATGAACATGGCTCGAGAAATAGGTCTATGCGGTTCATTGTGGGTGTACAAGGGCTTTTCATACAAGGCAAGCGACTGTCCAAAAAAAAATAAATCCCATAAATTGTTGGGCAACCAATATATAACAATCACAGAGAGTATAGATAGACAATGTGATATCAATTTTTTTGTCAACACCTATTTTGAGGCCCTACCCAAAAGCATTTCCTACTTTATCAACTACTTTTCTCTAAACAGAACAATGATTGACAAAATAAACATTGTATTCTACTAAACAATATGCCAAACTATTATTGGATTATAAACATGCTTACAGAGGATATAATTTGAATGAGAAGCAGGGTATTTTATACTTCCATTTGCAGTAAATGTTGGTCCCTTGCTTTCCATTAGCTAAAAAATCACATTAGTTTAACTTTGAGACACAGATGGTACAGGTGCCTTTAGGGTTCATTAAGCTAGATTAACAGATCAACCTGGCTTTTTATTTGGACCATTGTTCTTGTCCCAGTATACATGCACAAAAATGGAACTGATACTAAGTATGTCTGAAGCTGCACTTTGTAAACTGTGTGAGAAAACGTAAAAAACATTTTATTCTTTATCATTACTTAAAGTTACTTGAATGGGGATTTTGTAGGATGATGTTGCAGTTATTAGAGCAAGTTATCAGTCGGGAATATGAAAAAAGAAAAATATGAGAATAAGGCTGCTTTATGGGGAATTCAAATGTATTCATATGCACTTATGCTTTATTTACAAAAAGATAGAACCCATTTGAGTCCATGCCCATTTGAGTCTACTTAAGTATATACACTACATACAGGACTGGTTCAATACCCAAATTCATTATCTGGTTTTGAGAAACTCAATTTTAGGCCAATTAACATTCTATGTGAACTTTAAAAGGCCAGTTTCGATCGGACAAATACTTTCTTTTTAATTATCAAAACATACTGCATGATTGCCTCCTCTAAGTTACAGTTCATTGTTACAGCGCCCTCTATGGAGTGTAGTAAATATGGTAAGAGCAAAGGAGGAACAGTTGGTTCGTCATTTGCCATTTTAAGCTAATGACCCACGATACTAACAGTGTGTTTATTACTGGAACCATGACATACTGTCCATGTTCCCTTGTCTCCCACAAGCTGAAACTTAACATTTCTTTCATCTTTATTTTTTCCACAGCCATAATAAGATTCTTTTTGCCAGCCATGTCTAAAAAAGGAGCCTCTTTTGGACCAACAATCTCATCTTTCCAAACTAACCAAAATGTTATTGTGATTACATCTAACCACACAAATGTAAAACATTTCTGCCATTTAACATTCCAGTGGGTCATAGTCACAGAGGACACATGACCTGTAGTTCATTTGGGCACATTGCAAATGAGAAATAAAAATTATAATAAGATAACTACACTGCAGCCACAGTAATAATGACAATCATTTTAAATTGATAATAATTAAATATTTCAATTGAAAAGAAAAAAATTACCTTACTGTGACACCAAAGTGATGAAACTAACTGGTTTCATCAAATGAATCAGTTATTCTCCTTTATGAGAAAACTGCAGCTGAGGCCCAAACTTGGCAGAGTTCTGATGGTAATCTCTCACAGCTCCTTCCAAACATCCAAAGTGCACCAACTTTGGAAAAAAAAAGAACCTTTATGTGATTGCTCTGCTGGAGTCAACACTGGCAAGTTTTCTAAGTTTAAACTTGATTGTAAATTACATGCACAGCACAACAAAAATACCTCTGTGTCTCCAGCAAGCCAACGTTTCGAAATCTCCCTAGAGGCAACTTTTGGACGTCTTGTGACCAGAAAGCTCAATAAAAAAGCAGGTTTGGTACTCAGCCCCAAACCATTAGTAGTGAGTGGAGGCACTCAATGTGGTACACAGGCGTTAATTGTCTCTTTGCTTGTAACTTGGAATCCTTTTTTTAATGCCGTTGCTTTTGTAAACAAGGCCATTTTAAATGGATTGTAAACACCTGTGTGCTGGAAAATATCTGTGATCAGGACACGATTGTTGAAAAGTTTGTCCTGCTCTGATAAGTGTAATGCCATCCATGTGTTTGCCTGGAGATCTGTGTTATCTCACAGAAGCTTTTGCTCCTCAAATGTCGTTTGAGGATCTTTTATCATTTCATTCTCTTTAATCTTGAAGCCATACTTTGGCTTCTTACTCATCCTCTTTTTTTAAACCTGAAATGTGTCTGTAAGCCATCTCCAGATGCTCCAGCTGTTATTGCTGACAAAAAGACAAGAAAAGCTATCCAGTAACAGCAGCACATGGCAACCTTTCTGTTCAAGTACTATATTATCATGATCTTTCCTTCATTATCAAAGACTGAAAACATTTAAAAATGGTTTGAGTTTTTTTTTTATCCACACATTAAAATTATATCATATTTTACCACTCACAGCTAAGTGTTTTTATTTGGGATGTGCATGACTAATCAACTAATCGATCAGTTGAACTGCTGAGTAAAGAGAAGGGAGTTAACCCTGAAGCTGGTTGCTGCTTCACCCAGGAGTAATCACCTTGCCTCCACCTCCTGACGTAAGTTTGGAGGTGGAAGCAGGAAAGTTTTAACAGCTGTTTTTGTCAGTTTTCACCGATAGAAAGTATAAGAGACCAAAGCAGCACGATTACTCAACTGTCACAAAAATGTTGCACTTCAGGAGTAAAAAGACCTGATGGAAAATTAATGCTTTTGTTGTTGCTGAACGCTCCTGTGGGCACAACATTTAGTCCATCTGGCCTAGCAGCCGCCATATAGACCAGCCAGCCCAGGTTCAATCCTAGTCTCCCCGACCCACTTTCTCATCTATGTACTGTACAATAAAAAAACACTAGAGCCTGAAGAATGTTAAAAGTATAACAAACAAAATAAAAATCACTCCTGTATGGAACACACATATTATACAAATAACATCTCACGTATGACAATTTCTCTTTGGAGGTATAGTATTTTTCATTTCAATATTGATGATGTCATGATGACGTCATGACTAATAACTAATCGATTTTTGATTAGACTGACAAGTGGACTTGAAAAATCCTCTAAAATGCCCATCCCTAGTTTTTATTCTACAACCCTATTTCCAAATATCGGCGTAAATGTGAATAAAACTGAATGTGATGTTTTGCAAAACATTTAAAATATATTCAAATTCAGCGATAACACAAAGATAAATTTGAAATCAAGAAAATTTAGAAACTTGTTTTGTTTCTGACACCATGTTAAATTCACACAATAAACCTATCATAATTTAACGCTCTTTTTAATATTTGTCAATTTAATGCAATATTTAAGCAATTTTCAAATTATAGCATTCAGTTTTATTTACATTTAAACCCACTTTCGAAATAACAGGGTTGAAATCATTTTCATTTCATCAACATGAACTGTTCAAATGTAGCTGCTATGCTGATGCTGCAGGAAAGACTGATATATGAAGAACTAGCAAAAAACAGCATTACATATGAAGCATTCCCAGCTTGGCTCCTATCAAAATGACTGAGATGTTTGTGGCTTTGTGATTAAGCTGCTGCAAACCACACAGCCCAGGGAGAGTAAACCCAACATTTAAACCAAAAGCCAGATACAGGCAGCCTGGGCAACAACAGTGGCATATTAGTAATTACCCCAAGACAAAATGTCCGTCATTTGTGTGCAACCCACATTCAGGCAATTCAGCTTTTCAGCACATGAAATTATGTCTGGGAAGCTTGAGGGGGTTTGGGATAGTATAATGCAGCCATTTGACAGTCCTGAATTGTTCTGACAATTAAAATGGCTTTTTTGTAAAACCCGCTAAAATTTGTAGCTTCATTCTGTTGCTGCATTGACTTTTTAGTCTTGTGATCACCTGGTAGTTGGACTTCAAAGCAAGCAACAGTTGGATATCTACAGCATTGCTTCCCAATTCTCTGTGAATCCCCTTCTGACCAGTCGGACCTTGTCTGGAAGGGAAAACGACCATCTGTCCAGCAAATGCTTCCATATGGACACAAAGAGTGGAGCACATTCTTGTGGAAATGAAAGCAGCTCCTTTAATCTAAGAGACATAATCAATAAGTGATAAGGCCTGCAGCCACAGGGCAAAGCGGTAGTTTGAAGATAACTTAAGACAAGATTAGTGATGGGACAAAATGAAGTGATGGGGGTGATGTTGAATTAAAACATTATGCAGGAGGACTGGAATTACTTGCTTGGTAATCATGAGGTCCTATCAGTTCTTCAGATCACTTCCTGCAAGCTTTGCTCAAGTGATCTTCAAGTCTTAGAGTGATCATTGTTTTATCTGGAAGGAATGCTAATTAGAGTTGTGGAGAAGCCAATCCTTGCCAACATCACCAAAATACACCATGTGGTCAGTTTAAATAAGACACCATATGCCTTCAGAACAACTGTTATGCAAAAGAGTACAAATTTAAAATGCAATCCCAATATAGCAAATATTCACCAACAGCCAAAAACCAGGATAATAGTCTAGACTACTAGTTTAGTTTGTGGCTGAATATAGAGAATATAGAGAAGGGCTGAAATGTACATTTCAATAACCGAGAGTTAGACTGAGGCTACTGAGCTTATTTCAACCTCATAGGGAATGTGCTGAGAGGGAAATTTGATGCACAAGATCACCAAAGTAAATTCTAGATCAACGTGTCAACACAAATTTCAGTAGGGATTCAAAAAATAACACCAATGATAGAGGGAGGTTTTTGGCTTGGCTTTGATTCATGGTACTATAGGCTAAAGGACAAGGATTATATCTTGAGTGCCAGGAGAATTTGTTCATCTCTGAAGCTGTTTCTAATGATATGGAGTGACCCAGATGAGTGCTACTGGTCTTAAAATTCCTAAAGATAGAGATGCTTATTTGCAATCCCACATTTGGGACATGAACACAGAGTGGTAAACTGTGACACCAGGCAAGGAGTCTAATTTTCCCTCTTATGGTTAAAAATTCACTCCAACAAGCTTGGTATCTTTTGAAATAATAAACATGGAAATATGTCATTTGACATCTGTGTTACACGTGACAAACGTGACAGTCTTGTGCTACTCAGCAGTGAAAAATGTTTGAATAGTTTTTTCCTCTTTACTTCAATCCAAAAAATAAATAAATAGATAAAATGCCCACCCATTCTTTTGTCTATCGTGATGCTTGTGGCTTCAGGATCATGTTAAAGGCAGAGGAGGTTCTCTCAAACAAATACATATGTAGTTTGTGGTTTGTAACACCAGGGGCATCTGAGAACAGATCCTTTCGATGTCCACAGTTTACCAAATTACGGGAAAAGATGTCATGCATAATAAACTTAATTCTTTGTCTGGCTGCGGCTGGGAGAGGGTGTTGGGGTGTGTGCATATGTGTGATTTATACCTTTCTTTTAAAAGAGAGTTGTGAGAGTGACAGTAATATGATGTTTCCCACCCACAACGGAGGAACACACACACAGTCAGCAACCTCAACATGAATGTTTGCTGTGACCATAGGGTGTTCCCAATCATTTCCTTACCCACAACATAGACGATGAGCATGCTGTTTGGTCCTATGAGTAAAAGGACCATGCAATGCATAAGGGAATAAAGCAGATATGAGTTAGTGTTTGTTGAGGTTGTGATATTAAATCATAAGTAAGACATTTTCAACTGCTCTTTCAAGTCAGGTTTATCAGCAAAAGCTGTGATAGAAGAGGAGATGACATGTACTCAAAGTGAACTTGACCACTTATCCTCATTTACATTCACTAGGTGTTCCCTTTTGTCAGCTCATTTAGGGCTCCTTAGATGTTGGTGTAAACAAATCAACATTTAGATGGAGTACTAATGTGCTGCTGAGAAGGCCCTCAGATGATAACTACCTTTGATATGACCCCCTGCAACTCTTACTGTCCCCAGCTTAGCCCCAACAGTAGGGGTAAGACAATCCAATCCATTTGCCCCCTAAGGAGATCAAAGCCCATGCCTTCTCTGCTCCATTCTATTACCAAGGACTCCACCTTTGTAAAGTCCTTACACAAATGAGATTGTGCATCAGCTTTGCCTTTGGTGGAGTGAAAGACTGTGTTTTTGAAAGGATGGAAAACAAGCGGAGACATTAAAGAGTTTGGGTGTTAAAGGAGACGAGATTGACTAAGGGGAGGCAAGATGACACGAAAGGAGTGGTGAGTGGTGAAAAGCTCTGATTAAGGCCTGATGACTGTTAATGGGACAATGGTTGAATCACTGGGGCTATTAATGTGCCTTTGTCTGATAGGATGCTACCCTGTTGTGTAAACTTTTGCCATTAAACAACATCAGGGTCTTTTGATGTTCCTGTACAAAGATGTTTGTTCATGTCTCATAGAGATACAGTCATCTCCTGTTGAGGATATTTTTTAGTATGAACCATGAGCTCAGAGACTTCTATTTCCTGCTTCCCATAAAAGTGATTGCCTGTCTGTTGTGAGCGTACTGAATGAGGTATGGTCACCAGCAGTTTCTTCCTGATGGCATTCACTTCTGTTGGACGTTGCCAGTCCTAGCACAAATTGTCTCTCCTAAAAGCTGTAACTTATTTTTCAAAGCATATGGTTTCTGTGGTCCCTTCTGTTCAATCAGCTGTGATAATTGACTGTGACTCAATAAGACTGTCATCTTTCAGCATTATAACTGGTTATAACTTTATTCTTTAGTGAATATCAACTCAGTCTGCGCTAGTTTTCCAACAACTATCTCACTCTGCAAAGTATTTTTTTAACTTCTTTGAAACTTTGTAAATAATAAGTAAATTACATGTGTGAAGCAGCTTTGCGCAATGTGGTTGTGGCTGAGGCAGCCTTTACATAGCAGCTAGGAGCTGAGCCAGTTCTAGCCCTGGCCCTTGTCCTAGTCACAGCCTCAGGCCGCCAGCAGCAAGCTTCTGGACCAACCATAATGAAGAGTAGGCATTTTTATCCCCAGATGAAATTCTGCCCCCCTCTTGGTGCATCTGTTTGCTCCCCTGCCTGTCTGGCATAGCCAGCAGACATTGCTTATTGGGATATTATTTGTAAAAACAATGGTGAGATTATTTTTTTGCACTGAAGACATTGCAGCTGTGTAGGCACTGGATTTATTGCACACAGTACGACTGAAGAGAGTGTGGGAAACCACCTGAAGGATACAGGTGGTGGAGAGTGAACTGTAATGCCAGTGTGGTCCTTAGGTCCTGCAGCTACTGGGCTTTCTGAAAAAATCCCTGTAGCAAAGCTCAACGAAAACATGTGCATCAGTCCACACGGCAGCAAAGCATTGCAAAACACGAGCTACAGTGACATGCTATTTCTTTACTTGGTTTCATGTTGCGTTACTATATAGGAAGCTTATATAATTACTTGTTTCTGTTTTAGTCCAACATGCTAACAAATTTCAGGCCTTTACAGTTGCAGTCAGAGCAGAGACATTCCCTTCATGTGGTAAATGGCCTCAGAAATAGTATGATTTCATTAGAGAGGGACCTGAGACCACACGAGAAATATTAAGAGAAGATAAAAGGAACACCACAAATGATCAAAGAAGTCATCCATTTTCCTCCCCTGGTGAGCGTATCCAGTCTCAGAAGAGACATCTCCTCAATAAGATGCCTTAAAGAAGTCCCTATGGCCTCATGTCAAGATTTTCAGTGTTCTGTAATTCTTTACCACTACCTGAACCATTTTGGATTAGCTTTCTTTCAATTTATGTAAATGGTTTTCAGGAATACTTCTCCAGGCTTCTTAAAGATCAGTCTTTGGATGCCGTCTGCCCTTTGTTCCATTTTCTGTAAGGATGATTCCAGACAATGTTGAGGTCCAGGCAGGAATTCCTCTTCATTGCCAATGATTTTTAGCTCAGTACTTGTATAATTGGTCATACTTCAGCCTTTTCTCCTTGTTTTTTTACATCCTTAACAACGTTTTCTTGACTGCCACCCTTTCAGTGGAGACTGTTTTTGATGAGACTTTGATGAACAGTTGACAGATCTACTGAGAGGCCAAATGCATCCCTAAGGCCCTGTGCCAGGATTTTTAAGGGCCTCGCTTTAAGACCCTGTTCGTCTGCTATAGATATCTTTATAAGCATGGCACTTATTATTTCCTGTAATTGTCTAGTTTCTAAACGCTCTTTGGGAATCAGATGCAACATATTCAGCAAAACACTTCTTTGAATTTTGACTTTCAGTGAAGCTCATATGATAGCAGATGCCAATGTAAGTTGCTAAAGTAGATCAAACAGAGCAGGCTGGGCTTTAAGCTGTTTTTACACATTAACACTGGAAAAGTTCAGGATACTAAACATTAAATTTCGTCCAGACAATTTCCGCACTTGCTGTTTACAGATGTACTTCACAGCGGGATATTTTGTGCAATTTTACTCCCAGTTTTAACTCTCAGCTTGTAACATATGGATCCTTGGTCAGAAGCCTGCTGATTCAATTTATAATGTAAAGGGTACCTGCAGAGCTTCATATTTGGATGTGCAGGTTTTCTCAAGCTGATTATGTAACAGCCATGGGACATCAAAAGTAAAATAAAAAACAATGAAAAAACAGCAGTCTCGTGGCTGAGCTCAAACACAACTCCAGTGCTTTAGAGTGTGTAAAAGCTTATCTGTTACTTATGCAATGGATGTTACTTGAGGTAGCATGTAGTTGGATAGCAGTTACCTGTGCATTGAAAACTGACACCAAATGCTCTTAACCAAGAGCCAGTATATGGTGAGTAGGGAAAAAGAATCCATTGACTCTCATAATATGAAATATGAGGGAAGGGATGTGGAGATGAAGTAATTATAATAGTTTGTAAAAAAAAAAAGATTTAAAAAAAACTCTGTAATCAACCAGTCAAATATTGTTACACAAAAACAAAGTGGAGCTTCTGATCTTAGTAACCATAAATTTTTTTTATAAAAAGATAATTTCTTAGAGTATCAAATTGTAGCCAATGTAAAGAG
This sequence comes from Atherinosoma microstoma, assembly GCA_037177055.1. Lineage (NCBI taxonomy): Eukaryota > Metazoa > Chordata > Actinopteri > Atheriniformes > Atherinidae > Atherinosoma > Atherinosoma microstoma. Next base: position 16,924,707 of record JBBBVU010000017.1, read on the forward strand.
AGAACTGACATGTTTAGCCTCAAAATAGATAGTTGTTGCCTTCAAGTGAAAGAAGAAGAACATTTAAATATTTTTTCCATTCTTTCTAGACAGAAAAATGCTACTTCTCTGGTTGCACAAAGATATCGGATAGCACAGAAGAAAATTACCCTACTCCTTTTTTCTAATTTATTCCCCAAATAAACATTTTCCAAATAAATTTATGGTCTTAATTGCTTCGTTCAAGTGCTCCTCACTGCAGTATTATGTTTATTGTGTAACATTATTGTCCTATTTATAGTTCCAAAGTCAATAAAACAGAAGATGCTGTTGGACAGGTCTAACTTGTCTTGTTATGGAACACCACAGGGGCATGCATATCTTGGTTTCAAAAAGATGACCGCATACAGTCAAAATATCAAACCTATGGCTTAAGAAAAAGCAAATGTGTGATGTTACTATGGCCACATCTGCCATTCAGTCTAAAACAATCTATAACCCACTCCACAGTTTTACATTAAATCTCTAAAGGTCCTGACTCCCGCTTCCTGGCACACTGACATGTGATGCTTTTGTTCCCATCTCTCTATCAGAAGTCGGAAATAAACGCTTATGCCTTTGAATTTTGGGTTCAAATGTGCATAAAGACAGAGAAAGAGGCAAGACGCAGGAAAGAAGTGAGAAGAATTGTCACTGGTAAATTCCCTGGAAAGTAACATGAAACCCAATCAAGGTACAGCTCGTCATCACCTCACTCTGTGAAACCCTTGTTTGCCTTGCTATGTTGACATCACCCAAGACTAAAATAAATGGAGCAAACCTGTTCTCCACCTGCATTCACACACTCAACACATTGTGCTGAATGAGTTGCCCTTTGTTTAATTATTATTTCCCAAGGACAGGGAGATTTACCTTTATTGCTCAATCAGGCAGATTGTCATCTCACAAAGATGAATAGTGTGCATTGTGCTTCTTTTCTATGCAGTGATCAGTGCCAGCAACCAGAAGTTTGACACCTCCATGTGAAATGTTGTTTCTGCAAAGGCTCGGTTTTGATCCAAATGCTCATTCCAGAAGTATGCCATCTCTTTCATCTGACAAAATAACATGCATTGCGTCTGTGTACTCTGCCTCATTTCTTTTCGCTTTTGATCTCTGATGGTTCACTCATGAATTTGTTAACTCTGGGATGTCAGTCAAGGGTGTTTGGCAGCAGTGCTAGAATAACAATCATCGATACAGCAGGTACTCAGGCAGATGAAAGGTTTATTGTTAATCTTAGATTGTGTGGGGAGATGGTACATTTTAAGAATGGTGTAAACAAATACTTTTGTTTTTATTACCTTTTAAGTTGTATAACAAAGTTCATGTGCCAAGTGTCTATAATCTGACTCATGGTTTGGTTTGCATTTGGTACAATCAAATGAAATACACAGTGCTTTTAGAATGTATGTGTGTTGCTTAGATGAATATTTATATTTACCCATCAGACCAATTTTCTTTAACACATTAGAGTAGATGTGCTGATTCATTTTTGTGCTATGGCAACACCAAATGCTAATGGTTGGGATGTCACAGCATGGGTCAGTGTGCTGCTCTTTCAAATCTTTCACACTCCAATAATCCCCCCTATAAAAATGTGTGCGTCCATGTGTGGCTGTGTTTATAAATGTATAAAAGCTGTTAAACGGCACGTGGGGGCATGATGGCGTGCAATAATGTCACTGTTGCTTTTCTGGAGTCCAAGAAATGTGTATGTAGCACGCACAAACACACACAACACACGCACACACAGAATCTGGCTGTCCTTGAGTTGGGACACATGCCTGTGGCCTGTGTTAGTCTGTGGCTGGTGTAATGATGACAGGCTCACAAATACTCGCACAGATTCCAGGACCCCCACATACATGACTTGGCTGGGCCTGTGTGGTATATTGTGCTGCTGACAATGCTCCAATTTCTCTCAATTACTCGAAAGAATGGACATTAAATTGTTTAAATGAATGTGTTCATTCTCAGCAGTGGGGAAGCATTTATTCAGATCCTCTGCTTAAATGAAAATAGCAACATCACAATGCAGAGATGCTTCAATAAAAGTAGAATTAAGCTTGAATTATAATTAGGTTAACATTTTTCTTATAAATTGTTATTATGCTGGAAGAATAGCTCCTGTCATAAACCATAATATATTATTATTATTTGTCACGCATTGACATGTGACATGATTAGTGTTTTGTTTTTTTTTTGGGAGGGGGGGGCAGAAGCAGTTCTCAACAAAAGAACAAGGTGTCTCAAAAGAGCAATTGGCTTATGTTGTTGGCAATTTTTCATTAATTCAGTGATTATCAGGGTAGGCCTCTTCCTTATCTTCCAAAGACAAACTTAGGATCAGTGTCTTTGGGGGTAAACAGATGAACAGCTCAGTCAGATATCAAGAGTGTCTTGTGCTCCTTTTGATCTGACAAGAGAATCAAGCAAAAAGTACAGTAATTTCCTCACCATCTTCTAATCTAAACAGGTCTAATTACAGGCACCAAGGTGTATTTGAGTGGATTCATAGCCTACATATTAGAGCACATCCATTGCACAACATGTCAGGAAATGGGGCGTGCTATGCAGTCGCAGAGGCAACATCCTTTACTTTTTTCTTCTTCTTTTTCAGGTTGCGTCACTAAATTGCTGCTCTACTCCTCATTTCATGAATCCTTGTGCAGATTGAGAAAGATGAAGTAATTAGAGGCTTTAGCTTGGGTAGCTAGCTATCTGCTCTGCTGAATGTAAAGGCAAAGAAGTATAATTAGACACTAGTTAACACCAAAGGTAGAGGTACATTCACATACTTTGTTATTACCTCTGCATATATTACTTGATATGACCTGTATTTGATGTTCATCTGATGAGGAACATGGCTTTTATTGACCATCCTCTGCTTCCATGGCAGGATGTCAGTTGTTGAAGCTCCAGTTATAAGTTGCTGCTTTTTCTGTGATTGGTTTCTGTTCATATCTAAACCATTATAAATGCGTTTTGAAGCTGGAGAGCAATTTTGAGTGTAACATTTAAAGAATCCACTCTTCCTGGGTTGAGTCAAACAGCAGAGTGAATTCAAACCATGTTGAATTTATATTGCTAGAAACATTTGTAATGTACATTTGGACTAAATGTTTCAGACCCCACAACTTATGCATTCACCTCTGACACATTTTATCTTAAACATTTTGATCTGAAAAAGTTGTCAAAAGTGATGGACAGAAAGAAGTGATTTTTTTTTCAAGATATTTAATAAACAAATATCCATATTAGTCTATATATTTTCTTATAAAACAATATATAATATTTATAACATATTTACAAAACATGCAGCACCATGTCTTTATAATACTGGTGTTGACATAATTCAATATGGCATATAAGTATAGCAAGATATTTACACAGCAGTAATTTACTGCAATAATATAGTTCCATAAAAAGTGAAACAAGACAGCTTTGCCATTACTGACATTATTCTCCAAATACATCTGAAATGTCTCTTCCTAACTTCCGATTCTTCATCAGTTGATGGGGAATTGGATCAAGTTCGTTTCGCACTGTTGCATCCCTCCGGGTGTATCACTTTTCCAGGATTCATGTCTATCCTTTGGGGTGATGCTTTTGTGTCAGCAACTTTGGCAGGAAAGAATGTCTCAGGTGTTGGATGTCTGTGTGTGTGTGTCGGTCAGCATCTTTGGTGTATTCAAGGTTGAGAAGTATTTTTCAGTGTCTGTCGCTGGTTTATTGATGTCTGCCTGTGTGAGAGCGCGTATTTCCGTCTCTGAGGGTGTATCCATGTGGTTGTGTCAGCGTCTCTGACAGGTGTGTAGGTTCCGGGCTGCAGTCCTGCTGACACTGTGATCTCGCTCTCCTTTCTCTGGTCGGCAGGCTAGGCCATCACCACAGTCACAGCGCTGGAACAGCTCCAAGCCGTGGGTGCCTTTCCTGCGGTGGCGCGTGCACACCTGGCCCTCTGTCAGCACAGGCTTACAGATGCGAGACCAAAAGTGTCTGGCACAGCACAAACCCTCTGAGCAGTCTGCCGATCTCAGGCATCTATCACCCTCTTGGCCTGGAGATAGAAGATGGGATGACAAGAAAATATGTTACATGAAACTGGTCTCAGTGAAAACATGTTGAATCTGTAAAATAAGTGATGATTCCTGATAGAAAGCTCACCTTTGACTGCATTTGGCTGATAACCAGGTGCAGTGGCAGGTCTCTTGGCTTGATGCTCCATGGTGGCATTGTGTTTGTGCCAGCCAGTGCTGATAGATGCATCTGTGTCATACAAGTCATTTGCCTGACAAACACCTGAAAAAAGCAATGGGAAAAAATAATGCATTTAGCACATGCATTTGCAATAGAAAAGTAGAAGCTCCATTGAATAATGGCTATTGGTAATAGATATATTCAATATTGGAAGGTATTACATCATCATCAAAAAGATGACAGTCACAGTAGTCAGTTTTTTTTTCAGTTGATATTCCTCTGCTCACCATTGCTGCAGCGGTTTCCTGCACAACACATGGAGTCCTTTACGCAACGCTTCCGGCTCTTACGGCAGGGGAGGCAGACACTTCGGGCGTCGTTGCAGAATTCATCACCTGCGCAGTCTTCATCATCGGAGCAAGCACCTGACTGCAACAGCATAATAAAAAACAAAAACAGCCCGTCACAAAGGATAATACTGTTATAAAACTTACATTAAAGTATTTCTTATCTTGGCGCACAGAATGGACTTTTACGCACCGGAGAACTAATTACCTGTAAGGTGTCCACGGGTAATTTGTGTCCCATGCTGCCAGAGGGTGAGGTGTGCGGACTCGGACTGACAGAATCGGTACCTTTGCCAGTCGATGCACCAGGCAAGTTTTTGATTGCGTTGGAGTTCGTCAGGACTGCGCCCGCGTAAGCGTCCCCAAAGTATCCAAACAGCGTAAGATATACAGCCAAGAAGCGGTGCGCTAATGGCATCTGGACGATTCTCATCTTGAGTTCTGTTGCAAACACACAGATGAAAAAAATCCGTTTGTTGAAAAACTGTCTGAGTGACAAAGTCCAAACAGCCTTGATTCCCGAATCCCAGAGTTTCCAGAAAGTTTCGGCTCGACGATGCTTGAAAGTCTCCAGGCTCAGTCCTGGGATGATCTCTTTATACATGTGGACCTGTTTGTCTTCCCGCCCCTCGCTGTGCACAACAAAGGCGGAGGGGTGGAATTTCAAACAGAGCCCCACTGTACGGAAACGGCCATCCCTGCACAGCACTACGTTTTGCGTTGTTTGTGGAATGATAATGACCTGCAAAGTCTGTCTGAATACCCATCACTGAAGCGCATGATACATACTATGCCCGTATACTTGACACTGAGTTTAAATTCTGGGAGAAAAAAAGTTGATAGGCTGAACTGGTGTTAAGTCTTACTTTCCTTTTTACGTGCCATTTCAGGCTTACCATGGCTGTACCTTATTCTTTTGTTATTTAACAGTATAGGAATCAAATGTCTCTTAAATCTATTAAAATGTCTCTAGGCTCACTCTTATATCATTTAATAATTTAATAATTTTCTATTTCTCTCTCTTTCTTTCTTTCTTTCTTTCTTTCTTTCTTTCTTTCTTTCTTTCTTACTTTTTCTTTATGTATA
>JBBBVU010000017.1:16930460-16947648 GCA_037177055.1 Atherinosoma microstoma
TATATATATATATATATGTAACTATATATATAGTTATATGTATAGTTATATGTGTAAACTCTTACTTAACATGACAGCATATAAAACTTCTTCCAGACTTTCAGTATTTTCCATGAGGGCAGGGCATCTGACAAACATGGGCCCTGTGGCATGTTGAGGACTAGTGATTGAAGTTACTTGCGTCTATTAACTACTTCATTTGATCTTCCTGATTGCAAAGGTGGCAATTATCCCCCCCCAAAGTGTGCTTGATTACACCAACAGCGGACATCAATGTGTAGGATATGCAGACCATTTACGGGTGTGAAAAGTTTACCGAATTGATAGACTTCCGCGGGGAGGCCTTTCGGGGTTGACTGGCACTTTGAGATTAAAGGCGACTCTGATCTGGCCCTCTTTGACCCCTTTGGGCTCTAACACTGAAGGAAGTGTCTGCCTCGATAAGTTATTTTATCAGCAATATTCAAATGAAATCTTAAAAATGTTTATTCTGTCAGCCAAACCTCACCATTTTATGACAGTTAACACCATGCCGGAAAAGTGGCATGCCTGGCAAAATTCAGGAGCTTTTTCTAATTTTCTTAAGAGTTCAAACTTTAAAGAGACCGTAAAGAGGCCTCACAGTTTCTGAAGCGCACAATGGTCTTTGCGCGAAGATAACTTGGCACTTGGACGTCATCTGCTGGTCACCTGTAGCCCACGTTTGGGTGTGAAGCTGTATGTATGCGAGACTGTGCATGTGTTTGAACCGACAATGTACTCCATGGACAGCTGACAAACACACTAGCACTTTGCGCGTTTGAATTGCTGCATATCTTTTGAAGTAGAGCTTTTATCTCCACTTTACTAAATGTCAGTGCTGGTAAGGTGAACTCCTTTGATGCACTTTGATCCTCTTTGATCTCCCAAAAGTGTCACCCTGTTGTTATGACTGAAGCCATTTCCCTGTCCCCTCAACAAATTTGTTGTGTGAATAACACGGTGACCAGGAGAAGCTGAATCATCTCCACTTACCTTTAAGTGGTTGACGTTAACTCCAGGACTGATGATTAGATCACCGGGGTTATTAAACAGTCCACACCAAAATGAGACTCTTCGGAAGAGTTTTCTTACCAGCAGCTCCCTCCTGTGGCAACTACTGCAAACTGCAAAAATCTTCAACGTACAAGCTTTCCATCCGTTCTTGGTTGTTTAAAAGAACTAAGAGACAAACACTCACTCAAAATTATTGGATTTTTACTCTATAATTTTAAAAATCTTACACGTGGCACTCTGCAAAATCAATTTACAGCAGAAAACAACATAACACAAGGCAAATATCAGGTAACTTTGCAGAAGGCAGTCAAGAAAAAGTCTAAACCAGTGTTTTGGAGAGTGATGACAAACATAAGGCTTTGTGACAAACAACCTGCCATTAACACAGTAAAATACTTTTGATATATTTACAGAATTAAAATGTTTACTCATGTTTAGCTCTCTGTCAACAGATGTGTCTGTCTGCTCGGCTTCCTGAAGTCAAACCTGTCCAGCTTTAAAATCAAATGTGAAAATGAGAATTTGAATCGTGAGGGATCATGACTGGTGCTATCTTACGGTTAGATTGTCAAAAGTGTCAGAAAGAGTTTTATGTTTAAAACTGCAAATCATTCTCGCCTTCTCTAAATGCTCTGATTTCATGGCTGAAACAGATGATGGATGGTCTGTCCAAGTTATGATTAATGCTCACTGGTATTTCATATCAGGCCATTAGTGGTTGATGTTTAAAGATCACAGAGGAGAAGTAGAGAAAAGCATGTCATTGCAGCCATATCAGGTAGGACATATTTTTATCATCTTACTGTTCATAAAAGGTTCCCATGAGATAAATAAAAGGCGTAAGCAGGAAATGGATTTCTTATATACTTTTGATGGCCATCAAATGACTAAGGATTCTCTTTCCATTATGATTAATGTATTTATTAGATATAACAAAAGATGAAAAGCAGCCATCTAAGAGGACATGTTGTTGAGGTGTGTATGTGTTCATGCAGCATTGCAAAGGTTGTGTGATGTTAATTCTTTATGCCATTGACATAAGGCACTTACAATCCTTTTGACTAAATGTTCAGATTTTTGGATGTAGGAGGCGACGACCTGGGTTATGCTTGAAAGACCACGGTGCAGAGCTGAGGCTTCATAAAATATATATTTGTTTCCTTTTGGACTCTGTCTCCCGGAGGTATCTTAAAATTCTCATAAAGATGATGATGACTCAAGTTTGTCTTAAGATATTGCGAATGTGGTCAAATTTAGCTCCAATGTTGGTAAGGGATGAAAGGATGAACTTAACATAAAGGATGAACTTAACATAGTTCATTCAACCCTTTGAAAATACCACTTAGCACAATTCAACATGGCATCAAGTGATATAAAACACACATATAAACTTATACACATCTCCAATTTTCTATAGAATGATGTCAAGTACATTACAAAGTAATCAAGCACAAAGAAATCACAATACAAAAACAATAACCAGTACTGTCAACATTGTGTATTATAATTAATCAACAGCACCAAAGCGACTGAAACCATGTTCACAGTTGTGTCAGAACTGTACACGAGCAAACAAAGGACATCTGGTCTGGGTGAATGGGAAGAGGCATTTAAATGATTTAAAAACAAGCCAAAGAAGAATGTAGTAAGAGAAGCATCTATATGTGTGATTAAAAGCGCATTAAAATACAAAAAGGAGTGTTACTTATACTAAAGCTTAAAATGAGCTCTAACTGCTAATTTTCTCAGTTTATGGTCTTAAGTGCATAATGACACATTGCTTCATGGAAATACTAGCATGTCATATGTGTCGGTGTGTGATTCATTAAACTTTAAGCAGGGCACTTAAAGAGTCACGTCTCCTTCCACTGAATGCACCATGTTTGTGCTTTTCAAGGTAGATTAATCTCACATAAGGTATACTAAGTATTTGATTTTATCCAAGTTGTGTTCATGTGTGACAGCGTAACCTGTAAATTCAAATACCAAGTACCATACATACTGTAAGCCATACAAGTAATTTAAATAAGAAGAAAATCTGTGACATTCAAGATAGTCTTGAGCACTTGATACTTGGAAACAATAGTGTGTAGATCTGTTGAAAGTGTTGTGGACTGCAGCAAGGTGTTGCATGTTGAAAACCAGGCAGCAACTGTAGTAAAATCCCGTCCCCTTTTACAAACTCCACCAAATATTTCTTCAAATATCTCAGGGAAACAGCTCTAACAAAGAAAATTGACCTTAGCTTCATCTCTATTTGAACAGTGCTTCACATTTTTCAGACTCTTATTTAACCTCAAACCAAAATTTAGACAAACTATTACACATTCATACATCCACTTAAAATCTTTTCCTGTTACATGGGAAAATCTGGCTCTGTTATCAGCCTCTGTTGTGTGTGTCTGTGTGTTTGTGTGTGTGTATATCCCTGTACTTTCTGTGCCTTTGCCTATAAACTCAAGTGTAAGACAACACTGAAGAAGTGCTACAGCAGTCCCATTATAAATGCTTTATCCAGGGCCACAGTGAAATAAAGGCATATCGGTGACCCAGAGGGTTTGCCATCCATCTGTATATCTTCTTTTCCATATCCCCACTTTCATTTTTAATGCAGTTTTTGTTCTTTTTAAACATTTTTTTAAATTCTTTTTAAAACCGACCATGTCCTTTAAGATGGCCTCTGCCCTCCAAGCCATAAAAAAACAACGAAAGAATTGGAGAGAAGGACTTCAAAAGTCAACGTCCCAGCCAGAGTTATCATCAGGAGGTGGATCTTCATTGTCCTCTGGGAAGCTATCGAAGTTACTTGTATCAACTGCGGATGTGACCTGACAGGACGACAAGAGAATCATTTACAATAAAAAAATACAACATCAAACACCAAATGTTTTTAGAGAGAGGATGCCAGGACCATACACTTACATTAGGGATAATTGGAGGTGTCAATGTCCCCTTCTTCAAGCCCTCCCAATTAAAGCCCTCAAACCACCTGAAGCAAAACCAGCATTAGATCATCATAAATGTGAGGACAAACAAAATCAGAAAGTGAAAGATTCTCTTACTTGTGCTTTTGGATGTCTTTGACTCCATTTTTTAAGTTCCCCAGTCTTTCAGAAGGGTTATCCCTGAATTAGAAAAACCATGAGCATCAGGCCATGTAAATCAGTTACTGGGAGTCAACTGGCTGGTGGCACCAACACTTACCTGCATAGCTTTTTGATTAGGTTGGCAGCGTTTTTGGTAATTTTCTTTGGAAATTCAATCATGTCGATGCCCCTCAGGATGATGTTGTAGGTTTTCATTGGATCAGGACCAGAGAATGGAGGACTGCACAAAAGAGGCCAGGATGTTAGTTTTTAAATACAAACTGAATAACTATTTCCTTGTGCACTGAAGTGCCACATTTGAATTGTCACATTTTCAGAAAGCTCAGTGTTTCTGAAAGAGTTTTGCAGGGTCATGTGAGCCATCGGGAGTACTCCAAAAACACATTTCACGAACATGCCCAGGCTTGTGTGTACCTGCCAGTTAAGAGCTCAAACATGAGGATTCCCAGAGACCAGTAGTCGGCTGAGATGTCATGGCCCTTGTTCAGAATGATCTCTGGTGCTACATACTCTGGAGTCCCACAAAAGGTCCACGTTTTCTTCCCAAACCCGATCTTTTTGGCAAAGCCAAAGTCCACCTGAAGAGGAGAAAGATATTATTGTAAAATTAATTTGGACAATCAGAATAGTTATTTTTTTGTACAAGTTTTATCATTATTTGATGAGATTGTATCTAATATTATGTGTTATAATGGTGTAGTTGGAAATAATCTTTTTATAAGCTTTGCCATTATCAATAGAGCGTAGATTGGTGCTTTGTCAAAGGAGACGAAGGTTCCTCTGTACGGAGGAAAGGGAACATGAGTTTGCCTTAAAAACAGAACGCAGTTTAACCTGAATCATACACTGTTTTACAGAGCGATTATTTCTATATTTACAGCTCCTGTGAGACAGTGTTCAAAATTCTTTTGATACCTCATTTGAACATCAGACAAAGATTACATTTCTCCCGCTTGCATCAGCTCAACTGGAAAAAAAAGTTAGAAAAAAAAGAAAGACACAGAAAACCTTGTTATGATGGTTGGTGATTACACTTTGATCTCTTACCAGCTTAGCATATCCCCTGTGGTCCAATATTAGGTTCTCTGGTTTCAGGTCTCTGTAGATGATGCCTTTGGAATGCAGGTAAGCAAAAGCCTCCACAACACAAGCTGTGTAAAACCTGGTGGTTGAGTCCTCAAAAGAACCCCTGAAAACATAGCAGGAAAACCTGAGCTGAATGATGAATACAAGGATTGAAGATGCAGAACAACAGCAGTGATGTCCTTCCTCAGACACAGTCAGGTCAGGGCTACAATGATAGGTTTCCAAATAACTTTTAGTTAGGTGTCAAAATACAAAAGTAAGCATATAATATTCATTATCTATTCTCACTCTCTGTGTGTGAATGATTTGAATCAATTACATTTCATGTGGTGGCATAGAGCTTACCGATCTCGAAGGATGGTCCACAGTTCGCCTCCTAAACAGGCTTCCATCAACATGTAGAGGTATTTGCTGTCTTTGAAGGTTCTATAAAGTCTGAAAAACAAAGCAAAAGTGGTTAATGAAAACAGTTGCAAAATCCATGAATATTTAATGACTGTTGCAGTAGAGAAAAGCAAATAGATTGGAAAATTTAAAGAAAGAAGCACTAAAATGACTGCTATCATTAGCATGATAGCAGTCATTTTATAATCTGACATTTCTTGACCCAGATCATGTTGATATTTTGGATTTGATTTGATTATGTTCAAATATAGGGGTTGGACCTTTTGTTTTTTGTTTTTTTTCCTCAGGTGACTGACCCTCATGGCTTAGCAGAGGTCTGCAATCTCTGAGTGCTTCTAGTTTTCTTTAGTTATGATTTTGTTTTTCTCAAATTTCACGAGTTGACAATTTCATAGTTAATTGTTACAGGTAGTGCACATCCAAGAAAAACAAGCAATGTATCTATAAAGCACCAGATGTTGCCTTGTGACAGGCTTCCAGGAGTTGGTCAATGAGAAGATACTTGGCTCTTGTGGAGGGAAAGACACAGCAGCAAGAAAACAATTATTTAAACTACTTCTGCATAAACTACTACTACATCATTTCCTGCAAATTGCTGCCTGTAAACAGGTCTGTTAATTCGGAAATATGATAAAGTCTACTATCTATGCATTTCTAACATATTAAAAATTATTTCTTAAATCCTCTAAAGGTAATTATTTGGATCTGTGTCAGGTGTCATATTTTATCAGGTAAACTTTTCACTTTTTTTCTTCAGAAGCTTGTCATGCTGTATAATGTCTATCCTGCTTGTTCCCATGGAGAGTGATGTTTATCATCAAGAGTTAGTGTACATTTACACAGTACATTTATAAGTAATATTTTTCTGATTCTACCTGAAGTGCTGTATTACCACTCTCCTTTCTTCATGTCTTGCAGTTGGCACTATGGTTTCACTGAAGTGATCCCAGCTAGCAGAACTCCAAACAAGCTCAACTTGATTAGAGGTTTCATTTGACCACCAAGCTGCTATCATCATGCAGTTTGGTGATTTTCAATTTTACAATTCTGGGCTGTTTTTTGGGGCAGCTGCTTTCCTCTGATAGGGCTGACTTGAAAAACATCTTCCCACTGATGTTCATGTCGAAACTTAGGGGCACTAAGTAAATATTACATTTTATATTATTATTGGAACATCTGTTATAAAGAGTATGGCTCTGCCTGAATCTTGAACCATTACTGAAACTGTGTTTTGGCTTAAGTTCAGCAGCCTGCTGATGCTTGTGAACTGTCTCAAATCTTTATGAGGTTTCCGAGGGACCATGTAGAGACAGGCTAAATTAGACCCCAAATTGACAAAACTGTGGTGTTCATTGGCTTTTTATAATTCTGTTCATGCAGTTAGATTTAATTAGAATTTGTATAATTACTTGTGCTGCAGGGGTCAAAAGTAAGGTGACTTTAGTTGTAAGTTTTGTTAAATGTAGTGGGAAACCTTAATCAAGAAGAAGAAGCTTTCCAAGTCCAACAAAGAAAGTCCTGGTAATAAAACCTAGGTATCCTGGCTCTGAGATAATAAAGCACTGATCCACATGACATGTCAGTAACACAAGCATTTTCTGATCCATAAAGCCATTCAAGGAAGTTGCCAGGGTGTGTACCTAACAATAAAGTCAGAGTGGGCCTCTTGCATGATGAGCTTCTCTGAACGAATGTGCTCCTGCTGTCTTGTGTCAACAATGTGACGCTTCTTCAGGATCTTCATGGCGTAGGTCTTATTTTCATCACTCTTGAGTTGAACCTGCAGTAAGAAAGAAAGAAAAAGGTTCAAATCCTGAGAACCTCTACATTTAATACAATCCTTAAGATTACTCTTAAGCATACAAATTATTCATGTTAATGTCTCGTACCAGCTCAACCCGTCCAAAACCCCCAACTCCTAGAGTGTCAATGATGTTGAAGTCAGCTAAGTTGAGACTGAAGAAAAATGCATTTTCTGCTTCATACCTGCAGTGCCAGGAAAATTGGAGAAAAGAAAACATGGGAACAGGATTAGAAAAGAGATTAAGGATGAAAGAACACATAATCCACTTTCAACAACCTGAGACAAAATATCCGTTTCTCCCTGAGCTCACTTGTTTGCAAATCTTAGAGGATTTAACTCCTAGTAATCTATCAAGGATGTTATTGAGGATATGGAGTGTATAAATGCTAACACATGAACAGGATGTGTTTGATTTTAGTCCTCTGGCATATCATTTTGACCTCTTTTAACATAGACTAACTGTCTGTCCCCATTGTTCCTAGGGAAGAACAAAATGAGATATCTGTAACATAATCCACTCACTACTTGGTTGGCTTTGAAGACATGCCTTGGCTCTGTTACCGAACAACACAATATGCCATTGGTGACCTGCACATGCTGGCACTGGAGATTGTTTCCAAGTGTCCATCCCTTATCCTCAGATGCCCCCTGCCTTTCCTGGTTATTGTTTGATCTAGACAGAGTTTCATCAGCTCAGTGTCTGGATCAGTGGGTTTAGGATTGATCTGAGCCTGGACAGGCCTTTCTGGGTCACTCAGATTAGAGCATTGCATCGATATCAGGGTTTTCACTCACAAAAATGGTTTGAAAAATGCCAGTTTGATGGGCATTTTCATTAATAATACCTACAGGGAAGATTGAGTCACTCCTCCATGGATTATCAGGGATTACGTTTTCTTACCTAAAAGTAACAGTGGTTCATTATATGAGCTCTGTTCCAAGTTTGAATTCAAGAATTAAAAAGGTTTTAGTTTTCAGATGTGAGAGGGGAATTTCACTTGTTTCCTATCCACAAGACTCATCCATCACCCAGCATGCCAGAACAATTAAACCTTTTCCCTAAGCCACATGCCACTGGGCCTTGTGATGGCACGTGTTGGCAGGTTACTGAGGACGATGTTTCTCAGAAACACATCAGGTTACCAGGACGCTCAGGGTTTATTTATGTTTAAGTAGGCACTACGACTATCATGTGACATTTGCAGGTGATTCTCCTCTCCCCTCATGTTGCCTGGCCCAGAAAAGACTGCAAATCCCCAAATCATCTCTGCTTTAGAAAGGACGGAGAGAAGAACTGAGAACAAATTAATTACTTTATGGGACGGGGGCAGGATTATCACCAAGATGAAGTCCAATGATGCAGAATTAAAGAGGTCAAACACACAGAAGACACATACAAAATCTAAGGGATTTAAGTTATGTTTATAAAGCGAACTTTATAAACAGCATAAAGTTAGCTTTATAAACTCTGGTAATATTATCAGAGGATAATTTTATGGTGTAAAACTGTGTTTTTCAATCCTGGTCCTTGGGAAAACCCTTCCCTGCATGTTTTCAACTCCAGCATACCTGATTTAGATCAATTGAACTGCCCGCCAAGTTCCTTGCAAGCCTGCTACTGAGTCATTCATTTCAGTCACGTGTGTTAATCTACAAAAACATCTTAAACATCCAAGGCAGGGGTACCGACGGACCAGGATTGAGAAACACTGGTGTAAAAGACTTAAAATGGCTTACTAGTAGTTGCATTATAAGGCCACCAGATGGCAGCCCAGCTATATCTTAAGGCATAAAAACGAATGCTACTGAATTTAACATAATTGAAAGCTGAACAATAAAATTAAACTTTTGTAGCAAGTTTCTAATGAAAGAATCACAAGTATCATAGTATATTCTGCAGAAACACTGATGGCATTTTTAAGAAAATTCAAAAGACAAGCTTGAAACCAGACATTTCTTTGCAAAGAACTGTAATAAATATTGCTAACAAATATCTCACTGTCTCATTCAAAGACACATCAATCAAATGTAGAGATATTTACCAAAAGAAATTGCCAAATACAGATTTTTTTTAAAAACAAGACCAATCAAATCAAAGACTGAGATATAACATTTCAGATACTTAATATGATACTCATATCCAATGGGACTGAAACCACCCGACCACCTTAAATTGATGTCTGATCCTTGACCTTGCATGAAATGAAATGAAAAAGAGCCCAGTAATCCTGTTTACTCACACAGTTTATGTATCTTATGGCCTTTTGCATGACACTGATAAAACAGTTTACTGTTGGTAAATCCATTTTAAGCACTGCAACAGAGAGTGTTTCTACACTGGTCATGTAGCACTCCAGTGGGTAATAATCTGTATCACTGCACAGATGAGGTCATAAAAATGATGCAATCCTCATGAGTCTTAAGTGTGTGAGTATTTTATGTGTGTTAATGTGTATGTGCGCCATCAGCCTCATTTATTTTTCTTCCAGTCTTTCCGGTATCCGGAGAGAGAAGAAGAAAGCACTTGTGACCTTAAAGCTAGCCCTCCTTAAATGCCAATTTAATTTACAAATACTTCCTGTTTACTGAACTTCCACACATCAACAAAAGACATGGCACATGCCATATCAGACAGTCATATATATATATATATAATCATTTAAACACACGAAAAAATCATTAAATCATTAATGATTTAATGATTAATTACAGGCAATTCACCATGACAATCAGACCAATTTCAATGTTAACCTATTTGAGGAATTCCTAATTCATACTATAAATTTCAAAACAAGGAAACAAAAGTTTTCCATAAAAGACAATTTAAATAAGTTTAAAAAAAACTCTTGCCTCACCTTCCAAAAAACAAAACAAAAAGAAAACAGCTTTTATGCATCTAAAAATATTAAGATGAAATGTTAAAACTATCTTCTCTGCTTTGTGTAACATGACGCTAATCCTGCCAACAGAAGAACCATCTCAATCAAAATCTGTGCAAGCTGCACATAGCAGGGGTGCAGCCTTTGAAGAAAAGACTTGTCAACCTCACAGAGACCAGCTATAGTCTGCTGTGCAGTTACAGTACTGCTGAAATGTGTTCCTCCACTGTGACCAATTTGAGATAGTTTCCATCACCATAGGATCTTGACTGAAGCTTTCCACACCGAGAAACAACTGTCCTCTTCTGAGGAGGGAATGCCAAAAAGACACGAGAAAGGATGCTGCAGGAAAATCTACCTTAATCAGGCTGAAAAAAGCTTTGATGAGACAGATGTGAGGGAGTCAGAGGAGTAAGTGGTTCTGTTTTAAGGTGAATTTCTGTGAGAGAACAGGACTGATGATAAGTATACACATCAAGCAAAAGTATGAATTCTTACTGATTTGCATAGAATCAAACTTGCTTCTCTTAACACAGAGAAAAATTGGTTCAGGGATGTAACTGCAGGTTTCTGTTTGACACACATTTGCTGGCAGAGGAAGCACCACTAGCAGTGAGACATAAAGGGGGTGAATCCCAGTTTGCCCAGACTGCTCAGACTGTTCTGCTCTTTGCCAACTAAATGCCACTGACTTGCAAAAGATGACTGGCACTCTCAGCAGTCAGCTAGAAATCCAAAGCATTACACAGAAGTCTACTCTGCTTGTCACCCGTCTTGTCTCGCTTCACTCCGGGCATCAATCTGCATATCAGATAAGCTGTTTCTGCTCTCACACGTTCTGTATTCTGTCATTGCTGGCTTCTTGTTTCTCCTCACCTTGACTCACAACATCATGCAGACTGAGGGAGGTATCAGATCATACCATAGCTGAAACAACCACAAGATGCCCATCTCATGGCCAAGATGAACTGTGCTGTCTACGGTGTTGCTCTCTTGTTTCCATGGTGATGATAAATAGAGTACTGTACATATTAATTCCTCCAGAAATAGAGGCGGAGGTAGTACCCTCTGAAATCTGGTTTGCCACCTGTGTATTTTCTTGTTATGCAACACACCTACAGGCACTAAGCATTCACAGATGACCTGGAACATATTTTATAATGAAACAGAAAGTCAGCCGTCAGGATTGCAGTTTTATGGAAGACAGCTGAGACTAAACAAAAAAATCTAAATATAAAGGAGTATAACTGTAAAACTGAAAGTCAATATTTGGTATGACCGCCTTTATTCTCTAACCCTCTCTGAATCCTCTTAGACAAGCTTTTATGTAATTTCTTTAAGTTTTCTTCATGAGTACTTCTCCAGGCTTCTTGAAGGACAATTCAAAGCTCTTCATTAGATGTTGGCTGCCTTTTTCTCCGTTCTCTGTCAAGATGATCCGACACTGCTTCAGTAATGTTGAAATCTGGGCTCCGAGGAGAATTCATCATTCTATGAGACCTGTTGCCACTGATTTTCAGTCTAGTTTAACTTGGCATATCTCAGGCTTTTCTCTCTGTTTCATTTTCTTATGAATTTCTTCTTGACAGCCAGGCTTCCATGGAAACCATTTCTGACGGGGCTTCAATGAACAGTAGATGGATCATGCAAAGGTCCAGATGTACCCTCAGGTCCTACTTTCAGACATTGTTGATATGTTGCAAATAGTTTTTAGGTTCTAGACCTGTCACTTCTTCTTTAGCCCTCCCCCTTGTCCAGTTTCCTTAAATGTTTTAAGGACAAACTGAACATCATGCCAACAATATGATCTCAACAAACTGAACATTTTTGGGAAAATAGTTCTTTTGGTATCACTTTTTTGATGCAAAACTATTATTTCATAAATGCCCAACTATGTTATCTGTTGCCTTTTTCCCAGATACAACTAGAAATGTAAACGATTAATGTGTCTTTATGACAGGCTGCCATTAACAAATGCCTATACAATTTTTGTCTGTTACGTGTAGACACAATACTGGTTAATCTCATGAGTTATAAGTGCCTTTTTTAAGCGTGAATGATTCATAGAGTTAAGTGGTTGAACAAGAAAAACAAACAAAAAAACATTTCCCTTGAAAATCCTTAGGTACAACGAATGAGCTGAAACAGGTGAAAAAAACAGCAAATGTTCAAAGAAAAACTATAAAAGACCTCTGGAAAGCCTGGAGAACTATTTCATAAAATTACAAGAAAGTCTGGCTGCTTGGAAGCAAAATATTCAGAAATCCAGAGTGGCTCAAGACATGTACCCCAATTCAATACATGATAGGTATTTCAAGCAAAACAATAATTCCCATTTGGCTTACTTGGCTTTGGCATCAGCATCCTCGTGGCCTTTACTAGACACATCCTCCAAACCTCCGATTAGGTGCTTGAATGAACTGAAACAGACAGTACATGTTGAAATAGCTATGTTTACACAAAAATCTACACTCTGTTTAAAGTATTACATGAATTCTCTTGTTTGACGGGTAATGAATGGATAGATTATGGTTCCAGGAAAAGCAGTTTGTACACCGCAGGTGATCTGTGCACAGTGCATGGCCGAGACCACCATAAAAACACTGCCAGTTACTATTAAATATTCATCAGCCTGCTTTTAGACAGAAGCCTTTAAAAATCACAGAGGAGAAGACAGAGCTGCCCTGAAGAGGTGTAAAACACTGTGACAGCAGATGGGTGAGTGAGTGGGAAGTTTGAGACCAGAGTAGAAAGCACATTAATTTTCAACTGAATGAATTATAGAATTAAAAAAAAACAATGTGCCGAATGATAAGGAAGTCATTGAATTTTAAGTAACTTATCATTAGGCAAAACTGCCTATGATTATTTTTTGTCAGTATAAAGTCATGTAAGTTATCGAAGTAAAAGAAACAAGGAAACCCTCTTTTTTCAATGTCTTTATAACAAGAGGAGTTAAAGTTAACCTTTAAACCCTCAATGGTTCGACTAAAAAGGATAAGTTAAAGAAGGATTTTGATGAGGTCTTAACTGCAGAATAATACACTCAGCAATTCTTTCTCGCTGAAACGTTTGTGTTGAGATATGGAACATAGATTATGATATCTCTATCCTAACGCGTGTCATTTTTCTCTGAAGAATCATTCAGAAAAAAAAAACTTGCTGAGAAGGTTTTTCATGCAAAGGCCCTTTGAGCTCTCCAACTGAAGATGCAATAAATCCGTTATGTTTTTGTTTTTCCTGTTGAGGCCATAAAGGCTGTTAAGCTGACTCTTTCTGAGTGGAGCTTTTGTTTAAATGTTTGGCTGCTTACAATGTCTATTGCACTGACTCAGGGACTCCCTCCCGCTTGTTTTTATTACATCTCTCTTTCCATGGCCCCTGCCGTTATCCTTGTCTTACCACTTAAGCTGCAGTTTCATTCTGAAGTATGGTTGGATATCCAGAAAATCAGTAAAGCCATACAGGGGAAAAAAGGCTGAAAAGCAAATCTGTGCACCAAAACTGGTCTGGCTGGGTAACACATGTGATGAACCAGCTCAGTAGGCCATGATAGCACCAGCTGCTTGTATGACAGGCACGTGTAATCACTCTTGCTGACTTTAAGGATGTGCCTGTTACCCAAGGCCAGAGGGAGGCCCTAGGTAAGATGATACCATTTTCTCCCCAAGCTGAACCCGTCTGATTGTCTATTTTCACCACACAACTTAATGCAAGGATGCTCAGAGGCTAACAGCTTTCTTTGGTAGTAATCTGTTAGAAACTATTTTTTAGTGTACAGCTTTAGTGTACCATGAAAACTCAGCAAGCCATTTCATTAAAGCGAAAGCACAAGAGCAAATATTTTGGGCTGAGATGTGGATCTAAAAAATATAGTTATGTTCTCAGATCATTTTGTAAAAAGCACCAGCAAAAAAAAAACAGCCCTTTGTCAATATCAAGCATCTGTCTAAATTCTTAATGGAGACTGGAATTGAGATTCGTTTTACAACAGGTTTTTGGACATATTCAATAAAAACTGATCCAATAATATGTAGACCATAGAGCCTTGACCAGTCATTAGATTTGAGGTGATTAACTTTTATAAGTCATGAACTTAATGAGCAACTATGAAAAGAAAAACTGCATTCATGTAATTAATAAGCTATTTTGAACTGCTGTAAAAAAGAGGAGTACATTTGAAACTAGAACATTTGCAGGTGTATTTTACTGTCCTTCAATTTAACATTTTAAATGAATTTTAGAAGACAATTATACAATGAAAATTCTGTTAAAGATGCTCATGAGTTATATCGTTTTCTTTTTTGTAATGAAATGTTACCACAACGATCCTTCTTATACTTCATTTTTGATGCTGTAACTAGGATCAGCAGAAAGATTCATACATTTTACCTGATTAAGGTTTGAATATGAACAAATTTCTAAAGGAAAACTGTCAGAAGTTCAGTGTCTTTCGTAATCTAATGTGTTATGTGAGAAACAATTTCAAATATTCAGTTTTTGCATTTTTATATTATTACATTTTGTTTTATATTTTATTATTGAGTACATCAGTTTATTGGTTGCAGCCTATACTTCATTATTCATAATTATACATTAATCCACTTTTTGATTTTATGTGGCACAAGTGATGAGGTTTTGCTGAGGGCTCCACACGAGCTCTGACCGATGGTGACTTCAGCTCCATAAACTGGTGATACAAGAACAACTAGTGCTTTAATAAAAAAAACGCAGGGAATTCATTTAAGTGGGAAAGCTGTGTTCAAAAGTGTTAGTGGGATTAAATGTTTTTAAATTCGGCCTTTCATTTGTAATCTATTATCATAAACAGAATTTAAGTATAATACATCAAATGTGCAACCAATTTCTGATACTGAAAAGACTTAGTTGGTTAAAGTTTAACTTTGCAAATTAATCTGGATCGATAACAAATTTCAGTCTCTGTGTTATTGTGTCCTTGGATATCAAAAGCAATGGGAACTTAGAGTTGTGATCATCCACTATTGGATGGAGAAGTGGATTCATCTTTATGTCTAAGACAAGGAAACACTTGCAAGAGAAAGAAGCAGCAGAATTTGTAAGATGGGTTTGCATTGCTTGCAGATGTTTGTTATTGTATGAGTAGCCACATGTTTATGCTTTTAATGCTTAAAAAATATGAATTAATGGGGTAGAGAAGACATAAAGTTTTTTCAAAACCTTATTTATACTCACTCTCGATCAATGACTAAACAGGTGACTGCCTCTGCTGCAATGACACTGGCTGTCCTGATGTCCTCCCTGGAGAAAATGAACATAAGACAGCAAAATTAGTATAGCGGACCAAATTACCACCAGGCCCATTATTGTTATCAAATCGCATTGTTATTCATTTTTAAAAGCTTCATTAGAGGACTGATGCTTTAGACAGTTAAACTTCTTGTATAAATCAACTGAATTGACTTTAAGTGGAACTGGCTCACAATGAAAGCCTCATTTGAAGCAGACAACACAGCACTGCAGGGCAGACATTACTCTTTATTATATTTGACATCAAGTTCGTCTTCCTCTGATGATCCCTCTTCAGAGGAGTCGCCCCAGTTGCATGAATCCTCTGAGTCCGTATCCCAAGAATCCATCCTTAACTGTGAGAAATGTTCAGCACACAGAGTCCGACAGAGATAAGCTCTAACTTTGACACACGCAGCACACTGCCAAGGGCAGCCCTCCAACAAATGACACCTGTGAAGTAGTTTTGTGTAAGGCTCCAGTCCAGGTGTAGTGGAATCCTTTCTAACATAACCAAAAACAATACAAAAAGAGAGGAGGTTCTTCAGGAAATATCCCATACGCAGAATCTCTTATGGCCTGTCATTTTTTTGAAAAATGAAAAAGAAGCCCCAAGTCATTGGATGGATTTAATATCCTGATGGGTAGGAAATCAAAAGCTAGAACAAGGTATGCTCTGCACTCAAATAGAGTCAGTTCAGACCAGCTGTAACAGTAACTGACAATCACTCTCTGTGTCTACGCTGGACTCACAGACATATGGCAACCTATTTCAATGAAGTGAGGTGACAATTCCTCCTCCTGCCATGTCAACTCCCTGTGCCTTCCCTCATCCAAACAGCAACCTCCCAACACTGACTCACTATTTCTGATGACCCCTTTGAATAAAGGTCACAGCTGGTGGGGGAACAACAATATTTGAAAGGTAAGGACTAAAGCGGAGGAGAGAGCAGGATAGAGGTTGGCAGCGTTTGACAAGGACAGAGGATATATCAACAGATGACCACTGAAGCTCTCCAGCTAGAGTAGCACATACAGTGTTAAATTTGCCTTTGGTAAGGCTCCATGATCTGTATTCATGGTCTTAACACACTAATCTAGCAAACACTGCTGCACACAGTCTCGCCATCCACAGCAGTATTCAGCACTACGGCCATAGCCCTGCTGATGGTATTAACGGATGAAAAAGGGATTGATTATTCAAGTTTCAAAAATTTAAGCCACTTTAAATGTGGTATGTTTACAAGCTGTAACATCACCTTTTTTTCTTTTTTTACATTTTGAATATCTATATGAGAAATCGCGTTATGCTTCATGCATTTCATTATGGATAATAAGCAACATCAACACCCATGTTCTGTTACATATAATAATTTTGCCCATTGAAAGGCGAAACCTGGGTGTAGTCATGGACTCAGACCTGAACTTCAGTAGCCACATTAAGACAGTTGTGAGGTCAGCCTATTATCACTTAAAGAACATATCAAGGATTAAAGGACTGATATCTCCACAGGATTTAGAAAAACGTGTCCATGCATTTATCTTTAGTAGACTAGACTACTGTAACGCTGTCCTTACAGGTCTCCCTAAAAAGTCCATCAGAC
>JBBBVU010000017.1:16965795-16985546 GCA_037177055.1 Atherinosoma microstoma
TCTTAGCTCAGAGTTTGAAGGGTGTCAATCATCCCCCCCCCACCCCCACCCCCACCCCCACACACACACACTCCCTCATTTTCCATGCTTTATTACAGTAATCTGGACCATCTTGTCTCGGCTTCCAGACCCAAAGCCTGACCACTGTGCTGATCCTTGTGTTGTTCCTTCCTCAACAGAGGCACTAGATAGCCCACCGAGCAGGGTCCAAGCTGCCCAACTCAATGTGAGATATATAGATTTTCAAATTATCAAGCTGTGAAGCTGTAGACAGAAACAAAACGCTTTTGTTGTAGATAAACGATCCAGTCAGTGTTCCTCAGTCCAATAGATGTTCCATTAATTTAGTCTTTGTGATGATTTCAAAGTCACGCTTACTGTCTTATGCAAGTGTAATTCAAAAGAGAATTCTAAACACGTAGAATATGGTAAACTTCTTCAGTAAAGTTTGATGAATGCTTTCCCATGCTCATTACCTGAAGCTTTGTGGGCTGTGTTTCTTGTCATATGTCTTAAAGCTACGCTCTTATCTAAAGTGGAAGATGGCAGTGGGTTGAGTAATAGCCCGCCAACCCTAAAAATATCAGCTGCAGAAATATGCATCTTGTAAACCTAGTTGAGTTTGTCCCTTAGACACTATCTTTACATTTCCCAGAACAATGCATTTGAGTGATTGAAACAAATGCTAGTGGAAGGCAATAAGTCTCCACAAGCACACTCAGTTGCTGTATGTAATACAAAGTGGGATCTGCTTTTCCTGAGTGTTCCTCCTCCGCATCCTATGAGCACAAATATATAATTTTGCAGCAGTTTAAGAGTGGGTCGAGCACTCACAAGAACTACAATGCTTTTGTTTTTCACTTAAACTAATGCTCTTTTATTAGATCTTCTTCAGGGGAGCACAACAGGAATATAATTATCCGCTTATTAACAAATGCTCCCATAAATCTCTCACATCCCCCTAGACATATCTTTATTAACACACAGTTAGTCTAAAACAATCTTAAGCGCATCTATTAAATATTTACTTATCGCTTGGACTGTTATGAAAGAACTGCTTTGAAGCAAGAACTGCCATCCAGCTGAACGGTATATACTAACAAACTTAGGACTACAAATGCTTTGAGCTTTTTTTTGTCAGCTATCACTTAAATAGCTTCAATCGTTCATGTGAAATGTTAATAGTGTCTTTTAGCATGTTATAAAAGGAATTTTTGCTTTTGTCTGTCTTGAAGTCTTGTCTCATGCTAAAAGTGTAGGGTAGGTTCAGAACAGACTGAGGGGAGTTTATTCTAAAAGAAGGGAGCCTGAGACTACAAAGGTAATATGACTGTGTGAGAAATGATTTTTTTCTCAACAGCAAAGAGAGATAGTAGTGTGAATTCATCCTAAAATGTCCTTACAGAACTCATCACTGTACACTCTCTGAAAAGGTTACAAGGTAGCCTGACAAGAGAAGACAGTGCCATTGGTTGCAATTTATTTTCAAATGTGTCTATCTTGATGCACCTTCATATTCAAAATGTTTTTTTGTTCCATACACGCCAACCTATTCCTTACGACACTCAGAAAATCTGTATTTCACCGTTCCTTTAGTTCGGAAAGAGGCAGGTCGACGGTCTATCTCTTTTAAGGCCCCTAATAATTGGAACCATCTGCCTGCATCTCCGAGGTCAATAACATTCAATGGACATTTCAGGAAATTACTTCATACTCCCCTTAAAACAGTCAGTCTGTGTTGGTAATGCTGTATTCTTTCTTTTTCTTATGTGTAAATTGTAATTGTGCATATTGAGACTGACCTAAACATCTGTTATATGAATTGTAATGGGGCATGAATGTGGGGGGGGAGGGGTGAGAGGGTTGTATGAACAAGGCTGTTTTGTAAGTGTTAAGTGTTAGACTTTATCCTAATGTCTTTGTATTGTTAGACATGTATAGTGTGATATTTTTTGCTTTCTTGTATTGTGTGTGAAATATGTAATGTTTTGTTTTGTGTTCTTGGTCCCCCCTTGAAAACGAGATGTCACATCTCAAGGGGTTTTCCATAATAAATTGAATTGAATTTGTTATACTTCTGCTAAATGGTTGTAGTCTAAGGCAGAAGTTTTCAAAGTGTGGGATAAGCATGCTCCAAAAAGTTTCAGGGGATGCTCAGTGAGTGGAGATGAGGAAGTAGTAATGTGATTTGGCTGAAGAGCTCAGATTCATTAGATCTGCGGAGATATGACTGTGTATCACACAGTCAGAAGCTACTAAATACCTTAGGACAGACCATTATTATTTAGTGGAGCCTAAATATGTCAAACAGTATTATGTGGTTATCTCAGCACACTTGCTAAGTGTGTTTAGGATTAAACAACATAATGAGGATCCTACAGGGATCCATTAATTTAGTAAAAAAGGTAAAGTGAGTGTGGTGTTTTTTTTTTGTTGTCGTTTCTTATTTTTCCAAATCTTTTCTGAGGGGAGGCTTACTGTATCTGACTTTAAAACCCCCTTGTCTAAGTAAAAATGTGAATGTGGCTGGGGGAGCAGACAAAGAGCATGAACATCAATTGCTTCCTGTCTCCTGTGAATGAAATGTTTTTCCAATATTTTGTTTACCTCACCCATTTACATTCTCTAAAGTTTATTTTTTTCCAATGCAAATATATCCCTGTTGCCAATGATGCACATCAGAGAAAACACATCCTGCAGCACTTCTGGAGATATGGACATAATAACCTGTTTTGTACACGTTGGAGATGTGCAATCAAAAGCAGATGTCTTGACCCCAACTCGAACCCCCTAATCATGATCACAGGGACTCTTGGTTTTGGGCAGAAAATGATGCTTCAATATGTACGCGTATGATTGGGGTAATTCAAACAAATAAGAACAGAAGAGTGTATAAGTGAGTTGAAATAGGATCAACTTCTAAGTCACGAGAAAATGTGGTGGTGCATGTAACATAAGATAGCTGTTACCTAATCTTAATAATTGCCTTAAAGTCCAAAGTGGATGACAGTTGAAGAGCGGGTTAGAGTGATTTATACTGTAATTGCATGTCTTCCTCTGTCTTTTATGCGTCTTTCTTTTTTATCCTATACTGCATGCAGGTCTAAAAAAAAAAAAGAGGCCTTTTAAATGATAATAAGCTCCTCTATAGAGAAGTGATTATTGCTTCGGCCTTTTTAATACAAATAAGAGCATCAAAAATCAACGGCAAAAATACAAGGTATTTTTCCAGAGGGATTAATTGCACCGTCTGTGACGCATGTTTTAAATTATCTCTTTTTGGCACAAAGAAAAATTAAGAACCTTCTGAGAAACAGCTCACACAATTCCCTTGAATTAATTTAGCTAATTCATTCACCCCATTATAGATCAAAGACCGGTTGAAGCCATTTGTCTGTCATAGTGGGACAATAAGCAGTGGTCCCTCACCTTTTCAAAAACTCCATGTACTCGGTGTGCTTGATGAGACCTGTTCTCATCATGATCGTCTGAAAACATTGCCGGTCAATGGCCCACAGCTTCACATTTGTTAGAGCTGGAAAGAAAGAAGAGACACAAGCAATGTGATGAATGACCAAATCTATCCACAGTGGATCTGGAAAACACAACAGAAATCCAGTTTGTGCATCACACATGGCGTGAAACAGCTTTCTGTAGTGTATGCACCAGATAAAAGTAGTGGATATACTTGAACTGGGAAAAGGATCACAGTTGTGTTGTGCCATGTGTTTGCAAGTTTCAAGTAGAACTACTGATATCATTGCTCAGAGTTTAGTGAAAACCTTTAGGTTTAGCTTCTCTTAGTAGTGATAATCTTCATTTGTGTGTTTTCTCCTGCCTCTGGTCTGGCTTGTGGAGCAAATAGGAGTTATTCTGAATGATTACACCTTACACAGTAGTTGGGAGTTAATAGGTATTTTTAGAATACCCTGCATGGCTGGCTTGCTTCAAGTCATGCTGTAACATTTTAATTGGTTCAGGGTCAGGAATCTGACGTGAATATGCCATTTTTTCATTAAATTAAGCCCAGGAGTTACTGATTGTTCTTTGTTCCATAAGCAATTATCAAAATGTGTGACAGAAAGTTATGTTAGGTAAAAAATCATAGCTACCCTGATATTCTCCTGTACAATTATCTGAAACAATTTAGAATTAAGTGCTGCAATGATTTTAATCTGCACTGACCCTGAGGTAACGGCAGCAAATCATGCTACTCCACATATGGACTAGATGGAGGGAAAAGTGTTAGCATGCAAGGAATTTGTTGTTAGTTTGTTATTTAAATCCAGCAGTGTGTCTAATTTTAGTAGCATAACAACAACTGTCATTTTGAGCATCAAATTAAACAGATAAAATCCTCTAACTTTGTAAAGCAATGGTTGTTTTTGTTGTGACGACATTTTTTTTAAGGTAGGCTGACTTTAGTGCTAATTTGCAAACTTTTTGTACATGTTTTTACACCAATCCTTACAGAGTGGCAATCAAAGAGCAAAGATTGTACAGAATATCATCCTTTTTCCCACTTTCCTTTCTGGCCGTTGATTGATTCAGACCTGAGTATTCTAAAATTCCCTTTTTTGCTATTTTAGGAGCTTTGAGCCTCAGCAGTTCTTCCTCAGAAGTCCCCTACAGTTACTTCTGATCCAAATATGTTTCACCTCAACAGATCGCTATTGTAGAGAGCAGGCTCTGTTGAAAACCAGGCTATGTGGGTTTTAATCAGAGCAATGGAACTCTACACCACACATGAATGTTATTTTGATTTCCCTGTTCAACCCCGTTTTACAAAAGAAATTAAATTTTTGGGGCAGACACTTGTAAAAAAAATGTAAAAAAAAACTGCATTACTCATCTAGCTGAGTTAGACTGTAAAATGACAGTCAGAATTCAATGTTTCATTTTATTAATAGCAATTTATGACAATTGTTATCACTGTATAATCTATATCATGTAAGTATAATCGTCTCCCGGCTCTTATTTGAAGTGCGGTTTTTCAATAGAGGGTAAGAAATAAACTAAAAAGCAATCCATAATCTGATCCCCAAAGAAATGCCGATGAGTTTTATGTACAGGGGGACATGTTGTAATATTACAAAAGAAAATATCTAATAAACTTCTACTTGTTGCTGATGTTCACCACATCTTATCCTCTCTTTGTTAAACCTCCCTGGGCTTTAATGATAAAATATCTAGTTAACTGAGGTCAGGATGACCAGATCGCAGTAGCTGGGGGAAGACCATGGGGATGAAGAGATGTAGTGTATCGCATGTGGTACCATGACCACGTGATTGCATATAAATGTGTATGATAATGAGTGTTAAGAACTTTGCACTGAACCTTTTCACTGAATCCGCATTGGCTACTTTCCACAACATAAAACAACCTAGACTTTTTTTTGTTTTTTTGGCCAAGGATTAAATGAAGAATAAATGTGTGAAAAAAAAAAAATCTATGCTGTGGCATTGAATCCACTGTCAGTGTTTGCCTTTAATGTACTCTAAGAAGATAATTCTTTCGGTTCAGTGTTTCTCCCTTTATTAAAAAATAATCAGAATAAATAAAAAACATGTCTTTATGCAGAACTGATGTGAGCTTCCAGATCACTGGCACCCTGCTTTGCATTTCATGCACTGAGCTCCCCATGCATCACGACCAAGACAAAAGCAAGGTTATTTTGTCTGTAGTTCATCCATGAATTTGCATTTATGTCTTTGCATTTTCTAGTTGCAAATGCAGTTCTCTTGTCAACTGAGACAGTGCTGAAGGAAGCCAATGTTGAAGAGAGAAGGTGATCAACCAATGATGGTTATTCTCTACAGGTAGAGACCGTCCAAGTAGGTGGGAAATAAAGAGAGAGACTGTCCAAAAGTTGTACCTCATCCTCACCCTTCCCCTACTCACCAACACTCGATCTATGCTATGAGGAGAGTGTGTAATAATTAGCCAATGTGGGGAGTAAAATACAACACAAATTCAATGTAAACAAATTCCAGTCAAATGCATTTTTTTAGCTCTCAAAAAAAGGACATGTCTGGATAAAATAAAAGGACATCTGCTCACTTTAAGTACAATAGCTATAGAAGAATAATTTTTCTGTTGTTGGCTATAATGATTAAGTTACAGGTTTACATGATCAAAAGCTAAAACGGTTTTCTCTTAATAAATGTGATTCAACCGAAAACTGCAAACTTGTAATATGCCAAAACAAGATTGAGTGTTTTCTATTGGGAGTTGATTCTGTCTGTGAGACATTTCTTTGTGAAATATTCTTGTGATATACATCGCCCCCATACATCCATTCATATACAATAAGTGTAGGTTTTATGCACATACGCTGTCTCACAGACACTACAATTCTTTCTCTCTAGCAGACCAACAGTTTGGCAGCACATTAAAATCGGGCCAAACCGCAGGAGAGATGCCCTCATTACAGAGAAAGATGCTGTTTTTACTTGAGGACACTTTCTTGGAGCAGGAACCAAAACACACACAGCATGGCATAAAAATGTATACAAATCTTAGATAATATGTAGACAAAATGTCAAAGGATGAAAAGATAACAAGTACATGCAAGTGTTTTTATCAGTAAAAATACACCAATGTTGCTATGTGTAAACACACACAAACAAACATGTGAAATATCAATGGCAGCATGGATTATAAACACTGTTTCCAGAGCTCAAACACATTTTCCACAATCTTTCTCTCCCTTCTTGTAAGCCCTACTAAGGTGTTATTAGTTTCAGCCATGTCCAGATGTAGTTCTGTCTTATCTAACCAAAAAGCTTATTTCTGTTGGGATGATGTGGAAAATAGGGACAAATTACTCCAACTCAACTAGTGCAGGCCCAACAAATCCGGTGTATAAAAGCAGGTCTAAAGAGAGAAATTATTTGACCCAGAAGGAACAAGAGTGGGAGTATAGACGTCACTACCCACTATGTAGTGTGCAATGGAGTGCTTTGGATGTAAGTGGGAGAGTAAGGTACTGGGAAATACGATATGTAGGAACCCTGCAGCACACTGCAGTAGGTAAACGTATTATTTGGAGACTTGGCTAAATTGCAGTGAGACTCAGGGAGCTAGTAAGCCAGTGCTGCGGGTACAGATAAATGTCTTAATAATGCTCATGGGTTACTGACCGTTAACTTCACAGCTTTCTGGCTGTGCTGGAGAAATGGAAGGCATTGTCCAATAAATGCTCTGAGAAACTGAGCTGTGTTGTTTAAGTGATCAGTGAGTCTTCATCACTATTATATTGTGAATGTATCACCTGTAATACCTGCTGGCACAAAAACTTTAAAATGCATCACTTCAAAAAATAAAAAAAGAGAATGGCTTCAATATAACACACACGGACAGTGCTGCAGAGTGTTGGAGTTGGAGTAGTGTGTCAGCTGATGCCCATGTCAAGTACAATCTAATATCAACTTGTTGATGTTGTTCCTACAAAACCAAAAATGAATTTTGCTCCAGGAACACGACTGCACCTGAACATTCACCTTGTGTTACCACAGCTTTGCTACTCAAGAAAAAAAAACTGCACTTGTCGAAGAAGTTTGCCTTTAGAGCTGTTTGAGAGCCTTTCTGGCAAAGACACTTTAGCAGAAAGGCTGTGTTTTATTGCTGTGTAATGGTTTATTTTAATGAGACTATTTATATGGGTTCATCTAATTGGTTGGTTTGCTTTTTTTCTGATTTATACCGATTTTATACTTGTTTTAACTGTTGGTTTTTGGATGTTTTATGATGATCCTGATGAAGGCTGCATGCTGAAATATATTAGTCAAACAAAACATGTATATGCCAAAAAAGTTGCTTTTTTAGTCATTTTCTCTTTCATTGCACCTTGAAAGTAAGAAAAACTGTATCAAAAACTGTAATTTTACCCAAGTATTTTCTTTTCCTAAGATTAAATAGCTTAAAAAGAGCTTGAATAAACAGGGATTTTCATATGAATATGCAAGGTCTTTGGTATCCATTTGTCATATTGACCAACCACATGTCAAGCTTCAGTGGAATGCATTGGTTGAAATACAATCTGGCAAACATGCTATCATCTAATGAGATTTATCTTTTTTATTATGCATATCATTAGTTAATGTAAGCCACACGGTAAAGCTCAACCCTTATCTTAAAACATGAGCTGGCCAAAAAGCGAAACTACAAAAGCTGATGGATCAGCCGATTCTTTTCTACACATTCAACTGGCATATAACTGGACTGTACGTGTATAGTTTTTTTGTAGTCAATGTAGTTTATGACATGCTCTCATGAAAAACAGGTGCATTACATATAAAATACAATGGCCATGATATACTAATGCATGGGTAACGTTCATGCAAATAACTTAGTTTAAGATAATAGTGTGGCCGTCCTCATCAAAAATCAGATTAGGGTAGTTCCTACACACTAAAAGAAAAAAAAAAAGTAGTGGTGTTTAAATTTGCATGAAAAGTGTGTCAGTTAATTCATTTACATTTTAAACTTTGAATTAAAGCCTATCTATCCCCACTATTGCACCCTGTTGACAAGTGTTTAACACATTTGTCTTGGTGGCCCTGAAGGCTCCTCTAAATTGAATGTTATCTCTCCTCAAAATAATAAAGGGCCATTTATAACAATCCTTTATTTCCTGACTTCTCCTTGATCCAACAATTACAATCCCTCACCCCTCAATTATATGTGAGAATAGATCAATGGTTTCGATAGCAAATGCTGCCACAGCTACTATCAGCTCAGCCATGGCAAACCAAAAGGAAAACAGCGGGTTGCAATGTTTGTGTGGATGTTGTCGATAAGATGCAGGATGCAGAAAAAAAAAGGATAAATGCAGTGGAAGTCACTCGTTCATTTACTTCAGTCATAATTCACTGTAACTGAATTTCAGCCGGGAGAATTATGCAAATGTGCCATGTGTGTTTGCTCTTGTAATCTAATTATTGCTTGGTAAATTATATAAACATAGGATCAGAACATTTTTTTTTTCTCTGTACTGTGATCATGACAGTTTACATCCAGAGTCAGGGGTCAGGAAACATAAAAACTGTCTGCATCACTGTGACTTCAATCCTCATTATTTTTGTGAGCATCAAATTTAATGGGGTTTTTAAATGATTCAAAACACACTACGCAACATGCATGATTATTCAGTTCACTTTAAAGTACCTGCCATTTGTACTACAGAAAATCCACACTTCTCTGCTAAAGTGTTGGCAACATGGAAATGGTACTCAAAGATTAGAACACTATAAAAAATGAAATGTACAATTATCACTTTAATGGCAAGAAGTGATTTTGTATAAAGCACCTGCTCAGAGTAAACCCTTGTGTAAAGAATCTTTAACAGTAAATCTCTCTTCAAATTTATCTGTCAAATATTTTACTATCAGTAAGTTGCTGCAATCACTTTTAAAAAGTAACAGCAGATGTATTAAATTATGCAGCTAAGAAAAATGTCTTACAAACCTCAGAAGTAGTGAAAAATGGTATGGTTTTAGTACATGTGTGAGAATAAATGAACATCTTAGCACTTGTAAATGATTAACCTGGGGTCATTTAGCTCCAATAGAAGAACAGGCATCTCCAAACTAATTAGTAAGAGCACTCACCATAAAAATTTCAAGTCAACAATATTGCAGTGTTTGGGCTTGAGGATGTTTTGTTTTCACCTTCCCTACCAATATTTTTCCGGTGAATTACCAACTACTGCCTCTTTTCTTCCAAGAAAATGACAAAACCAATCTTTTCCTCTACTTGACTCTGACACACAAACACACACAATCACATAAAACCACAAAGTGACATGAACTCCATGTTTTTGCTTTGAAAGGCCTCGTGAGAGTACAGTGCTGTCAGGGCTGGAGGGGTGGAAGAGAGAATTCTCCTTTCACCCTAAGTCATTAATAACAAGTCTGATTATATCAAGCTTTAGCTCTTTAGAGCGTGAGAAACCAGGACAGGTCGTTTACTCCAAACAGTGTTAAAGAGCCTGAAGAAAAAGAAACAGTTATTTTCTTCATAATTATAGCTCAAATTATGACTATTAATTCTTATTCTTAACAGTGGAGGGCAAACACTAAGTTATGTTTGTAATGATTTCCAATAAAAGTAAGCATTGCATCTCTACTGTGTAAAAAGGTAGAGTGTGCTTCTGTTACAGCTGTCATATCTCAGTAAATCTTTGCACAGAAAAATAGCTGGCTTCATCAGATGTAATCTCCAGCTGCCAGTTCTGCCAACACTAGCCTCATGTGGGAGTCCATAGTTGGAGCAGCTGCTGCTTGAGAAATATTGAGCTGATCATCTTCCCACATATAATCCATCTATAATGCTCTCATATGCTTTGCTGTGTAGAACAGAGAAGATATTATACATTCTTTCTTTTTTTATGAAGCAGATCAAATTTATTTCATGTCACACACCTATTGTTAGCTGTGCAACAAAACGTGAATATCATTTATCCAAGCGTGTCTGTTATTAAAAATATAAAAGATAATCAAGTGTGCATCATAAATCTAATACTGTGGAGACAGAATAATGTTGTTGGTCAGAAATGTCATGTGAGAGGCTTATTGAATAAGAGTCACCTGTAAAATGGGCTTTTGGCTTTCTCTGTCACACCAAAACCAGAGTTCAGTCTGTTTAAATAAGCAGTCCATTGTCCAGAAAGATCCATCCAACATTTTCCTTGAGATAGCAGGCTCACAGCTATCCATACTTGGTGTTAAGCAGTAAACATCATATATAAACTATTTCCAGGTAAAAGACTCTGAAAACTTGAGCAGTGACCTTGTAATCTGATAGATGCAAAACCTATTTAAAACTTGAAAAGGCTGTTATTGCATAACAGCAAGTGTGGACGTGTTTATGCTGCATGATGCTGAAAGATTAAACTGAAATGTGCAAAATCTGAAGATGCTGAAAAATATTATTTTGAATTAGTGAAAAATAATGAGAAGTTGTCATAATTTGTTAAATAGCAGGAAGTTGAGAGCAATACATACTGAAGGATTGTTATCAGGGGATGCTTCTTGTTGGATTTGAACCTGTGACCCACAGCTCCACAATTCACCAACATTGCCACAAAACCACATAGTAGCTGCTATAATTACAAGTAAAAGCAGAGAAATTACTGTCACTGGAGCAGTAATGCGTTCCAGATTTTCCACAACGATGCAAGTTTCACTGTTGTACAAAATGTGAAAGGTTGAACTGAAATGCTCTGAAACAGCTAAAGATGGTTTAATAGTTTGTAAAAATAATTCTTAAGCTGAAGTCAGTAGTAGAAATATTGTGTTTGATTGTGTTAAAATGGTGGAATGTTCACATTATACTCTTTTATTGAATTAACAAATGCCAAGAGTCATAATGTTTGACTCAGCAACAACTAATGTATTTGTTTTAATGCTGTCACTTAAAGTCCCCTTTTCAGGCTTCTCTTTCTGTTTAAGCTGAGCTATAAGGACTCTGAAGGAGACGGAGTCACAGGACTAAAGTCTCCTGCAGTTCAACAATTGAGTACTTGAGCTTACTAGTCACAACAGTCTAATCAAAACAATGGTGATATATAGCACTTATATTGGTGACCTTATTAACATTATTTAGCACATCAAAATGCCAATATCTGCTAATTAGAGATAAAAACACAAGGCAGCTGGCTAATGGGGGCATCATTGATTTAGCCGGAATTCCGCCATAAAGTGAAGTACTAAACAAAATTAAACCTAAAATACATGATGGCTCTAAAAGGTTAGGGTTGTAAGTTATTACATTTAATGCTTTAGGTGATATAAGAGTCAGAACCAAATGTCACAAACATCCATCTTAGCGTTACTGAAAATTTTCAACATGAAGTATAAATATCAGCCTGATGTTGATGCTAAAGGAAAAAGGCAATTGAAAAAGGCAAAAGTCATTACAATTGATCCCCCTGAGGACTGTTAACGTCTGCAGCACATTTAATAGCATCCCATGCAGCACTGCAATTATTGCAATATTTCAGTCCAAGCTAAGCAGTCAACCAAAAACGTTTCCAAGTAAACTGACCTGCAATAGTCAGGCATACTGAAGCTGCCATTCCTAAAGCCATGCTGGCAGAATATAAATTATCAGTAGAAAATAGTATGTGTGTAAACAGGAAGTCTCTTCTCAGTCAAGAGCTGCATTCCTTGTGCAAAAATCCCATTAAGTTAGTCAAGAATACACATTTTCCATGAAAAAGGACTGTCTTTTTGGAGGATAGTAGGATGGGAGTAATCATATGACTCATAACAATTATACCTTCGCTGTATTAACAAACATAATTCATAGAGGGTGAACATGGTGCGAGGGGAACCAAAATATAATGCTCCAGTGAATGGGAGCAATGGGGAATGGGGATTTTTAAATTATGGCAATAAATTAGCATTAAAGGAAATACAATCATAGTAGATGTAATTCCAAATCTTTACAGATTCCTTATAAAGATTTATAAATGGTGCAACAACTCTAATAGTATTCATGGAATGACTTGGCAAATTTGATCAGAAAATTCACTAAATGCTGTTTGTACAGTGAAAGAATGAGAGCGTGGGAGTCAGTGGAAATGGTGAAAAGTACTTTATGAGAAAAAACAGCTTCAGAAAAAGCTTTTACTGATATATTAAAACTGCAGCAGCAAGCTGCATAATTCTGTATTTAAGCCTTTTTATCTGCAACAAATAAAAATTGGCAACCTGAAAAAAAATGGACATTCTAAGGAATAGAAAACAGTTGATTCTCAGTTTTGCTTTATGTGATCATGTATGTTAAAGATGCGAAAATGCAGCAAGCACTTGTTGAAATAAAAACAAATGAAATGATGTCAAAAGGATCAGGGTGTGAGTTACTCTGGTAATAGTGTAATTGTCATTGTGAAATGATTGTGTAAAAAAGGCTTTATAGAAAGTGGATATTGTTTTGTTACAATAAATAAATGAATTAACAAAAATAAAAATAAGAATAGAAGGAAAAACAAAAGAGATGGCTCCACTTGAAAATAATTTTTCATCCCAAACCAGTACACATATACAGCTTATTTTTCATTATGAGGAATTAATCTATGCTTTTCCACACAGAATTCATTTCATGATGGTGTGATGTAAGAACTGCAGACATTTGTGATAAGGACAACTGCCTCTGTGTTTAGGGAGGGGGTTAATGAAAATAGGTTTGCTTTCTCCTGCAATATGAACAATGGAAAAAAAATTCACCTTTTCACTATGAATTGTTCTCTCATTTGTTTGTAAGTTAAATTTTAATTGTTTGTTGCCCTCATCATTAAAGACAATCAACCAGAAACTATTTGCCACAGAGGAAATCGGTTTGAATAACCTGATAAATTTCAGTCTGTATGGCTGTAGAAAATCAAATGGAGGAAATGAGGTGTGCTTGCTATTCATCAGCAGGTCGGTTATTTTTAGACCTTGGTCCAGGTTGGATCAGGTGACATTTTCTTTATGTTCATGCCTCATGTTTTTTGGGTGACTCAAACTCCACACTGAAATACGCAAAATCATTTTGTCAGGAAGTAAAATACAGAACTGTTTTACATATTGTCAGGGCTCCTTTAGTCATTTTATATATTACAGTAACCTACAACTAAATGAGATTACTATTTCGATATGTACATTAAAATGACAATGAGCACAAGAGTCTATTGTTTTCTTCAAACAAGAACAAGGAATTCCTCATCTTGTCATTGCTGCATTTCATAAGGCTGTCTGTCAGTCAGCGCTTGTGTTTTTTTGTGACCTGCTGAGGAAACAACATCAAAACCCTGCACCCAAAAATAGAGAGATCCAGAAACAATTCTCCTCTGTTCTTTGCCACAGTGTGATAAATACATGCTTGTGTCTGTGTGAGCGACTGCCAAAATTCCAGCAGCGAACACAGTCCTCGGTGTATATATGTGAATTGTTGTGGAAATTTCAATATATCCTGTAAGCTCTTGTTACCTCCTTTTTGTATCCCATGAAATTCTTATTCTCAGTCCCTGATTGTGACCTCAGGTCATAATGTTCTGGTCCTCTTTATATCTGGACTGATTTACAGTTGGAATCAGCCTGACAAGGCTGATACTAAGTCACATTTCAGTAAGGACAATCTAATCAACGCTTCTTCTTGACGTTTCCAGACCTGAAGTTAAAAAGGACTTTTATCTCAGCATCCGACAGAATCCCTCCAGAGTTTGGTTCTGAATGGTTTCTCGAATTGCAATTGAAAACTCTGTTTATTTCATTTAATTGTTCTATTTTAATAAACCTTTTTAAATCTTTTCCCAACTCATCCAGAATCCTCATCCTTGATTATCTTTTTTCCCCCAACAGAATATAATTCGTTTTTTTCATGTTGTCTTATGAAACTTGAATTATTCTAACAAGAAACCTCCTCACACTGCAGGACTCCTGCATTCACTACAGTTTCTGTGAAATCCATGAAGAAAGTATTCATTGTGGAAGGAAAAGAATAATCAGAGAAACATTAGCCAAACCAGTGGGTGGCCCAGAGATGATAAATATCTTTCTCTGTTCAGATTCTTGAGAAGAAAAGTTTTAACTATAACATTCAACTTATGATTTTTTTTTTATGATAATGCCTGTTCTTCATTAGCTTTCTTGGTCCTTTTAACACTTGCAACTAAACATTCAGCTCACAATCACCATTACCTCTCTGCTACTAGCCGTTAATGTCGGTGTCATTGTGTTGTTCATGGCTTCTGCCACATCCATGGCAGCTCAACAGACAAGTATTGACAGGCATGCATCTGTTTTCAATGTTGTTCCAGTGTTTTTCAAAAGATACTTCAGTCCTATGGCTTTGTACAGTTTTTAGAAAACAATGCTCCAAAGAAGCCCGATTTATAGAGTAAAATATAAATACAAACAGAAAATGATGATCATGCAGATCAGCTGAAACCTGTATTTAATGCAAAATAGACAAAGACAACATCATACATTTTTAGAATGAGATTTTTTTTCAACCATATTTACAAGTCCTAAATTTGATGTTAGCAATATGTTTTATCCAAGCTGGAACAGTTGGATGTTTACAGTTGTGTTGCAGTGACTTGTTATTCAGTAGCTTTCTGACGTCTTGCTCTTGCTTGAATATAATATTGTAGCCATTTCAAATGATGTGGAAAATGACTGCGCTCTGTTTTTATGTACATTTTACACAGCACGCTAAATCTATCGGAGACATTGTGGAATATTCAGTCAGTTTTCTGTGATGTAATCTCTTACACAAATCCAGCAATTCCTGTCTGAGTCACACACGCAAACAATAAAAATGTCAATTAGCCCAGCTAGAAGTTCAAAAGTGTGTTTTGCTTGTGGACTTATATAGTTAAAATGTGCCGTTTACAGCACGCAACCGAAAAGGTGAGAAACTATCCTTTGTTTCATAGCAGAACACACAGATAAAGAAACTATTGTTACTGGAGTATGGAATAAATATACACTTAGGTTCTGTTTGCTAAATGTTTTTATTCTGCTATACTCAAGGCTCTCAGTATGTAGGACTCCTTCTTTATGATTCCAAACTAATGTTTAGTACAATGATATGGAGAAAATATGTGTTTATTTTGCTCTTGGAACACATGTACAAATGACTTTAGGGTCTTTCTGTACCAATAAATGTGGAATGAGGATTTAACACACGTTTTTTTCATATAAAGTTTGTCACATACAAATCAAAATACACTTGCCTTAGTTCTGAAAAAAATTGTGGCTTGGTATTTAATACCAGCCAAGCAGACACTTAAATTGGTCGCATTAACTAAATCAGACTATAATAAAAAAGAATCAAATATCTTTTTCTGATTTGTTTTTGTTATCTAATTCTATTTCATATCTTCTGAATTTATTAGATGACATTGACACAGAAAGGGAAGAAAAATCATAAACATAACTGATTATTCACCATTTTCTAGCTCTCATAAGGCATGAAATTACGCTTGCTTTTGAGAGTGGAAGTCAGCAAATTGTATCTTTACAATAACAAACATCAGGGCCGTCTTCATTGAAAGACATAATTTATTTCCTTGCAAGTTATGACCAGAGCCAGCTGGACAATAAATATTGTTGGCAAGATTGCAAGTAAATGCTTCTACATCAAGAATTAAGTAAAGCTGTAAAAATGTCCTATTCTCCCCCTGTTCTCACTCTCACTTCAAGCCATGCAGCATCTTCCGTTGCTTCCCTTTTGACCAAAGTGTACAAAACAGCAATTGTATGTGGCATTGAATGGAAGAGCAGCCCTGATTTTTCTCCTGGATTTGTTCAGTCTTAAACACTGCTTACCAACTTGGCAACAAATGGCCACATAGTATGCCTCTATGATTGCAGCGCTACAGTTTTATTTTATTTTATTCTCATTGGCAAATCAACAAGTTAATCAAATCACTATATTAATTAATTAACCCATGAGGTCAATCCTGTTTTTTATGTTGAAAAAAATACCTAAGACAATGCACCATTTGCATTGTCCAATCCAACCATGTATCTTCATGAACAAATTATAAATTAGATTATAATCTGCTGTCCTCTAGCCTAAATATTACTACCAAAGAGCCAGGCTGTGATTTAACTTCAGATGTTATTCAGAAACCGTCAAAATGTCAAAAGACATCTAACTTTTGCACTTTAGTACAAAAGAACATGAGCAAACACGATGACAATTATCTCTGATCCATACAAATCAAAGAGCAAAGACGGCATGTTGGCAGTTTTTAAATGGCTGAATTCTGTTAAACCAGACCAGGCAGATGTTACTTCCACAGAGCACTTGCTGACATACAATAAATATAGTTGTTAAACAAATGGATGCATTCACACTGTTTATTATCTGTCATTTTGCTGAAGGCTTTCTGTACCAATTTTTTCCAGAACTTTTCCCGAGATAGGCCTACACACTGTGTAAATGTGGTATGAAATTCCAAACAAGAAGCAGCTGTCTCAAAGTAATGCCAATTCACATTTTTTCACTTACAAATGATCAAATAACAGGCTTCAAGGTACAAGATGACACCCCCACCAATTAAAACAACAACAAAACAACACAAAAATGGTTTGATTCTACTTGTTGTTTCTTTGCAATAGTTTTATGACTGCTTGTAGGGATTTTGCATGAAGATTCTGTTTGCTCCTTGGGGTCATTTTTGTCTTTTTGTAGTAAATTTGCATCTTGTTGTCGTCATTATGTGTCTCTATAATCATGTGTTTTTGTTGTTATTCTGCTTCTTTTTTCAGTAAAATTTTGCCTTTTTGTGATTAGTTAGCATCTTTTTGTTGCTCTCACACAGAATGCAGTACTCATTGCATCTTTAACACCCTGGGTTCCTGGAACTGAGTTCAGAGGGCAAGATAAATAAAGAAACCTGCCCTTTGTGTCCAAAGGTAAAGTAATGCAAATGATAATGCATGTCATGCAAAACAAGTAGGGAGACAACAAAATGCAGAGATCTGTCCTGTGTTACCCGACTTACCCCAACAGCAAAATTCCAGTTCATATGATCTCATTATCCTATTCCTACTGTCTCATGCGGCAAGCATAAAAATGTCTGCACCTGCAGGCCTGTTCTCAAACCAACTGTATATATTGCTTCTGTCTAAAGCTGTCTCTCAGGGTGTTTTAACCTTTCAAGTTGTTTAGAGCCCCAGAAGAGCCTCTTGCTTCAGGCTCACACCTGTGTTCCAACATAAAATAAGGACAACAACATCAGTAGGGACTCTCAGCCCAAGAGCACACAAATACCCCTAAATTCTAACTAAATCCCATTTGAAAAAAAAGTCACATCATCAAGTTCTGGAGGCAGACATCAGACCAAAATACAAACAATGACCACCACAGTAACTTCAAACAGCTGGGTGGGAGCTACTGTGCTACCCTCACCACGTTACCACCCCATTTCTTGCTACACGCTGGCAACAGTGTTGCTATGGCAGCCATGGAAACAGAGCAGATTTTTTTCCAACTTGTTCCCAATGGAATTGTATCTGCCAAAGCCATTCTTTCTGTTTTCTTCTGACTTCTTTCTTCACTCTGTCCCCTCGTTTTCTGAGGTTATCCTGTAAAATCCTTTCTCCTATGGCAACGCCCCTCTCCTGAAACTCAGAATAACAACGATGAAGTAATGGCATCATCATGCCTTACGCTTTACAGCTAAATTTCTGGACATAATTATGAGCATGTTATTCATCACAACTAAGATAACAATTTGTCTTTTGAACAATCATTTGTAATTTATTTTTCTCTCTATGGTCCACTTACAGCTATTGGTGTTATCTGTAATTCTCTTCTCATCTAATTGCTTGTTAGCCTACACAAACTGTGCAGCCAATTTGCCATTTCTCTCACTTTTGCATGATTATCTTTTAATGCGTTTCTATGTCTTTCTCATCCAACCTTCATTTCACTGCTCATGGTTGAACATGGTTGAACCTCTAATTAGGGTCAGCACTCTAAAATTGGAAAAGACACTGTAGCACACTAGACGGTGTTCCTTGTTAAACCTCTCTTGTAAATCATCTCCCTGATTATTATCAACTTTTCACTGCCTGACCATGAATGTTAGCACTTAAACACAACAGTTAAACTGTGTCTCTTTAATAGTGTCTCTAGATATTTACTGTACATGTGCATCTGTGAAGACATCACTCTACTTGGTCAACTGTGCAGAACTGTGCCCCTACTTCCAATTTCAAATACTAGAGTGTGAAATAACTTGCCAGTGGACTGAATACATTAGAAGTCTTACCATATCAGTCTTTTTCTACTGCAGGTAGCTATAGTTTCATATTTGCTATTTTCAAATGAGTTTTCCTTGAAAAACCTTGATGTAAAAATAAATAAAACTTTGTAAAAATGTGCTATTGAACAAGGAATAGGAAAAATAACATCAGGCTAAATGAAGCTGATACAAGGTTTTGTGCGTCAAAAATGTATCCTTTTACAAATTTTGTTTTTCTTTTTGTATTAGATGAACACTTTAACTGAAGGTCAGATGGGGCTAAAACTCACTTCTGTGACACGACAGTCTGCAACATATGTGTTACTTTCACATAATGTAGTACATAGCTATGTTACATTTAAAAGGTGGACATAAGCATGAGACGGTTTTGTAGCCCAGAATGTGTAACTGTACAATTAAGTCTTTTTTGAGAAACATTTTATGCTGTTACACATTCTGCAGTGAAACTAGGTTGCCTAAATTTAGAACGATATGAGAGAGAACCAACATGTGCTAACATTTTAGACTGTTTCCTCTGCCTCTTCTGTCACCCACTTCATTTGATGTTTATATAATCTCTATCTCTGATCTGACACCGCACACTGTTATAACTTTGTAGGTTAATCATTGTTAAAAATAGCAGGATGACGTGTCCCCCTTTTAGTAAAGACCACAGCTGTATACCAAATTGTTTGAAGATTCCAACATTTATGGTTTGCTCTGCAAGGAATCTTTCAGACTAAAGAGAATGACACAGGACTTCTATTCATTTTATTTACAGTCTTCAGGACAGCAATAAAGTAAGAGCTAAAAGCCTGAAGTCCGTCTTCAAACTAATGCCTTACTTGCATCATATCATCAGTAGCACAACAAACATTTGTTGGGAAGCTAAATGTGGCTGACAAAGAAGCTAAATAGATGGATGAATAAATAAATAAATAAATAAATAAATAAATAAATAAATAAATAAATAAATAAATAAATAAATAAATAAATAAA
>JBBBVU010000017.1:16986016-17000533 GCA_037177055.1 Atherinosoma microstoma
ATAAATAAATAAATAAATAAATAAATAAATAAATAAATAAATAAATAAATAAATAAATAAATAAATAAACAAACAAAAAGTAGAGTAACAAATTGCAACAGAAAAATGTGAGGTGTGTAAATGTGGCTTTTTTTTAGGTTTTGACTCAATTTACTTGGAAATATTTTGAAGTTCCAACTGAAAGTGGTTTAATACACAGTCACAGAAGTAATGGCTTTTGTTTAGAGGGCTGCTTCAATGTGATTTTATTCAAAATCAGCACACATTTTTAAATATTTTTTTGAATTATTATTATTTTGAACAAATAGCTTTCTATTCTTTGCCAGATGTGGACTGAGATTATGGAGTCTGGTAGATTGAAGAAAGGATGAGCCTGTATTCACTGCTAATTTCTCAGTTAACTATGAAAGAATGTTCAAATGCAGCATTTTGTAGAAAGATGAGGCAGATGTGTCAACAATACATGAAAGAGAATATGGAAAATAATACCAGAAAATATCAGTGAGGTTTTCTTGCCATTGGATCCAAGAGCAGGAGAAAAAAGAGTGTGTACTGACAGCCTGACGAATAATATGTTTTATTATTTAAACATGACAAAAGCCGCCATTCCCTCATGTTTAACTTGGTGCCTGCTTCTCCGAGAAATCAGATCTGCAATTTTTCTCCTGCCAAAACAAGATTTTCCCACTGAGGACAGGTTGATTCCTGAGACTGTGCAGAGATTGTCAGCTCCACACACACATACTCACACATCTACACGGTCTCACATGCACATTTTCCTCTCACAGACTGATTAGAAACACAACTGTTTGCTCATTCCCAGCGGAAGAAAGGGTGGTTATACTCCGCTGCTAAGCTATCATGCTGTCACAAGGACTTTTCTAATAAGTCTCCAGAACAATATAATTTTTGCTTAATATTCTATCAAGTCATCTTGGTAGAGCACCTGCTCAAGTAGGACAGATGTCTGTTTCATTGTAATGTCTTAATTCTAGTAACTCTAGTGTGTTCGGGGCAATTGTATTAATATATAGCAAGTCCAATTGCTTTTTAAAGATGCCTCAGGGTTTTCAGCTGTTTCAGCTGTTCAAATTTAACATTTGCACATTTAAATAGATTTGCTGTTTCAAAACTGAGAGATATTTGTTGAATAATCTTTTTTCTTCTATTATATAGGCTACAGCCAACCAACCAATAAAACGGTTCTACTAAAAGGTGCATAGATATGGATCGGCGGGAGCGGGCGGGAGTGACTGAGATGAGCAGCGGGAGCAGGCGGTTATGGTCAGAATTTTACCGAGAGTGGGCGGAAGCGGGATTGAAAAAGTAGTCCCGCTCAGGGCTCTACTCTATGTACCATAGTTAGTAGTGATTTTTTTTTTTCCAGTTCAGATTAAATTAGTTTGCCTTATTTAAATTGCAGCTTTTTGGGACACAGTGTACAGGCTTTCTGACTTTACAAAAAGTCAGCATTTTGTACAGGTGAAAACAGGACTTCAAGACCACGCCAGTAACAAAACACAACATTGTGTGCTGCATTCATTCTACACAGGAACACAGTGTATCTGGAGATTTGATGGAGTTCAAGATGGGATGCTCAAGTCAGAACCA
Organism: Atherinosoma microstoma; assembly: GCA_037177055.1. Taxonomy (NCBI): domain Eukaryota; kingdom Metazoa; phylum Chordata; class Actinopteri; order Atheriniformes; family Atherinidae; genus Atherinosoma; species Atherinosoma microstoma. The sequence continues at coordinate 16,987,628 of JBBBVU010000017.1, forward strand.
TGCCAAATTGATAGCTGTTAATGGCTCCCTCTACCATTCTGGTGCTATCATGAGCAGCAATCCCTAATCCTACCACAAATGATAAGCTATAATACCAGTGTGCAAGCCAAGATGCAGAATGGTGGCAGAACTATGAGCGATCTATTGTGGAAAGTCTCTTCAACTTTCATCTATCTCATGATAAACCCTCTCCCTCTCGCTGGAATGTCGATGGAACAGTAATATAATGTTGATTTATAGAGAACACTGTAATGTGGCAAGCAGACTTTTTAATAGGTTCTGTTTTGGGTCATGATCATTATTCCAGTATTAAAAGGCCATCTTTGGTTTTGGTAAACTGATATGGGACGGCAAAAACTTACAATACTACATAATGTGTACACAATGCCAAGGAGTTGTTAGCTAACTTTGATAACTCATCAGCACACTGGCCCATTGCCCCAATGCTTCTCTTCACACCACAAATTGCTGTCTGTCTGACAGTCATTTCCACTAATCGTTGTCCTTTCTTAGTTTCTGTAATGCCTGTCAGGCTGTGGTCCGTCATATTCGTGTGCACTGACAATTTTACGTCTTCAATGTAATAGTCCTGCATGGATCTGTATGATTTAATAAAATGGGCAGGATTTAAGTTCCTGGAATAAATGTGTTTAGAGCTGTGTATTCCAAAATCAGTGGTGGGTGGTCTAAAGTCCCACAAGCCAATGTGCACTAGTATAAATTGAGTTTTTAATCTTAAAGGACAGATTTATTCGTAGCTTGGTTGACCACTATTTGAAAGAAATATAAATCTTTCATCATAATGAGAGTCAACATTAGTCAGGAAACATTCAGGGCATAAAATGTCAAATACTTGAGATCATTAGGAGAAAGAAAATGTCAGTCTGAAAAGAATATCTGATACTGAGCATATGATGTACAAATATAGCCTGGTTGGCATGAATATGAACCTCATGCATTTATTCATTAGGCACATACAGTGCAGTACATCAGTGGTTTTTCACCCCTTTAGAATAATAAACACCCTAAGCACTGTTTTATGGGAATGAACCTATCACTGACCCCAATGTGGTAAAATAGTGGGGTCATTTTTGTTTGACTTTTTTGTCATTGTTTTTTTTTTTTTTTTAATTTGTATGTGGTAGCTTTTCTCAGTTTTTCAATGAAATGCAATGGAGCTACAACTGAAGCAATCACACTATTTTAAGCCTATTTGGATGTTTGTTTTTTATGTGACTATAAATTGTAGTACCGGTAAATAATAATTGCAAGATTAACTATTTTTCCAAGTACTTTTTGGCAAATGAAGAAGTGCCCGCTGGGGTAAACATAACATACCCCTCAAGGATATTCTACCATGAAATCAAAAAATAGTACAGGCAAAACTGAGCCCTGATTTTTACGATGCCTGAAATAGTTCCAGATATGAGTTGGTTATAGCCCAAGATAAAAAGAAAGAGAAAAAAAAAATCACCAGTGAAGCTTACATGGAATCATCTGTGGATTGAAAAGTTATAACACTGTACTCTGCAAATTAAGCTTTAGTTTTGCCATTTAAATCATCCCAAAGACATAGAAAAACCACCTCTATTGTTTTAGCTGCCATTCAACGGCTGGTTCACTTTCGATTTGTGTCTGCTATTTTCTTTACTATGCCTGTTTTTCCCATGCGAGCATGAAAGGTGGTTCCATTGTAAAATAAAAAGGTAAACCCTACATTTGACACTGATCGTCATGGACCTTAATGCTTGTCAAAAAACACTATGCTGCACAGAATTCTCTGTGTGTGCATGAGTGAGAGAGTGACCAATAGGAAACGTGTGCGTCTGTGTGTATGAGAAAGTGTGTGTGCTGCTGGGAAATACCCAGCATTACATTAATGGATCCTTTCAAACACACACTACCCACACCTCACCTGAATCTCCCCCTTTAAATGCTCTTAACAGCCTGGTACTTTGGTATGATTGATGGCATTGTTATTATTAGAAAAGTATTATGATCTAGTCATCAGCAGAAATCCAGCTTACTGAGAGCTCCGTTTCTGCAATGATGATTGACACACAATCATTGTGATGGAGCTTGCAGATAATCAGTCTCACTAATTATGTTAGTAGTGACTGGCAGTGACATCACTTTCTTTGAGACAACTGGTCTAAAAACACTGCCACAATTCCTGCCAATCGTTTAGACACAACTGTGACTGAACAAACTGATTGTGTGTGTGCGCCATGGTCTGGAGTGACATGCATCTGTACTAGTTGTGAAGTACAGGGTATGCACAAGTTTTGGGGGTTTTTTTGAGTCAGCATTGTATTTATATATATATCCACCTCTAAGTCCCCTTCTGATGTGCATCAGTTTTCCACACTGTTTCTTCCTTGTATGTTGAAGGCATGACTTCTTTGTGGAAACCTTCACTGAAAACATTGCCCTGTCATCATGTTCTATTATTGTTATAGCAGTACACACTGATGGAAGTTCAACTAATAAATGCATGAAAACGTACAGCACCAGCGGAGGGAGGTATGAATGACATTACTTCTTTGATATTACTGTGTTGAAAAGACTCCATAATGGCTTGTTTTATGTTGTCTAGAGTTACAATAAGGTTAAAGTGACATTTAGATGGAGAGATCATGACTACATTTTAAGATGGCCAAAAAACATATTCAGTTTAATTAATTAATCATAAACTAGATAAATAGTGCCACATTCATCTTCATTATAATTTGACTGAAAGTTTCTCAGTCTATTGTTTTTTTGGCTGAAGCAAATTTTAACTCATTTGCTTGACACAATCATATTTTTGATTGATATGGTTATAATTTCTGATGACTACCGGGGCGTCCAGGGTGGTAACTTGCCAGTCACCTATAGCTGCTGAGATAGGCTCCAGACCCCCGTGATCCTGCATTGGAATAAGCGGGTATAGACAATGGACGGCTGGCTGGCTGGCTGGCTGGCTGGCTGGCTGGCTGGCTGGCTGGCTGGCTGGATGGATGGATGGACAGACGGATGGATGGATGGACAGACGGACGGACGGATTGATATTATTTCAAATGATCAATAAAAAAGGGGGGTTTTAAAAAAGAAAGAGAATTTGAACTTCAAATTCTATAATGTTTCGTATTTCATGGATTCACTTATCTGTCTAATTAAATTTGAACTGAATTATTTCTTAATACCAGAACAGCAAAGATTGATGTATGTAATTAATTGAAGTTAATTCATCACAGAGCCTGTCATTAATTTGACTGATGTTTTTAATAACTTGACAGCCCTACTAAATTATCGTTTTAGGACAACCAACTCTTACAATGATGGGTTGTAAAAGTGCAGTGCAGTCAGAATGTAATCTGATCCCTGCTTCTGAACAATCATTGGCTCCCTAAAGCTGGTTTGCAAATATGCATTCAAATTTGGATTGAGTAAGAGAAATAAGAAATAATTTCCTTGATATGCAAATAATTTACAAAGTAGTATAATTTAGGTATCAGTTGACCAGCTTCACTGAAAAATGTGCATCTTATTCTTCCACTAAAGGTAATTAGTAGCAGTAAAACCTGCTGACCCATATTTGAGTGAAAGAAATAAGAGAAATGTCACACAGAACTGTTCATGTGTAACAGCGTTTCTATGCTAGGCAGACTACTTATAAAGAAACATTTGGTGGCATAAATGGACACTAAAGCCTATTGTCTATTGATGATTAAACCAACAGCAATCAAATGAGCAATCAGCTTCTCAAGTCAAGTAACTTAACTGTATTTATTTACAATCTCTACAGTGACGATTCGCTACTTTCATTACTAGCTTCTATTTAAACTACAACCTGAATTCCAGAAAAGTTGGGATGTTCTTTAAATTTGAACAAAATGAAAAATGAAAAACCCTCTAATCACATGAGCCAATATTTTATACACAACATACATAACACAAAAGATGTCTAAACTGAGAAATTCAACAATTTTATGCACAAGAGCTCATGTCACAGCTCATGTCAAATGTGATGTTTGCTACAGTTCAAATAGTTGGCACAGAGGCATATCTACCATGGTATAGCATCTCCTCTTCTTTTGAGAACAGTTTGAAGACACTTGGCTTTTGAACTGAACACTAATAACTTGCTGGAAGGTCTCGCTCTTCTTTATCCCAGAGGACATGGCGTCCGTTATTACCAACAAGAAAGTCAAATTTGGATTCGTCTGACCATAGAACAATTCTGAACATGCTTCTGGACCATGTTTAATTGGCTTACGTTTTGCATTATAGGGCTTTAGTTGGCATCTGCAGATGGCACGGAGGATTGTGTTAACCCACAGTGGTTTCTGGAAGCATTCTTGGGCCCATTTAGTAATGTCAGTGACACAATCGTGCCGATGAGTGCCCAAAGACCACGGGGCTGTAGATGATGACTGTTGCAAAGCATTGGGCATGAGCAATTTGATGTTGAGGAACATTGTTTTTGAAGTATTCCACAATCATTTTATGCACTCTTTCACAGATTGGAGAGCCTCTCCCCATATTTACGTGTGAGAGGCTCTGCCCCTCTATAGAGAGGATGTCCTATAGGACATCCTTTTTATAGCTAATCATGGTACATACCTGATATCATTTAACTTAAATACAAACCTTTTGGAACTTTCTTGCTTTTTCAGCCATTTGTTACCCCCCTGCCAACTATTTTGAGAGCATCATATTAGACATGAGCTCATTTTGTGCGTCAAATTTGAATTGAAATTGGTTGCATTATTTTCATTAAATCAACTTTTGAATAGGATTTTGAAGTTCGCAACTCTATAGAACAGGTTTTCATTAAACAGTCAGAATAACAATTTTATTTAAAAGGACATTTTCCTGATGTTCAATGAAAATGAGTGGCTTGCCGAAATGCTGGCCAGGTCTTCATGAAACACAGACATGTTGATGCAATACGAATATCTTTTTCCCTAGAATGCCACTGTCACTCTCTTGTCTGTAGAATAAATAAAATAATTTCATCTCCTGTCCCTCAAGGTTTCTCCCTCATTTTTCTGTCAATGCGCTCCCGTTATCATCTCTCTATTTTGTCTCTACCCCCAACCTTTTTCCTCCTTTCTCCTCTACAGCTAGCATCGCCCCGACTGTTGTCATGCGAAAATGATGTGAAATGGATTTTATAGCAATGGAACTTTTCTGCAGGAAACTCAGGAAACTCTCAGGCGGCGTGTTAATTCCCACCTCATTTGCCAAGACCGGCTGAACCAAACCCCAAATGAGGCCATAGCTCCACACTAAAGTGTCTGAATCTGGAAACTAAACATAACACATTGACTGGTGGGGCATGCTAAAGATATGCACTACACTGCCTGGGAGTGAGTGCTACTCAAGATGCCTGTGTAACTGACTTTAAAGGATCTATTTCTTCTGGGAGTCTGTGAGCAAGTGCTCAAACAAAAATTTAAAAAAACACCAAAATGATGAAGGGGACTTGGGGAAATATTCTTATCAGGCCCTGCATGAATTTGCAATTATGCATTTGTAAATATTAATAAAAATTCAACCAATTACAGCATTGTTTAGGCAAACTTGCTATTTTGTCTAATCCCTCCAATATACACATATAACTATGTTTAATTGCATTTTACTTTAATATAAGCTCAGGGTTTAAACCTGCACAATGCACAATTCTGCTTGTGCATTAATGTGTCAACAATCCTGCAAATTTTAAACATTTTATAGGTCTGTAAATCACAGACGTTCATCCCATCACGCCATTACGACCAAAATAGCTTCCCAACTTTGTCTTTGGGTATTGACAGACAGATTGGGGCCGTGTCTGCAGTGATAAAGACATTGTAACCCACTGTTTTGATAAAATAGAAAAAAGCTGATCTGTAATGCAATGCATCATTGATCTATGTTTCATCTGTCACCTATGGTCCTAAAAAATGGGTAGTGACCAAAAGAATGAGATGGTGACACATCAAAAGATGGTTTTTAGCATTTGGTCAGGATGTTTTCTGAATGTTTCCCAGAGGGAGGTATATCAGGCATGTCCCACCAGAAGGAGGCTTCAAGGCAAACCCAGGAGAGATTATAGCTCCCAGTTGGCTAGGAAATGCTTCAGAGTCCCAGAGCTGGAAGAGGTTGATGGGAGGAAGGGTAGTTTGAGGATCTCAGCTCAGACTGTATTCCCTGTGACCAAGCATCAGAACATCCATCCATGGATGGATTGATGGATGAATAGTTGTTTTTTTATTATTTCTGGACAACAAATGATCCATTGATACTAATCTTGTTTGACAAACAGCCTCTAAAAATCTGAAAAATAATGCATAATATATCACTTTATGGATGTTTTTTGTTGTTGTTGTTCTTGTAACCTATAAACATCCTTTGGTGGTAAGGTAGTTGTGATTGTGCACTAATTTGGAAAGCAGGCTTGCTCATTATTAGCTGCCAAAAAATAAAGCCAGTTTGGATTTTTATCTTTGGCAATGAAAAAGAAAGGGGAAGATACCTGATACAGACTATAATGGAGATCTGAAATGTGTAGAATACTCTGGAAATCTTAAGCATGAAACAATCGAGATAGAAAAAAACCAGCTGAAATACATGAACATTAAAAATGATCCAAATGATCCCTGTTTGACTACAGCATGACAAAACACAGCAAACTGCTGTGAAAATGGAGAGACACTCGAAATGTTATCATTAAGTCAATAAATACTCTCAGAAACGCTTTGGGCTGTTCTTGACTCGTCAGACTGAGATGAAAACACTGTCATAACTGCACACATTTCCTGCAAATGAGTTGCTGCACATAATGGTTCTTAATTGTTTGTGTGAGCTTTCTTCACTGATGACAGTCTCCAGTGATCTCTTCACCATTACTGTTAGCTATAATGGTACTACATTGGAAGTTGAAAGTTGGAGGAGTGATACTGCATACAAATTGAGAATAAAACAGGTACATCTAAAGTTTAAAGATGTAACTGCTCATGCATATGACAAAGGACATTACGTAATGTGACTGAAATCACTCTGAGAATATATTCTCCTACAGAACTGCACGCACAGATCAAATAAAATCGCTTGATTGGATGCTTTATCTCTATATGCACTAGTAGCTGTATGATTTCCATTTGAGGAGTTCACCTCTAAAAGCCAGTGTGGCAGCTAAATTCCTATGTACATTATGTGTAATGACATGCTTTAAAGCAAAGACAGTCATCCTCAGAGACAGCACCATGTTACACTGTAAACACACTTGTGCCCGTGTAGACAATTACATCATTTGTTCCGTGCATGAGTTTCTATTAAATAGCACTGACGTACTCATCTAAAGATCGTGGCAGGAAGCGTGCTCTGGTGGGCTGGTGACAGGCAAAATAATACACAAAAGAAAAGGATAGGCACTCTGTCGCCAGTAGGAAGGGGAATATTTTATCCCATAAGAGTTGGCTCATCTCCCTGTGGGCACTTGTTGCCATAGCAACAGGAGCTGGTAGTTCCGTCAGTTTGGCTGGTTCCTGGTATGAGACCATGGGACTCGAGAAGGGTCAACGCAGGGTGCACAACATCGCAACGACATAATTTTCGACCCTTGCTTCTTACACACTTCAACTTGCCCTCACATGAGAGCCCATAGGAGCCCGTGCCCTTCATGCATCCATTTATACCTGGCTAACAGTATTGATTTTCATCACAAGAGGAGAATCATCAACCTCACCATGTATGGGTATCTCTCACCAAGTCAAAGAGAAGTAGAATACAGAGTGTTCTACTGCTCCAACTCACTGAGTCTCTGACCTACATTCATTTATCTTAATTTGAGAAACATTCATTCGCACAAAAACACATTCACCCACCACACCGTGCATCATCTCATATCACCTATTTGTCTATTTTATATTCCACCCAAACACACACATTTTGAGCTACTTCCCATTTCCTGTCTCACCTAAACACACATTTTTCATCTTGACACAATATCTTACTAGCTCTCCAATGTGTGTAATCCACCATCTGTTCTGTCCTTTCTCAGTCTCCTCTCTTTACTCTATCAGGCTGACTATTCAAATTGTCAATCTGATAGACCACCTACTCACCCACTGTGCATCCTTCAAAACTGGAGCTTTGACACATGAAAGAGCAGAGGCAGTAAACCTTGACGTTCAGCTCACTGGGGGTCTTGGAAGACACTTAACTAGAGTGTCGTGAAAACACATATTGGTGATTGGCAGTGTTAGATCATGAGTCAGGAACAATGCTTTCATTGTGTTCTGCACACCTATTCCTACTGTGACACTGTGATCCCGAAAGACCCCAAATCCTTCACACAGAGGCTACAGATTTCACTGGATGTGAGTTGAAGTGTGAGCATGTGTGTGCATGCAGGGGAAGTTGTCTGTCACCTGGGAAACATGTGGACATTCAACAGAGACTTGTGAGGATACTTTCAGGTGTCTGTGAAAACTCACTCTTGACAGTGGCAGTCCTGGTGCAGTTGTAGAGAATAGCCAGCTCTCCAAACACCTTCCCTGGCCCCATGGTGCAGAGTTTCAGGCTCTCCTTTGTCACTTCCACCTTCCCATCTGCAACAAGCACAGAAAAGCAAACAAGCCATTAGCATAATGCCATTAACATTCCACATCTATTTTCCAGGCTGATTACCCATGTGTGCAAGTCCATTGTCTACATTAAGCATGTGGCAAGGCAAGTTTATTTGGATAGCCCATTTCATGTACAAGACAATTCAAAGTGCTTTACATAAAACATTAGAAGTTGTACAAGAATACAAATATCTTGAGGTCTATATAGACACAAAACTCAGTTTTAAATCACAGGTAAAAAAGGGTTTGCAGTCGAGTCAAATTCAATTTATCAAATTTTCGTTTCATAAGATCACACTTATCATTGCTAGCAGCCAAGGTGTATATGCACCCAATGATAATGTTGAACATCAACTACTGTTTAACAACTTGGTCACAGGCAAACATAACCACAGTTAAATCATTAGAAGTTTTGTATAAGCAAACAATCAAATCATTGGATAAACCATTACAATATCATCACTGTACAGTTTTACAAAAGCATAATCTACTCAATTTGGAGAACATTATGAAATATGCAAGTTGTGCCTAATCTATAGAATTATCAACGGTCTATCATCTCCTCCACTTAGCCAGTTTGTAAACATTAGAAATAATTCATATCGACTGACAAGAAGTGCAGCGAGAGGAGACTGCATTGTTCCTCTCAGAAAAAGTGCTTTTAGTCAGCGTTCTTTTTCAGTAATGGCTGCACGGGACTGGAACTGTGCCGGCCTTTTTGAAAAAACCTGTGGGCATGATTCCCAAGCAGCAAGAGGAAGAGTTCAATTGATGTAAGATATTCTCCAAGCCTTTGCTGTTAATGGGATTAAACTGCGTCATGATGTTAAAACTAGTTTTTAGTGGACGCTGTATATTTCCTGCTGTTGATAAACCAACTGCTTGTCTGCTGCTGTGAATTTTGTCTGTGAAGAATTTGGCGGGGTCATTGCAGACATTGGTTGAGTATAGTTCAGCTGCTATCAACACAGGTTGGTTTGTTAGCCTGTCGACGATAGCGAATAATACCCGAGCATTGTAAAAGTTCTTGGTAATAACGTCAGAGAAATAAGACTTCCTTGCATTCCTCAGTTGTAAATTATAAGAGGGAAGTTTCTCTTTATACATGTCATAATGAAGCTGCAGATTTGTTTTTTCTCCATCTGCGCTCGGCTTTCCGACATTCTCTTTTTTCATTTTTCACCAGTGCAGAATTTCTTCATGGAGACTTTTTCCTCCCAGAGACACCCTTCACCTTTGCAGGAGCAATAGCATCCATAACATTTGACATTTTAACATTGAAACTAGCGACCATCTCATCGGCTGAACCCCCTGACAGGGCAGGTGTTAGAGAGAAGACCTGGTTAAACATCTCGCTCCTGTTTTCAGTTATACACCGTTTGGTAATAATCTTCGTTGAGATAGTTGTGTGAACAGGAATCATACTTTCAAAGAAGACACAGTAATGGTCTGACAGACCCACATCACACGCAGTAACCTTGAAAATGTCTAAAACCTTCGAAATCACTCAATCTAACACACCACCTTTTTCATGCGTAGCTTCAGTGACGTGTAGGATCAGTCCAAAATTGTCCAGCATGTTTATCAGGTCTCTCGTGGCTTTTTCATGAGCGTGGGAGACATGAACGTTCAGATCTCCAATCAAAACAATATAGTCAAAATCGACACAGATTATAGACAGCAGTTCACTAAACTATGTACCATAGTATGTCCCATGTGTAATGCAGAACTTTAACAAGAGCATAATTGCATTGGATGAATGGATGGATAAATAGATAAACTGGGTATTTACAGAGTTTATGAGGGTGAGATGTACTGTAATGTGGTGCATGCAGAATAATACAGTTCAAAGAATGTGCTGCTTTTTAAGGTTCTGAAGGCAGCTGCATATAAATGGTAAAAAATTTGTTCATGAAGGAGATGGTAATGTAAAAATATTTATTTTAGCCTTGACCATATTCATTTTCTAACCCTAATCAACTAGTTTTGGTATTAATCATGTGGAATCACTTCCTTAAACCACCCAGAAAAAGTTTTATTGACCCTGTTTACATGACTATAAAAATCCAATAACTGGGGGTAATCAGTAATGGAATTCTCTGTTTGATCTGACGCGTTTATACTTCTGAAATTTGATATTTGTAAAGTCCTTATCAACATTTTCCAGTCCATTATTGGATTTCTTTCTGAGTACCTACGTAGTGGAGTAACTTCCTGTTATTTTAAAAAAAAATCCAGTCTTTTTTTGATATGGTGGCACCCATGGTGTTCACGTGCAAAACACACTACAAGTGAATGTTTTACTTCATTTATACTGCAACTTCCCAGTAATGCACGCCATCGTATTTTCCTTTTGTGTTTCTCTCAGATTGTGATGGTGTCATTTCCATCTTTTTAAAGTGCAGATATAACAATGTTAAATAAATTACATACATGGGTCCACTTGTACAAAGACACTGGAGTATTAGGGAAAAATCTAGGTGTGTTAATCAGATTTTTCATAAGCAGATAGCTGCCATTATCTGATAAAGGATATCAGAGTATACTGTCTACATGATCACTTGAATTATTTGATAACTGCAAAAATCAGGTTAATGATCAAATTTTTGGAGTGTATATAAATGGGCTCATTGTAACATGTTGTTTACATAAAACCATGGCAACCTGTAAAACGATGTCCATGAAGGTGACAGTAGAGTTATCTTAGTTCAAGCTATGATCAACTTTAATGCTGCTGAAGTTTTTGTCTAAACCAAACCAGGAAGTATGAAAAGTATATAAGAAAAGTGTTGTTGTGATAGTGATGTAATGTATGTCGGCCTCAACTACATGAGAGAGACTCATAGTTGAAAGTGCTAAAATGAGGTGTTTCATACAACCACCTTTCCTTCCTCCTTATATGATAACTTTGCTTGTTAAAACTTGACTATATCCTCAGCTCTGATGCAGAAACATTTTTATTATGAAGCATACCTCCCTCATGCTGCTCATAGAGGCAGGACTTTACAGGATCTGAGTTGCAATGGAGGGCATGAACATACAACAGATATGATGGTTTAGTTATGCTCGAACATCAGACAGAAAGATGGAGACTAAAAAAGAAAGGGGTGAAGCTGGTTTCAGAAAAGAGTTCTTTATAAATCAAACAGATAAAAAAAGAAGGCAAAGTGAGGGCTAGTCTACTGAATCTCAAGGATTTACCGGCAACTTCACAGAGCAGAAAATCACCTATGATGTAACTTGAACCTTTTTTTGTGTTCACGCAGAAGGTTATGGCCTTGGTGCAGATAATGCCAATATTGTTAGCACATAACTACATTGACTCCGACTTATCTGTGTCCACCACAGCAACTAAATATGTTTTTATCTATCATGGTGCTTCCATACCAGATTTAGTCATTCACATCAGCATGTTGGTTTATTTTCTTAGTAATCTTTTCTTTTAGGTGTCTGATATGTAAAACATTTCACTTTCACGGGTTGATATCAAATTTTTATTATTTCATCTGCTGATGTAACCTTATGCTAGTGTGGTTTTATGAGGCTGAGCTGGATGTTGCTGGATCCCTGCTGGCTAATATGCTTAACTAAAGCATGTACACCACACCTGAATGTATCTACACAAAAAAAAATCTGTTCATTTATCCTTGTGCAGCCCACAGAGTAATACCACAAGCTTAAAGCAAATAAATCCATATTTTTCTCTGACACTGTACGAGCCTCATTGCCCCTGTGACTCAGCTGGTGGTTGCTGTCACTGCGTTTAGACAAGCCTCATCAAGAACGTGTGCTTTCTGGAAGCTCAGTATTCCAGCAGGACCATTACTTTGAACCAAAAGAAAACAGTAAAAGTCTGCTTGAAGCAATTGATGAAATATGGCAAGATGATGAGGGTGGGAAGATAATCTACAAAGAAAACAGTTTGACATCTTATCTTGTTAGAAGGCCATGACCCCCTTTGACAGAACTCCACCAAAAAAATTGCACCTCATTTCAGGACTCCTTCTTCTCTCCACTTTGTGGCTATTTTCATCGTGTTGGAACTGTAGCGCCTCAACAACATATTATCCATCACCACGCAGCATGAAACTGTACACCGAGAGAAAATCTTCAGCTCTTTAAGTGTGTCACCATCTCCTCGTGTGCACTCCTGCAGTCTCCTTGTCCCTCTTCAACAGCCTTTTTTTTCTATTGAAGAATTTTTGTAACAGACAACTGGAGATTCTATGGACAGAAAATAGACTCAATATCATTGTGTGTGTGTGTGTGTGTGTGTGTGTGTGTGTGTGTGTGTGTGTGTGTGTGTGTG
>JBBBVU010000017.1:17000633-17019549 GCA_037177055.1 Atherinosoma microstoma
ATCTATCTATCTATCTATCTATCTATCTATCTATCTATCTATCTATCTATCTATCTATCTATCTATCTATCTATTCTATTCTATTCTATTCTATTCTGTCATCTAAAGCATCTTTTTTCCCTGTTTGAAATAATTAAGGAAGAAAATCCAATGAAAATCCAGATGACCAAGGTTTCCACCAGCACTTAAACGCACCATGTCCGTTTGAAGCTGTGAGGCTCCCAGAAGCGTTTAAAGAGTCTCAAAACCGCTCGAGCACTTGTAAACTAATCTGTGCATAAATGCAGTTTTTTCTGTGCTCACCAGGAGATTCGTGCACATGTATTCAACGATGTGTCTGCGTAGGAGCCTTTTTTTAACATTAAACTATGAGATTTGTGAAATTGAAGGTAAGCAATTTGTGTGTAGAATTTTAATGTTTGAGCATTTCTGTAATTTGTTAATGTGTAAATTTATTTTGTGTGCATAATTTGTGTAAATGTGTGTACATTTGAACATACATTTGCAAGTTCTCCAAGTTACACACCAATTAGTATACAGAGTTTACAAACCATGTATTACACACACACGATAGAGTCTATTTTCTCTCCATAAGATTCCCATAACAAGCCCCATGTATATCTCCAACAATGCAGTGCTTGTTCATCTGTTATTATTATCAGCTTAAGTAATGAAATAGGTCTCTTATACAGAAAAGAAGCAAGTCTCTTGTTTAAAGTGTATCAACTCCAACAATTACACAACCTAATAACTGTACTGGTCGCTTTCTGAAACCTTACCAGACTATATCAGATTCAGACTGATAATGTCTGAATCTGAGTCAGACTGATAGAGACTGAATCTGATTTTAAAAAATAAAATAAAATAAGAAAAAAAAAGCAGGGCACTGTCTGATTAAATAAAATGTTCAAGATGAACTAGTTTTCTTCACATTCCTTTGAAAAAATATGAAGAAGTTGTACCTTTGTATGATGGTAAGGCGGTATGTTAAGGTAAGAAGAAGGTCAAGGTTTTCTTACAGCAAGGTAGAACACCTTCAATCCTTTTAAATTGTGATTCTCATCACATGTAGGAAGAGAAATGACAACACCTATTGTAAACTCCCTCTTTTATTTTCTGCTATATTTGACCAAGCTGATATTTATCACTTCTTCCTGTGCACCTCTAGATTTCTCAGAGGAAAAAAGAAACAGCTCATGCTTGTTTACAAGAGCTGTGCTGGTTTTAGCTCAAAAAAGTTTGGTAGTTGTCAGTCTAGCCATTCAGAGTGTATAAAGGTTATAATTATTGCACTTTATTGACTATTAGATTTATGTCTGAGGAAAGCCACTGAAGTCAATTGAGTCAAACAAATACAGAGAATTGTGTTGATATTTAAATGTGACTTGTCACATCTCTTAGCTCCTAAATTGTCGGTATAAAATAGATGCAATGTAAGTATCAGTACAAGCTGCATAGTCTGGGATTCAAGTTTCTTGTGGAAGAATAAGGACAAAGAGAAGCACATGTTAGGCTGCAAAAACTTGATGTCTGACTATATTCAAAATGATAATTTCCTGTGTAGACTGAGAACCATGAAATAAATTCCTGGGAGAGGTGGGTAGTGATGCATGGTGCTTGTTTTGGAGAGCTTGCAGGCAGTCAAGGAATTGCCAGGGGAAAAAAAAATCAATTACTCATTTATTGCAATTCCACCAGTGATCTGTTTTTAGAAGCTGTCGTTCAGAAGTTCACATGCATCCCTCCAGACATGCACACATATAAAAACACACTCTCCAGCTTATTTCCTGTTTTTGTGTCTAATAAGACCTGCTTTATCATACTGCTTTGTTAGTCAGTATGACTCCAAATTCACTTGATATTCACCTCTCATATCTATCCAGAGCTATTGAAATCTTATTCAAATAACAGCAGCACATGCAAATACACACACCCCCATTTAGCAGACAACCAGATATGAAAGTACAACACATTTACATACAGTAAGCCTTATTAGCAACAACATGCACTGTCTGAAAGCAAATGAAATATGTGATGACAAAATGTGTAACATGCATGCCATGTTTACTGCTATTTGGGTTTTCGCTGTCAATAAAGCACAGCGTGTCTTCATTGCCGGAGGCTGTGTAGCCGTGTTAACGGCTGATCATTTAAATGCAGTAGCGGTGAGTCTCACATAGCAAGCCATCAGGACAGACCTTGCAGCAGACTTTGGCTCCGGATCAGATCATTCTGGCTGCATTTCATATTAAAAAGCTTCCAGTCTAACTCATGTCACGCTGGTGCTAAAGACTTCACCGATAAGAAGAAATATTAATGTGCTCCTGCTTATCTTTCAGGTGTGATATAAATTCTCCTCTGTGATCTACAAGGGTATCTTAACGAATTTCAAAACCTTTATGTTAGGAAATAATATAAAGGAATAATTAATAAATAGATAAATAAATGTACGACTAATAATATTAAATATTATTATTCATAATAGTATAATAACATAAATAAATGAATAATAAAATTAGATTCTGATTACAAATTTGTTTGCAACATACTTTTGCATGACACAAACTGTGCCAGCTGATGTACATGTACAACCTTAAACAAACATATAGACAGGAACACAGTTCCTGTCCTCCCAACCAGTTGAACACATGAACGATAGCTGACTTTAACAACACTGACATGGCTAGAGTCCACAGCAATGAACAAATTGAACATAGCAAGTGTTGCTGCTGAAGGGCCTTCATGCTCAGTTTTAGTCAAAAATGGAAAAGCAAAGTGCTGTTTTGAATTATTTTGTGTATGATTAGCTATAGCTCAGCTGGGCCATTCATATAAACTCCTGACACTGTCCCAGTACACAAGCACAAGGGGATAATTTGTTTGTTTATTTTTTTTTCTAAAGGATTATATTGTGATTTTTCCTATTTGTTGCTGCCTTTTACTATAAACTTTTTAATGCTTTGCACTATCTGTAATGCTTTTAATGTTTTATGTAAATCACTTTGAATTGTCTTGTACAGGAAATGTGCTATACAAATAAACTTGTCTTGCCTACTGTATGTTGACTACCTACAACAGCTACCCACATTCACATTGTTTGTATTGGACTTTTTCTGACCTACTACTTCACAAACCAAAAAACAGCACATTTTGCAAGTTATTTATTTTTTGTGGTGCATGTGCTTATAATTTAAGACAGTCTGAGCTCCACTGAATGTATACATGGAGGAGTTATTTGATTACTTTAGTTGCAGTAGCAACTTTAGATGTATTTTAGAAGTCTAGTTTTAGGCAGAATAACACAATAATTCATTTTTTTCCCAACATCATGTAAACATATTGACTGTCAGCCTTCCTAACCAAGTCTATTTTATCACCAATGGAAATCTGGTGGCAAGTCACCAAAAGCTCAGTTAATAAACAGAGCCATAGCTGAATACATCTTCATGGACCAGCTTCCTGTATGCACCACAGTAGTGTCAACATCTTATTTGACAGACATCAAAATATAACTTTCATCCATAGAATTAACCCTGTGCTTAAAACACAATAAAACAATCAATCATGAAGCAGCTTGGGGGGGTATTACCTTATTTCTTGTGTATCCCTGACCTTTGGACCAGCAGAGTTATACCACCTCATTCATGGCAGCAACCCTGCAAGTTTAACTGAGACCTCGGGCGAGCAGAGCTGGTGTTTGAGCTGTCTGAGAACATACCATGAACAGCTTAAGGCTTTGAATGAGATTTTAAGGGAAACATGAAGCTGTTATTGTTCAAATTGTTATTTCAAAAATGTTATTTTTCCCTCTGTGGTGTCAAAAGGTTCTTCAGTATTGCATATTTTCCAGTGTTGAAGTATTGACTTAAATTCCAGTATCATGGCAACCCTACCACAGACAAAGGCTTTAAAAAGAAATTGAAAATCAACATGTTTGTACATCTGGATGACACATAAGGCACAAGGTTTCAATTAAGCCTAAATTAAATCTGCAGAAAAATAGGGCACCAGTTCATTTCACACCAGAACTATAAGACTGACCATAAATAAAGTTGAATTTTAGGCCTCAGGCAAAGGACACCATTTAATTCTTCCCCTTCCTTCCATTCACCAAGTTTATTTTCTTTTTTCAAACAACATAAAGTGAACACCAAGAAACAGGATGTAAGGGAGTTCAAGTCCCGTAGGATAGAATACAACCGACATCCCATCCACGATGGACCTTATTCTTCCGGCAGAGCTCAGGGCTCAAATTACGCATTGCTGTCACTCTCTATTTGAGCAGTGGGAGAGCAGTGATCCTAGTTTAAGCAGACCATTGTTTTATCCTGCTTCCTCTAACATAAAAGAGGGTCATTAGTATTAAAGATTTTAGGCGGTACAGCACCCAAGTTCACACTGTAGACTTTAGGAAAGCACTAAAACAACATTCTCTACGCGCTCTCTGTACGTTGAATGGTTTAGTGAAGTTACAGCCATGGGAGAAACTAGTCTAAAGCTAAATGTTCTCTTGGTTTGAGCGTGGGATTTATTCTACAGAGACCAAGATGGGTTCAGAAAATTCCAGGGTTGAAAAAAATTCACAATCTGCTTCTTATTTCTGGGAAACAAAATGTGGTTTCTAGAGTAAATTATTCTTATTGAAAAGGTTTTAAATGTTACCCTTTAGTTTATTACCCCTAAGCTGTTTACTGTGTTCTTCCATTTTCCTTTTTTTTTCAAAGAACACAATGTGATCTCTCTCTCTCTCTTTCTCTCAATAAAAAAGAAAACATTGTCAGCAGAAGAGAATTTGACTGCCCAGTTAATAAAGATGAGAAACAGGGCTAATCCTAATAAGGAGAAAATTCAAAGTCAAAATTTGCATGCGGGTTTGAGGCTAATTAAGAGCAAAGCATATTAATCTAGCTTAAACTCAAAAGAAAGAATTGATTCCTCATGATCACAAACCTGCAGCAGAAATGAGCACAAGATGCTTTCAGGCATCCCTCCATTTAGAAACAAAATAAACCTTTAAGTTTATCAATGTCAGCTGAAGCCAACAGCTGGAATAAACAGAAAGGAGGCAGTGAAGGAGGGAATTTGAGCACTGTGAGGTTATTAATCAGGGAGGATGGCTCAAAACGGGAATAACTTTCTCAGCTTCCAGGCATTGGAAAAAAACAAACACAAGTGTTGTTTTAGCCAATCTCTGTTTGTGTAACTGTGTCTTCACACAATGATAAAGCAGCAAGAGGGAAAAAGTAGATCTGTAGTATGATTCACGGAGTTCGAAGGAAGATGTGTTCTTTAAACTCCAGGAAGACAAATGGTAGAATATTCTCTAAAAGTGAGACGTTAACTCTACCCCCGCCACCTGGTGATGTTGAAGCGCTGTCTTTTGAATTTGTATCAGCAGGGTGCAACGCTGCCCCTGATCCTATTAACAATCCTTCTGCACAGCATGCTGCAGCCTTCTGCTGCACACTTACTTCAATCACATTATTATGCAACAAGATAAAGCAGATTGCAATTAGTGACATGGCAAAAATGGTAAAATTATAGTAAATATTATAATATACAATTACACCGCGAAGTTCATGGAGAGTCATTTTATATATTAAAAAGAAATCCAACTGCACTCATTTGTGTATGTATTAATCTATTCATTTAAAAAAATATCCCTTAAAACAAATATTCATCAATAGGATCATTGATAAGCAGCCCATGTGACAATCAGGGGTTATTCTTTGCTGTAACGTTTTTGTGGAAGTGTAAAGACGAAATTCAATCTCATTGTTGAGAATGATCAAAGATCCTTCCCTTTTCTTGAAGTGATCTTTGTTGTCTGATATAGCCAAAGAAACCCAGGGTAACAAGAAAATGACCTCTCTCTTACATCAGCTCATTTTATTAAGTCCCCCATCAGGAGGACTTTGAACAGTGGTATGCCTGGAAGTACTGCACAGAGAAATCCCTTCTCTCCAAAATTAATTTATTTTAATTTAGTCTCCAGTTCCCTGAAGATAAAATTGACAAGCCAGAAGGGTGTTGGAAAATGGTGATGTGGCCAGATGAAACTTTTTGGTTTTAATGAGAAGTATCAGGGGTGTATGTGAAGTCAAACAGTCCTCTTAAACGCATGCCAAAATAAGAACAAAGAAAGCTGGGACAAGGCAGGCAAGACGATTTGGGTGAGAGATGTAGGAAAGCAGACATTAGGAGAAGATATTAAAAACGCAGGCATAGCAGGAGAACAATTCGCAGGAAGACAAGGGGGGGGGACACCTGACGCTATTAGTAAGCACAGCCAAACATAGCATCATTCGAATTGAGAGCACTTCACACCTTTTGAGTTCAGGGGAAGTGCCTTCATGCAAGGCTGCATGCCGTCGGCATGGTGGAAAATGACACTGCAGCCTGGTACAAGAAGTTTGACAACCCACAAGACAATAATCAGTGTGTTGCCAACAGGATACGCAGGGCGGCGGGTTTCAACCTTTTTACATCATTTTACCTCAGAGACGGGGATGCACCGTGAGAACACTGTAGTACCATACGACTACTTTTAGAGCCCCTCAGTTACACACAAAGCTACTTCCATTTAGTGGAAGTGATAGGACATGTGGTAGATAACAGTCAGCCCCTCTTTCCTCTCTGTTTTTATTAAAACATTATAATAAGCTTGGCTCCGTTGCTGGTGCTCTACTTCTCATCAGCCTCTGATTATAGCTGCCGTGTTGACAAGTTGATTGGTTGCCTGAGCAGGGGGCAGTGAAAATGATCATTTTGTATTCACACTCTAAATCTCAGCTCTGTCATTAGCAGTAAGCAGTCTTGCCATGTGCATATACTGTAGCATTTCTTTTATGCAGTTCAGATTTAATTAGACAACTACAACATCAGTATACAGATAAAAATGGCGTGCAAAGCATTACGGTGATGAGCCTCTTTCATTTCTACAGCATATTCTCATTTCGTGTACGTGCTACATCACCACAGACATAAAGAAACCATTTACAGGAATATTGGATTCGGGGCCGTGCCTGCTATACGTTTATACCAAGATCACAACTTGGTTGCTTTGATATCCTAATATAAGAAAGGCGCTTATGTCACAACAGGTTAACTTATTTTGTTTTGCTGAAAAATCTGCTCTTTCATAATTATTCAATGATCACTGGGAAACGGAACTCGAAAAAGAGCATCTGCCTCTCATAATCATTCTTGATTTCCACTTTCTTGATTGTTGCCATGTCTGTTGGGGAGGATCCATAACTGAACAGAAAGATGAGGCATAAATAACTAGGGTTTGTTTGCTGCAATTATTGCATTAAAGCAGACCATTTTGTCTCCTAGTAAGCAAACAGATGCTGAGTAATTCCTATTTTACCAATTCAGCCAGCAGCTGCTCGAATAAATGGAGAGATGACAACAGAAATGAACCTGATTTGTCACAACAAAACAGGCTTTGTTATCTCAAGATAAGAATAATTACCTCATCGTCTTGAGATGACAGCATTAAGGAATGATTTCACAGACTGCTGCTGCCAGGTTGTTACAAATATATATACAGTTTACATGACAGTTACATCACAGAACTCAAGCACAGTTTTAAGCTAAATGTTAATATTCCAATGTTTAGACAGCATAATATTTTATATATTCAGTACTGTAGTTTAGTGTTATACAGGGTTGTTGTGAGGACTAGGTTTTGGTCTCCTGATATAGAGTTGTAATTCACAAATAAAAGTTTCATCTTGCAGCAGTGATGAGAGGAAAGGTTGGTTTTAACATCAAAAGTGTTTAAACAGCTTTTTAAACAAAGGTACACATTCTAAAACAATCCTTTCCCGACTAAATCCTTTCCTGTTGCCAGTTGTTGCGTGTTTACCTTCAGTGCACTGATGTGCAGTAACTACCACTACCTTCCAGGGGACACACCTGTACCTATGACAACAATAAGCTGGACCATAGCATCTGATAATCTTAAATCTTAAGAATAATTAGGCTAGCTCATTATTTTTGACTGGACTGCTGATCTTAACTCTGCCCTGAGAGCAAGTTGCCAGCTGTGTTGCAGATTGTACACATGATTATCTTTTCTCTTTTTGTCTGAGGAGTTCCTGACAGTTTCAGAGCCTCCATGTGAGCCGTCACAGTTGGTAACTGAGTTTCTCAAAAGAAAAACAGCGGTATACTCATTCTTGTAGCCCTAAACGCTGCATCCTCAGTGAAATACACCTGTGTTGTGTTCCCGCGGAATCCAGCCAGAGCGGATAAATAATCCCATCTGCTTGGACTAAATGTCAATTAAACACTTTTGAATTGCACAAAAAAGCCAGTTGTTTGATGCTCTCCGCACAGTGTATAGATAAAGAAATGTTTGCAAAGATGAAACCCCAAAAAAGTTCTTAAAAGTTCCTAAACTTCCGATTGAGTTGCTAGCTGATGTGAACCACAGCAAAGTTTTTCACAAATTCATATTTCAACCTTAGGATGACACAAATATGACTGTGGATGGATATGAATATTTGGACTAAATTTGTTGGAAAAACAACAACAAAAATTTGTGTAGCTCATTAGGCTGATTTTTTTTAACATCTCCTTGGCTCATGAAATAATTTCCTGTCCCAAGAGTTTATCATCAAGTGTTTTAGTTCTTCTACTTGGAGAAAATGTCATAGAAAATGGTACTGTAAACATATAGTAATCAGGTCAACCTGGTTTATAATAGTGTACATAAAACTAGAGAGAATTCCTACTGTGATAATGGGATTTGATCAAAATAAAAAAAAAGAAAAGAAAATCCCAGAGAATTTTAACCCAGGGGACTTGATAAGAAAAAAGTCTCAAGTCAGAGAAGATAGACTTATAATAAATCTTTTTTTCAAAATCCTGTAAAAACTTGACTCCAGAGACACATTTTGATAAAAGCAGCCTTTCCAAGCTCAATGTATTCAGCTTTTTTTTTAGGCTGTAGAGGTAAAATCCCCATCCAATAAAAATCTAGTTTTTACCCTAGTTATCATGTCCATCTTTTTTGCCTGTGGATTTCTGCTGGATTTCTGTATTAACTACAGTCTCAAGAAGTTGAGATCAGATGGCTCATATGTTCTTTGGAGAAGACTGGAGGAACCAAAAAAGGACTTCTTTCTGGGCACGGCTTTAAAGTTAATTTACATGCACTATGAAAAACTAAAAATAAGATGCTAGGAGTGGAAGCAAGGCAGAGCTCTGTAAGCCAGGAGCTGGTTAAGCAGTGAACACCATCATGCAGCCCTAGTTTACAGGTAATGGTATTGTTGTGCCAAAAAGTGATCGTCTGCCAAAAATTGATTAAGCGCCCGCGGGTCGCTCAGTTTGTCTCTTTCCCGAGTCTGCTGTTGTTCTTCTTGGAACAAAACCGACATGACACAAAAATACAGGCGACATTTTGTCAATTCTAACAGAAAACATGTTTTTCTTCATGTTTGTGCTTTAACAGATTAATAACAAGTGGAGACAAAGAGATGTGCTGTAATCAGAAAACAATATTCAGGCATGTTGTTCCTTCCCTGCTCTGGTTATGTGTTTATGCTTCTTTGCATTTAGGCTACAATATAAAGTCTAATTAATGATATATGTGTTCATTTATTTAAGTATGATTTCCACCGATGTCCATTGATGATGGTAAATTTCTTAGTAATAAATTCTACTTTAAATGACCTTATTTAACTCAAAGTCACGCTGTAACAATTACTGGCCAACTAGTATTTTAAATTTGCTCTCGTGGCCTTTTAAGGTGGAATTAGTAGCTTGTCAAAATGACAGTTTTTGCCTGGGTTAAAAACTGCCATTGCAGAGTAATTCCACCTTAAAAGACCATAAGAGCTGATGGAAGGGACTTTACATATTGGCCAGTAATCTATTTCATTTGTGTATTGCAGCCATTTAAAGTGCATTTTTTGTTTTATGGACAATTACATGAGCCAGTTTTGAAGGCTGCGAACACTCTCGCGGCCGCTTAATCAGTTTCTGGCAGATGATCACTTTTTGGCACAACAGTGACATAGCACAGCAAAGACATGGTGGCAGAACTGGATTTATCATTGTCTGTGGGCTTTTCTTATGTTTGAGTATTATATTCATTTTTCATTTCAAGGTTTTCTGTGTTGGAATTGATTGATCTCATCTTGCCCCACAGACTAGGATTCAGTTAACCACTTACAAAGCCTCGTGTTTTATAGTCATTAGCTCCCTTTATATAAATATTCCCTGGTTTCCTTTGGTCAGAGCCAGATCTTTGTCAGTGGTGATTTGTTGTATATCATACCTTGGTCCAACTTTTGTTCCTGTCAAATTCATTCTGTTGTATGATTCTTGGTTTTGGGTTTTCCTGTCAGAGCAATGCCTTTTGTTTGTTTTTAAATAAAGTTTATTTTACCTTATCTTCCTGCCTCCTGTTCACAACACATGCATGACAGAAAGAATTAATGATATTAATTAAAAATTAAACGAATAAATGAAAAATACAAAATAAATTATGAACCATTATTGTAGGATTACCATATTCACAGAATCCCATTCAAAGAGGCCTTACCCAGGTCATTTTGAGGTCATGAGAACTATTTTTAGGAGTACAGATTAGTTTTTTAGTCTATTAAGAATTACTGAAAAGGGTACATAAAGGTATAAATTAATTTAGTTAAAATATTAAAAATCATATTAGATATTAACAGAATTGGGAGAAGTCTTTAAAAACCTTAGTACTATAGAGCTGAGACATTTTACTGGAAATTGGAAAAGGTTTTTCCCTTTGTACTATTAGATGATACATCTGTCACCATATATAGTGTCTAGTAATTCATAGTTAATTATAACAATGGTGGAAGCTCAAGGCAAGTGAATATCATCTTTTAACCACAACCTCCTACGAAGAAATTGCATTCAGCATCAAAGATAAAAAGCAACTAAAAAAGATTCTAATATAAAGTAAATATTATGTATTTATGTTTTGCCACTTGTAATTTTGTTTCGGCACTTGTATAAGTGTTTAATATTTTGTAAATTTGTTTCCTAAAATGTAAATTTGTTTTCAAATTTGCAAACGTGTTTTATGACATACATTTGTTCACATTTAGGGAACACACTTGAGTAGCAGGTAAACAACAAAGTCTTTCTTGTGCCAATATGACTAAAATCAATTAGCAAAAAGGTCTTTAAGGTTGGTGTTGCTGTCATGTTTGTGCAAAAAATTTATTGGACCTGGGAAACGATGTTACCTTGACCACCCTGCATATTATTAGATGTAAGATCAAAAATATTATATATATTTGTCTTACCTGAAGGTGTTTGTTGGCTATTTTCATGTCATTATAGATAAATTTGCCGTTAAAATTAAATGAATCAGTAGTAAATTGATTGTAATGTACATGCTTCAAATATCTTCAATCGGATTACATTTCCAATCAGACCTTTGCTATTATTCCGATCATGATGTTTGATACATGCATTGCATGTTTGAATGGAATAAATCATTTGACAACTGCATGACTGTACGCTGTCTGACTAACCGGAGATAGCAGTAAAAGAAGAAACAGTGATTTCTGTTGTAAACAAACACCAGTGCGTATTTACCAATTTCCCTCCCTCCCCCTTAATCATTTTAAATTCATTTAAAATCTCAAGCTGTTCATTTGTATCAAACACCGATTAGTGCAGTTTTTGGTCTCGCCCTGTCTTAGACATAACCCACCCCTCTCGATGGGAATGAAATTATGATCTGATTGAGCGTGATCGGATCAGATTCCTCTGATTAATATGTTTACATAAAGGATTTGCAGCAATTCCACAAGTCTATATCCCTGTAAACACTGAGTGTGCTGCCCTTGTCTTGCAGTGTAGGGAAGGATTTGTCTGCCACAGTAGCCGAGCAGATTACTTCTGTCCTGTCTTGTATCCTCCGTCTGAACCTAAGCAAACAGCTTATCCAGTCACAGCAGACCCTCAATATTACTGCCAGCCTGCAACCACCACCTCTCCATACTGTACACTCACACACAATCTGGCAGCAGCAGTTTTACAATACAGGACCTGTTTCAGTTTAAGCAAAGAATAGACTTTGAAACATTTGCATACCAAACTCATAACTCATATAATGCTTCTAAGCTCTTTTTCTGTCAGTGTCTGCCTTTCCTTTCTCTTCCTCTATTGTCGCACACACAATGCTTCCATCGTCTTTCCAGATGAGGAGCTTGGAAAAGTGGGGTTAGCCTCAAAGGGGATGAAAGCTCAGGGATCATTCACAAATTACTTTATAATTGTGTCTCTGCGGGGTATTCATCAGCATCTGTGGAAGGACAATGAGGATCATCTTTTATTCTAGGTTTCTAGATAAGAAAAACAAAAGCCATCAACAGGTGATTAGAGATGGAGAAGACAAAAAAAGGGAGCAAAAAAAGGACTGGGAATATAAAGGGGAGGCAGAATGAAAATGAGGCATGATTGGCAGAAGGATGAAGGAGAATAAAGAGAATACAACAGAAGAGAAAAGAGGTGACGAGCAGGTGGAGAAGGATGGTGTCAGGAGGGCAGAGTGGGGTCAAAGCTGGTGAAATATGAGTATTTTCCCTCCGTTTTCTGGGCATTTGGTCCCCTCCTCAGCATATAGGTGATATTACTAGTGTGCAACACACGCACACTCACCATTTGCACATAAATGACGCGTTAGCTGAAATTCTATTCCTCTAAATGGAAGTATTTCAGACAGTTGGACCATATGTTAATAAATGCACACATTTCTAAAAAGTAAACAAGCTCTTTTAAGTTGGTGCAGTTTATAAAGAAATATATTTACTGTTTTCCCTTCTTTGCACACATAGTCATCTCTTTTCACGGCATAAAATCACTTCCATCTTTAAATGAGAAAAAAAAATTCAGCCTTCAGAAAATGAGATATTTTCTTCAGGTACTTTCGCGATACTACTGCAGTATTGTACAACAATGCCATCAATCAAGAGAATAACAATAATATCGCAAATAACTACAGTTACAGACATTTCATAGTGCAAGGGTGATATTTGAGGCAGCAGCAGTGCAGAAATATGTCATTACAGATGTTTCGCTTATTAACATGGAACTACACTCTGCACTTTCAGTGCAGTGCATTGGGGAATTTCAGAGGAGACCACATTTAAGTGGACAGCTACAGGAATACCACCACATGATCGTAACAGCTCTTGATGTGTGATACTCTAATTACAGACCCCTCCTCACCTTTTTCCTCTGCTGACACTTTAATGAGTCTCCACTGAGAGCCTCATTAAAGCTATCACGAGAGCCGGCTGCTTGTATATGCGTCTGTCCTGAGTCAGGGATGACAATGCGTGTGAATTTGCAAAAAATGTTCATGAGTTCATGAGTAGGATATGACCTAATTTCCTAAAGTGTGAAGTAAAACAGTTGACATTTTACAAAAATTTCATGCAAGACTATTGTCCTGAACCTGAAACAACTATTTGTGTGTCCTGTTCCTATATCACAGGATCCTTATTGTGTTTGTAAGTCTTCTTGGTGGGACTTTTATTAATTCTTCATGCAAAACAGTCTAGTTCTGTTAGATTGTTGAGCTATCCTGTGTATGCTTTGCTGTTTTAAGTCTTACTTAAGAGGTGTGTGTCTATTCTGATGTAGAGCCATCCCCTTTATAGTTTCAGCTTTCAACAAACAGCAAAATGTTGGCTTTCAAAATTGCTGCTTTAGCAGAATCTATTCTTCACTCTAACAAAGAAAAGTACCTTGTATTGCTGGCTACAGCACAAGTCCTGAGTAAAATCAATTCAACTCAATGTTCTTTTCCTTTAATTCTGCTTCATTGCTCTTCTAAACCAACTTTTGCCCGCAACTTTTTTTACGACTGAATCTTCTAAAGATGGGGGTTTTCATGATCGCTTCACTTTTATTGCTAAATTTCTCAAAAATGAAGAATGTATTAAACTACTGTATGAAAACATTTTCCCTCATATGGTATTTTCCTCCTCTACAGGCAGCAGTTATTCTACTCTTTTCAGACTGCAGGAAAGCTTTGTATTGCAGACCATGGTCGGTATTGGGGCCAGTTTTGAAGAATGAGATATAAAGCTTTGAAATTAGTTTTACTTGGCTTTTTGTTAATAATGGTTGTGAACAAGCAGCAACCCTTGGTAAAATGTAAGAGTTTAAATCTCTTTGGAAAATTCGGCATGATTCATCTTTTCTTTTCTTCACTACAATTGTACAAAATAAGAATAATTCACTTTGTAAAAGTTTTTTAAAGTGTTTGAACTTTAAATGTATACACTCAGTCAGTCTTTTACCTTATTTTAGCTCAGACTCATTGACATTGAGCTTCTTAAGATTACAGTCTAGTAGTTGCTCTGTAAAATCTTTGCTTAAAGCCCCAGTGTGTAATAATTACTCCCAGTGGTGCTTTCTGGCACCTTGCCGTTTATGTGCATTACTACCACTACCGAAGCCGTGAAGAGTCATAAATGTAAAAACGTCAACATCTTGCACAAGTTGGAGAGTCCCGTCAGGTGATGTATGGAGGACCAGGAGAGTCATCGAAAAAGCAATATAGTGTTTTCATGATAATGACTTAATTGTGAAATAAAAATATAATTACCAAATATTATTTCCAATTTAACAATTAATTAATATAAAAAGAAATCAAATTTGCAAAGCATTTTGTAATTGCACATTTGAAATTGAATTATTAAAGAGGAATTATATATTGTATTCATTATTAAATTCTTTGATTTAAAATGCATTTTCAATCCTTTTTCTAAAAGCAGAATTAAATGACACAATTCATAAACTTGGTTAGAAATACCTTTTCATATCATACATTTAAAAAAGTAATTCCCTTTTCCATTTTCATTATCTTTTCCCCCTCGCTTTTTCAAATCCTTTTTGCAAATGCATTTCCTAAATGGTTTACAGACTTCTTTTAGCTTTTCTGTGACTCTTCTGGGCCCTGAACACACTGAAAACCAAGTTCAACCAATCACAGCCGCTTCAAGTTGTGCTCCACATGGTACTCCAGCTCTCTCATTGGTTAGATAGCAACACTTGGGTCTCAACAGCTAGCTAACAGCTAGCTAACCGCGTTGACAGTACAGATCCTGATAAAACAAATACACTGTAAGGAGACAGCTGCAGAATAGGTGAAACTTTGAAGCATCCACACAGAATTCAGAAGATGAGTTTCTGTTCAAGTTTCATGTGTTTTCTGTCTTGTTACTTCGCCAAATTGGCGAAGTAACAAGACAAAGACGCAAGTCTGATTGACTGACCAATGAGAGAGCTGAAGTACCACGTGGCACACAACGTGGAGCGGCTGTGATTGGTTAAACTTTTTTTTCACTGCTCAAGGCTAAGAAGGGTCACGGAAAGGGTAAACATTTTAAGAAATGCATATGCAAAAAATTATTTGAAAATACGAGGGGGAAAAGATAATGGAAAAGGGAATTACTTTATTAAATGTATGATATGGAAAGTTACTTCTTACCAAATTTATGAATTGTGTCATTTAATTCTGCTTTTAGAAAAAAGGATTGAAAATGCATTTTAAATCACAGGATTTATTAATGAATTAATGAATACAATATATAATCCCTCTTTAATAATTCCCTTTCAAATGTGCAATTACAAAATGCTTTGCAAATTTGATTTCTTTTTATATTAACTAATTATTGAATTGGAAATTATATTTAGTAATCTATATTTTTATTTCACAATTAATTAATCATCATGAAAATGCTGTAGGCCTATTGCTTTTTCGATGACTCTCCTGGTCCTCCATAGTGATGAGGCACAGAACAATATAATTCTGTTTCCTTATTGATGTTGATAAGTTACGAGCATGCCCTCCATGTATCTGGTACCATGTTACTGCTAAAAGCTAACGTCATTGTGTGAAATCGTTTTGTTTTTTCACCTATAGACTCAGAGATGATCAGATGAAGTGAGAGGGAGAGGAAGATAAAGAGGGAGAGGGAGAGGCAGTCAAAGCAGGGCTAGTGAACCTGTACCTGCAAGAGGAAAAGCCCGTGCTGTAACGTAGCAACGGAGCTTTTCCACTGTAGGCTAACAGATTAGCGTCTGCCCTTTTAAGTGACAGTAAATGATCCAACCGAACGGGAGGATAAAGTAGCTGCTGGACTATCCTGCCCTGTTTCTAACATAAAGCTAAAATAAACCTCACTGTTAGACTGAATTAACTTACCTGTCCAGCAGAAAGTTGCAACCTTCTGTCAGTTTTCATGTCCCTCTCCCTCATGAATTATCTCCATCTGGTAAACACTACGCCGATGTAAACTAAGTTCTCCCGGTTATTATTCCTTTTTCTTTTCTTGTTTATTTTTCCTCCCTCTCACGGGGCAAAGAGTATGAATGGTCCTCCATTTCAATGGAAATCGGCAAGTTGAATGGTCCGCGGTCAGCTGCTAGTTCCTCCTCCTCCCCCCGACAACACACGGGGATTCACTGCTAAAGCACGTAGGGCTAACAAGTTTGTCCCGTTTCGGCTACTGAATTCAAAGATGGAGATTGCAACATGGCAGCTTTTAGTTGTGTACGCTGCCACCTGTATTTATAAATAACTCATTCTAAGCTACAAGAACACTTTCATTTGGATACGATTGTGATTACACTAAGATAAAATACGTATTTATGAAAGCGATACTTGATTTTTCCAAATATAGCCAAATTAGTTACAAACTGTCCCTTTAATGCTTTGTCATCTAGGGCCAATCAATCCAAAATCTGTGAGCAAAGCTTTTTTAAGCTTGTTACTTGGCTGAAACCTTCCCACCAAGATGCTACTTTGACAGTAACCCTGCATTGTCGTTGCCAGGCAACAATGCAGTGCAATGTGTTCAACTGTTCCTGCATTCTTTTACATTTTTCATTTTCATATCACCTTATAAATGTGCCACTTTAACACAATAAAAACTAAGAGCCAGTTGATAGTGTCAAGTCTACAGGAGCCTCTGTCACTGCAGTCACTACAAATACAGGTAGGATGAATAATAATGGAAGCAGAAGTAATAGTGCTTCTAATTTGCTTTACACATTGTGTTCTTTCACACCTATGACACTGAATCACACTCAGGTGCCTCTGATGATTATATCTCCAAGCTGAAGATGAGTGAGGAGCCCATCCTTCTTTACTCTGCCTCACTGAACACAGAAAGCATCCCTCTAGACTCCAGCCTACAGCACAGCGAGAGGACGGGTCCGATAACCCGTAACAGCTGTCAGGATCTCAAACAGAGACATTAATTGTTCTTGTCTCTTAAAGAGTCTTTAGGAAAGTGGCCAGCTTCCCACTTGCTGCTTGGATCATTGGTCTGTGTAAGTCAGCTGGCTGATAGGTTGAAGAATTAGTAAATGTCGTACTTGGTTTCTGTAAACAAAACAAAAAAATCTACTGAAGATATGTTTAAAGTTATTTTAGATAACTGAAGTAACAGAGATGTCGGAAGGTGCTTGTAGCAGCTAAAGGGGATTATTACAGGATCAAACATGTATTATAAGAAATTATGTAAACAAAAACATGTGCCTCCCATTTCTCAAAATTCTTTATATCCACTTATGTGCGCAATAATGTCTGCTAATTATCTCAAACACACAAACCCTTCTTCTAAAGGGAAAGCAGTGTGAATCCACAGTGGGTAAAAACTATTCATTGTTATTCCACGGTAAGTGTCAGCACCAGGAAGGGATATGACTGCCAGGAACCATTCAGCCTAAGCCTTAAAACAGCGGAGTGACATTTGTCTCTGTCACATTCACACATAAAACAATGCCATTTAAGCCTCACTTAAACCTTGTTTAAATTTTCTGGGAGAAATGTGTCAGAATATTGTGTTTGCTTCTCCTAACAGCAGGTCAAATAAAATGATTGGGACAAAATGTCAAATCCTAGTGGAACTCTAGAATCCCCTTGAATGCTTCTACCTGAGTAAAGTGGTCCACAGTTGCACTGAATATAGTAGTCTGTCAAAGAAGCTGTCAATGTACCGTGAGCACCTGGGGTTTGCAGCAATAACTCTCTTCACCTGCCTCACTATTCTGTCTAAAATCCCTGTACGTCCACCACAGATATCAATTATACAGTAAAGGCAATCAGGTAGATCTGCCTAAGATTTAACAAACAGAAAACAAGTCAAAATTAAATGTACAGTGCCAATTTCTCATTAAATCTAATGGGAAACTTTCTGAGACCCCCCCCCCCCCAATAAAAAGTCTCCATCTCCAGGCTGATGGCTGTCTAATTGAAGTGGGAACAAATGGTCAAATTAGCAGATCAAGTACTCTGCAACGATGCCAATTAACAATCATTTAAGCAAAGACTAAAAAAAAAATGGCCTAATTCTCAAATGTTTGTTTCTCAAAAGGAAATTTGAACAATAGTGTTCATTAGTTTACACAATTAAAGGCTGTGATTTAAATCATTGTCTTCCTCCAGCCCTCTTCTGTGCTCTGAAAGCCTGATGTCTGTAAGCTGAGGCACCGGGGTCTGCTCTATTATTACTGGAAGATGTGCAGAGAAGCTTGTTTGTTTGTTTTTTTAGAAATAAAGACTGAGACATTTTTAAAATTGCTTTTGAAGATTAAACTGCCACTGAAAAATTGAAGATTACATTGTAGATTAGTCTTTATTATTATCATTATTAACATCATTTACAACCCTAAACATAAAAATGTTCAACCTTACATCTACAAATTCTTTCACTCAGGTGCAATGACATTTAGCTAAAAATTGCAGATGGCGAACTATTAAAAAAATTGTGTGTGAGTGCGTGCGTGTGTGTGTGTGGGGGGGGGGGGGTAATTAAGATAAAAATCCCAATTGGATGTGATTCTACTGGTGATTATTTTTACTATTAGCCACCTGTGGGGGTCTTCAGAG
>JBBBVU010000017.1:17019649-17030440 GCA_037177055.1 Atherinosoma microstoma
CCCCCCCCCCCCCCCCCCCCCCCCCCCCCCCCCCCCCCCCCCCCCCCCCCCCCCCCCCCCCTCCCCCCCCCCCCCATCAAAATAAAAATACTAATTGGATGTGATTATACTGGTGATTATCTTTACTATTAGCCACCTGTGGGGGTCTTCAGAGATGACAATCAAAAACCTCTTCCATCCCCTTGGAAACACGAACCTCTGTCTCTTTTGTAATCAGTATTTAGAAGAGGACAGATGTTTGTTGCAGCCCAGTGAATGTGGCCAAAATACAACAAACATTCATTACGCCATCTGTGGGTTTATAGGCAGCCTCATAATAGCGGCAAGCCAATGTCAGGATCCATTCTGTTTCCTCAGCTCGTGTTTCATCTGATTCTCATTTATCAGGCGGACCTGTGACAAGCGAAACCTGTATTAAGGCAGTTGAAACAGACTATGATATTCTGTGGAATATCAATCTACTCCCTCACAAAGGCTAATAAAGTATTCACTCTTATGTTTAAAAGATTTTTGAAGTGACAGTAATGATTTAATGCACCATTCATATTCGGATTTTGCTTAGTAGTGAATGCGATGCCAGCGTTTACTTGTACTTCATATAGCTACAGGATGCATAATGAACCATGTCAGTATGGTGGCAAAACTGTAATGAATATCCTGCTAAGTCTCTGTAATAAATGACACAACTGCCTGAGCAATGAACACTTCATTTGCCAAGAAAATGAAGTCCAATGTTGAGCTGACGCAGCTGTGTGTTTGACATGGCATGGCACAGTCAGACATCCTGTCACCCCAGATTAAAAAGTTGCAGACTCTGATGGACTTTTACAGACCTTGGCGCAAAGTCGTCCCCCTTGGGCTGGGAATGCTTTTTGCATTTGTTTTAATGCAAAACAAGGATGGGGACAGTTCAAGTGAAAAACCGCAGGCAGAGGACACAATTTGACACGAGAGAAACGGACAAAAGCAAGTTGAATAAAGAGTGGAATAGAGGCAACCAGAAAGAGATCACAATGCTCACTGAAGATGAATATGTTTAGTCAGCGCTGAGGGTGTGAAAATGGAAAATAATTAACCAAACATTTAATATTAAGTGGCAAATGACCATTGTTGAACTGAAGCCCTATTTTCAATTACGCTGGTGTTCTTTCTTTTAACACTGTCAAAGAGGAAACCACAAAGCCCCACTACAATTATTTCTCTTACAGATATGTATCTTTCTTTTCTCTCTTTCTGTTGCGCTCTAGAGGAACCAATTCATCATGTCAGTATGACACTTGCTCATTGGTGACCTTGTATTACAAGTCACCTTTGGAAAAATCATTTTCTCAAAACCTTTATCACAGGGGAGAGATCGAAATCCATGACTGCATATTTCAAGGCTCAGTTTTTAGAGATTTCTACTCTGGCTTTTTACCAGAGCTGTTTATTTTGCACTTCTATGCCCAAAGCTCATGTACTCAACCAGGCCCATGTGATGGAGTAAGCAATAATACTGTTGTTTTTTTTTCTTTAATTTGGTGTCACCATAATAAAAATACAATCACCGATTTTGTTACAGAGCCCCAACACTTCCCAAATGCCAACATTTCTTCTCAGATTACTGGTGTACAAAACACTGTTGTGTTTTGCATTGGATTTGCATAAACTCTTTGCATATCTGACTTCTCTCTGCTGACTGAAGATAAGGTCAAAGAGTGACATTCTTTTTTGCAAAGTGAACACGAACAAGGCAGGAAGACACAGTTTGCTTAAGCAAAAGTACCATTGATATTTTGTTAGTAGAACCCTGCCTTTGAATCCTACTTTAAGTACAGATGTACAGTATCATCAGTAAAATGTGCTTACATCTGCTGAAAGTTACCCTTGTGAATACAAAATAAAGTGACTGGCTTTTCACTTTTAAGTAATGTAAATATCTAGTAAACCTTTCAGAGCAAAGCACAATGTAAAACCAAACCCTTAGGGTGTCTCCACACAGTCTAAATAAAAGAAAGTTTTGCATGAGTTTGAGAAGAACAAATTCCAAACTATCTTATTCATGAAATAATAGATTTATGATAGAACTTAACTAAAATGACTTATTTAGCTTATTTAGATCCTGTCTCCCTATTATACTCCTGATTTGCCTCAAATCTATTTTTAACGTTTGACCACATGGAGCATCTAGCAAATGTCTCGCCAACCCAATAATAAAGGTAGGTGGCAGACAATTGAGGCAACAATCAATTTTCCTCATTCATTCTTAGCAAAATATCAACCTTTAAATGTCACTACCTCAACACAGAACAACACATGTCCAGCTCGTTGTTGTCCATTTTGTCTCTCTCTCTGAGTTTTCAACCAGTTCATGTTGCTTCAGTTTAGAATTTAAAAAAGATTTAGTACTTAATATCAAATCTGTTACTGATTATTAATGGGTTAGTTATATTCCTCAAAAAGGTTTGTCAAGGAGACTTGCAATAGCAGCTATTCATACATTTTGTATCCCTTGTTTTTAACCTGTGGTTTAGTGGGGCAAATATTTGGGCATCCCTGGTCAAAGTTTTTATTACCATATTTAAAACAAGTCAAGTATGATGGGATCCTCGAAAGGCGAGTTAAAGATAAAACATTCACCTAGATGGCTGTTCAACACTACTTTACTTGACATGAGTCATCTAGGTGTCAATGTTTGCGTGAGCTCAAGGAATTTGTTATCATAAATATCTGTTAATGACCCAAGGATACTCTGGGATGCTGTTTTAGGATTTATCAGAAATAATGTCCGACTTTATGAATCTAACCTCAGGAAGAGCCAATCAGGAAAGTTGCACGCGCTTGTGATAGCTTTTTGAGTAACATCAGCCTACCCTGGATATCAGCATATGATGTTACAAACTTGAGTAAACCCACCAACTTAAATTAACTTAAAGATGCTGCCTTAAGCCTTGTTTCCTCCAACAGGTGCAGGTCGGGACAGGACGGTTAACTGTTTCTTGTTGTGTTCCCACAGCTAACCGTAATCTTACCTGAGAGGTGGAGTATCAGTGAGATAGTGATGGATGCCTAAGCTACGTAATAGCATGACGCCATCACAGCATGACGCCTTATTTAAAGTAAAAACCAAAACAGGACTCAGAAACAAAGGAGGAGTGCTTCGTAACGTCATTTTAAATGGAGATTTAATCAACAAAAAGAAAATCTGGAGCCATTCCTGCTTTGTATTGATGCCAGGTCGCACAGGAAATTACTTTTCCTTTTTTAACCAATCAACAGATTGTAGTGTGTCAAGCATCAGCCTTTTGAGTCGGACTGGTTAGATTGGTACCCCAATGGAAGGATCTCAAAAAAGTAAGATGGCTTCCTTGGGTCAAGATTAGTTTTGTAGGGACGTGAACATAGTGATTATATAACTTCTGCTTAAAAAAGGCAAAGATCCATCAGACTGCTCTAATTATAGACCACTGTCTCTCCTCATTTCTGATATTAAGAATTATGCTAAACTGCTGGCATGGCGGCTCCAGTCCCACATGGCCAAATTAACTCATATAGATTAGACTGTCTTCATCAAATCCAGATTGGCCTCAGATAACTTTAGAAAATTACTATAGCTGACATTACCTTCCGATTCACCATATGCATAAAGAGCAATTCCACTGATTTTTTGGGAACCTAGACCACATTAGACCAGGTCCTGATCAAAAACTACAATACTTTTCAAATCTGGACTGAAATATCCAACACGGCGGGCATATTTACTGTTTCTGATTTGTGAAACCTTTATTCTATTTGTGAAAATGCAAATAATGGAAATCTTATAGGATGTTACAGTAACTTTACCCAACCGAGGCATTTTGCCATTTCTCACATTTGATCTAGAAATGAAAGAAAAACATATGACAACACTTCAGACTTAACTGGACAAAATTTTCTACATAGGACACAAGTTATGTAAATAATACACTGGTTATGCTGTGTAAAATATTTCAGTTCAGACTTGAGGAGTCTCAGTATAGTTTTTTAATAGGACCTGGTCTAATGCAGTCTAGATGAACAAAAAGTCATAAAATGAGCCTAATTTGCATTTTTCACAAATAGAATAAAGGTCTCACACATCAGAAACTCTATTTTAATGAATCCGCTCACTATGTTGAATATTTCAGTCCAGATTTTGGCCCTGGCTCTACTTTTATAAAGATGACCAGGGTACTGTATACTAACCCTACAGCCACGGTATCAGATTGTGTAGAAGAGGGTTTTGAGCCAAGTTTTTACCATCAAGTGATGCAAAAACTTTCAGAAACTATGTATCAAATATGATATGTATACAGCATTAAAGGGTTATGGAGCTATGCGAGACTTGTGGGAGCAGAGGAACCGTTTCAAAGCTATAGCATCACTTTTTTCTGAAGGGTATTTATCCTCCATTGACATTAGATCCACACTAGAAAGCTGATATTTGATCTTAGCCTTAACTTTGAATGGGAAGGTGTTTGGGATACAAAACTGATTCCTCAGACCTTGCCCTATCAATCAGCAGCCGTGGGTCCCTTTTGAGTTGAAATGCTAAAAGAAAGACTACAAGAGTATAGCAAAGACTTTTCAGATAGATGTTTCCTAAGTTTGCAGTACAGTTATGGAATAGAGGGAAAAAAGGACTCATGGAGGGAAGGTCGAGGAAACTTTTAGAGGGGAAAATTAACAGGATTGCTTGAGAAGCTAATTTAAAACTCAGTTTGATTGCCAAAATCCTTATTGAAGACTTGGAGTGGTGCACTTTTCCACTGTGCAGCAACATCTGATCAAAAATTAACTTAATGGAGGACTCTTCAGAAGAAAATCTCGACTGCATCCTCATCTTAAAAATTTGGCATCAGAAGTTTGCAAATTGACGCCTAAACAAGCCTGGTGCATTTATGGAAACAAGTCCTGTGGAATGATTGAGGTGAAATGGGACTTTTGGATACTGTGTGCAAAGCTATTTGAGACAAACAAGATGCAGAATAACTGCTGTTTAATAAGACAAACACCTCAACTTTTCATGTCTATCACACAGTTTTGATTAGTTTTAAGAATTTTGTGGATCAGTTATGCATTGAGCTTGACTTTCAACATGTGGCATCTGAAATATTTAAAAGGTGAAATAGAAAATTAATTAAAATACCAACAATGTTCTGTAAATAAACATGACAAGACTCGTATAACCAAAAAAAATTGAACTAAGACACACCTCAAAATCCAGCATGAGCTGAGTATTTTTCCATGACACTTACAGTCCCCCTTGGCTTACATGTTGGAAATATATGGATGGACCTCAAAAATCTGTGCAGGCAAGATGACCCAAAAATTCTGAAGAACTAGAAACCTTTTGAAAGAAACATACCAAAGAAGACCTGACAAACTCTGACTAACAAGTGCTCAAAAACAAACCTCAGATGATGAGTTACACTCTAAAAAGACTTCTGAACTATAAATACAGAGAACTTTTTTCACATAAATCTTATCTAGTTTTCTGGTTTTGTGATGCTAGTGTCTCTCAAAAAAAAAACCCAGCTTCAATCATGTTTTTTCATTTGGTTACAACAAATCTATGTTTATTCAAAGGAAAAATATGTATTGTCAAAGTTGATGGCATGCATAAAGATACACTACCGTCACACAACACCACAAAACTAAATTCAGGTGAAAGTTATTTTTATCTGCAGCAGACAGAGCGAATTATAGCTTTAAACTAATTTTGGATTGTACTTTTTCAATTAACTGGGTTAAGTTTAATTTCCTAATTCATTTCCACTTCTGAAAAGAACATTTTTTTGGGACAAACCTAATTTTCTTGTTACCAATTAAAGCGATTCATTTGAATAGGTCACAATAACAAAATTTTAGTCCATGGTTTAGCCAAACTTTTTGATAGCTGTGTCAGTGAATATTTAATTTCACCTCCAAATAATGATTAATTATATCCCCCAAGCATTGAGTGAGGCCATTTACTCTGAGCTCCAACCTTTATACAGGGACAATGGCTCAACAGAAATTAACTACAGAGGTGTTTGTCAAATCCTATCTGTGTCAGAGTGAATGTTGTGCTGTTGTTCCTGACATCAGGGCATTCACACTCCAATTTACATAAAAAAATTTAAATAAACCACATGCTGAAGCAATACTGCTGAAACTAAATGAAGCATAAAGAACTCAGTGGGCACACAGCATTATACAATATGAAATCAATGTGACATGAGAGAATAATACGGCTTCACAAGGTGTTTGAGCTTTAGTTCATCACCCTGCAGAAAGCCATGAATAATGCCTTCCCATTTCTTCTCTGATTGCAATGAACAGGTTTTTAAACACACGCGTGCACACACAGATCCAAAAAAAAGCTTTTTAAAAAAAATACTTCACAATTGTTTTTAGTTTGTCTGCTCTTTGACTCTCTGGTGATGTTCATTCGAATACATTTGGGTCTCCTCAGGATGAAATAGTTTACCTCAGTGTGTGTGTGTGTGCATTTACCTTCCATGACAT
This sequence comes from Atherinosoma microstoma, assembly GCA_037177055.1. Classification (NCBI taxonomy): domain Eukaryota; kingdom Metazoa; phylum Chordata; class Actinopteri; order Atheriniformes; family Atherinidae; genus Atherinosoma; species Atherinosoma microstoma. The sequence continues at coordinate 17,026,157 of JBBBVU010000017.1, forward strand.
ACACCAGGGAGCCCACATCGCCCTCCTTGATGATACAACTGTCCTTCCCATACTCCACAGGGTACATGCAGTCCACAATCTCTTGAATCTGTGACAGCTCCAGGTTCTTCATGAAGTCATTGTCCAAGATGGCCTCCTTGATCAGATCCTTGGACCTGGAAGCAAGGTCAAACAAGATGAGCCCAACATTGTACAAGAGATGGCTTATACAAACACAGTCGTTTTTCATTTTAAAAGCTGTAATGAGCTCAAGCAAGAACAAGAAAACTTGACTGGCATTAAAATATTCCGAAGGATGTTGACTATTTATAAGGCAATTACAGTCTAACTCAAACAGCAATGCAGCTTTTCTAAAACTTTTCCTCATTTCAAAGACGTCAAGGTGAAGCATTTTTATTCCTTCTCAAATGTTGGAACAAGTTGATAAATAGCTAAGCCTGAAGGAAGCAGATTGTTGCCATTCAATTGGCCTTCAGACTGCAGTCAGTAGTCCATTCCACAGGTACGTATTTTCTGTAATCACTATGCAAATAAGAGAGATAAATTAACTTTGAAGCTCACATGCAGTTATGTGAGAGTACTTTTCAAGCAGGCTAAAAGGAAAAGCAGGGTAAATGTTTGGCAGAGGATACTATGGCTGAAGAGGATTATCCTTGAAATCAAAGAGAACACATCAGATGCCGCTGATCGTCCTGATGGGGAGATATTTGTTCAGAAAAGGTGTCCATCTGTTGACAGCAGGTGAATCAAACCCAGGTGTAGTGAAGTTTGAGTCCTCAGAGCAAACAGCAGTTTGATCCTCTGAGATAGTGAGAGGTGATGAGGTGGGTGAGATCCCAGGGTGAGCCGGGATCGCTCATTCATTAAAGTATGTCAGCACACAGTATGAGTCTGTACACTGTGAGGCTGGTTTTTAACATGGCAGCTAAATGAATGAGGTTTATTATATGTGACATCCACAGAGGAGAACAATCTTAGAAAGAGCGGAAGCTTTCATACCCAAATAACAGAGAAAACATCCACTATCCCCAGCTTAGAGAAATAAAAGAAAATATAGAGAACCACCTCATGCCTTTTTGAGCAGTGGCCTTTTTCAGTGCATTGTCAACGCTGATCACCTGGAGAGCTTTCTGCTGAAAGGGCAAACAGTTTTGAAGACATTTATGAAGCGGTTCTCTGCATGTCCAGCCAGCAGCTGAGTTCTCGACACACCACGCAACTGCACAAACAGAGCGTCAAGCCTCAATATCAGCAGTGCACAGGTTTATTCAAGTGCCAAGCTCTGTATCTGTTATTAAAACAAACTCCTCTGCACATTCATGTGTTTATATCTTAGTGTTTTATAGTCAGCATATAACTTCTCCACACATTGAACTTTTAAGGTCACACATTTCTGCTTCTCCAATAAATCATGAGACACACAATCAAATGATTGCGTAACAGTGTGCAACTGTGTTGCTGTTTTACATGTAAAACTGCCAAAACAGTGTGAGGAGAGATGCCAGTCTACCCTGAAAAGCAGTAACCACTGCTGGCACGTACTGTAAATCCCAGTTCTAAACATAAGCATATGCATTTTTTTTTTCACCATCAGCTGAATTATTAGTCTTGACTTAGTCTCAAATACAGAGGTCTTAGGATTTGTGCTTTGCATTGAGAGACTTACTGCAGAAACAACTTGAGAAATGTAAAACAAAAGAATAATAAACCATCATAGTCATCGCAGGTCTATTATCGGAAGGAGAGATCAGTCAAAACATATGCAGCCAGATGTACGTGACACAAATTCATTTCAAATTTGCCTGAACTAATTGAGAGAGGCCAGCTCCATACTCAAGGGATTGACTGATTCCACATAGAGGGAAAGTCATATTAAAACCCTGTTTCTTCAGTTTAGCTCTGGCTTTAGTGATATATGAAGGAAATAAGTTACATGACTTAAAACAAAGCTGCACAGTTGTGTGGTGGTTAGCACCATTGCCTCATAACAAGAAGGTTCATGGTTTGGACTTCAGCTTGTTTTCTCCATGCATTGAACACATAGAGGAAGGGAGGAAAAAAAGACAGAAAGAGACATCACAAGAAATAAGACAAAAGTCAATATCAAACTGACTTTTACTGGCAAGAGAAAGCTCAGAGTAGATGTAGAGCAAGATGGATATTGAATTAGCAGTTGTCAGGGGGCGCCTCAGTGAGAAAATCTTCAAATGTTCAGTAGTGTAACTTTAAGAAAAGTACAGACAAGCAGATCAAAGTATTGTCTTGAGACTGAATTTATGGACAGATATACTCATCCCAAATGGCAATATTATGTCCAATCCTCCTGGACTGAATTAACAGGCCTACAAATATTTAGCAATTTTAATAGACTTAAACCTGGGAGTGTTATAGCTACAACAGCAAAGCTGCAGCACCTGGATGAGAAGAATCCTTATTCCATATTGCATATTTTTATTCTAACCTTAAAAGTCTGGACATACTGCTGCTATGAATTTTAAAAGGGAGGATAAAGGTTTTACACTTTTATAATATTCTCACCCCACAATCTTTGTTCAAATTTCCTTCTTTTTTCAGCAGGAAGAGAAGATAATTTGGCTTTAATATTCATCTCTCATTAAATATTGCCGAAATAACCTTAAATAAAGAAGTGCTACTTTTGGGGGCTGTGACGACGACCCTTATTGAGATGGGTGATGCCTCAAGAAAGGTTTCATTCCATGCATTACTGTGAGACTCAAAGCAAATTAACTCAACTAACAAGAACAAGCTGGATTTTTTTTTTTTTTTCTGTTTTGTTTTTTCCGAAACATGACCTCCAGCACACTGGAAATGTGCCTTGTTGACCCTGTTTCTGTTATATTTACACCCAGGAGACTTTGAGCCTTTCAATCCTGACCATGGCCATAGTTGAGCAACCTCTTCCAACCAGCCTCTTATAAAAACATCTGCCTCCCACTGCTTTGTGAGAATGACATATTTGCTTTCATCCACTGGTGAAGTTTGGGCTGAGCAAGTTCAGCCTTCCTTAAAAGGAGAAAATATGCTCTTTTAGAAGGAAAAAAGAGGGGTGGCAGAAAGTAAGAGAGGCACAGAGAGAGAGGGATGGATATCTTATGTGTAAAGAATGCACCATGGGCCTTGTAAAAGAAGATAAAGTGAGTAAGAATGAATGAAAAAAGTGAAACAGTTAGCCAAACGCAACAGGCATTATCGCTGCACTTCAACAAAGAAAAACAATGAAAATGTATTGAAGCATTTTTGCCTGCAAGGGCACTTGTGTATTTTATAATTAAGGGCTAAATTGAATCTGCTCTCAGTTTAGCAATTTAAAAACAAGAATGTTAATAAACCTTCACAAAAAGCACACTAATGGAATAAAATTATATTGATTGAAATAATTGCTCTTCATCTGCAAAGAAAAATACAAACTTTACTGAGTTTGCTGAAGCAAAAGTGTCCAAAATAATAGTTAGAAAATGGTAATGGTGAAGTAACAAGAGAACAATCCCCAAACCTGTGTTGGTTATTTGCATTCCACGGTCTGTCTGTTTTTCCATCACATTTTTCATGTTTATGCTTATTAGAAGAGAGATAATAAACAAAATGTCATCCTTTAGCTAATGAACAAAGTGAAAAGGTTTGGCAGAAACTCAGCAGAAAATTGAAGCTGTCATTAGAAGGTTTGCAGTTAAAACAAGCTTTTTGCTAAGACGGTCATTTTTATTACCTTTGAGTATTCTCATGAGAATTACCACCAAAACTGCTGTCACGTGATGGCTTTTAAAGTCTTTCAATCCTTAATCTGTTCCTCAAATGAAACCAACTAAAAAGTAATCAATGACAACATGCAACACAAGTATTTGAAAAGATCAGAATGAAAAGTAATCCAACACATTTTGGAGGAGCTGACACTTTACACATGCTTTAATAAGGGTGAGTGGAAAATATGTTCTGCACCTGTAGGCCTAAGGTGTGGATGATTGTCATCATAAATGGTCACGTTGGTGTTATTTCCCATGTGCATTTCCAAGCCAGCATCTAGGATTGAACAATTATTTGCAAAATTGACACCAAAAGAAAAAAAAGACTGAAGAAAAGTATCTGCTTTAATGTTTTACAGCTGGCAGTGATGACAAAGTTTAATGTTCTTTTTACTGCTCAGCCAAATTACACCTTTCATGTTTCTCTAGTTTGATGAAATCATTGAAGTTGTGTGTGTGTGTGTGTGTGTGTGTGTGTGTGTGTGTGTGTGTGTGTGTGTGTGTGTGTGTGTGTGTGTGTGTG
>JBBBVU010000017.1:17030554-17044805 GCA_037177055.1 Atherinosoma microstoma
GTGTGTGTGTGTGTGTGTGTGTGTGTGTGTGTGTGTGTGTGTGTGTGTGTGTGTGTGTGTGTGTGTGTGTGTCAGCAGAATAAAAAGGCTCATATCTGACGTCTGATTTCATTCTAAGATCTGAAAGTATTCTTTTTTTCTTAAGCTGGAAATGTCTCAATGAGAATTGCGATGTTTATTCAAGTATATCCATACATTTCAAATTCAAATTTTATGATGTTTTACCACATTTAAGTGTTAAAATTCATCTAGCAAATTCAGCATATCCTCTTTGAATAGTGATTTTATAACGAAGAATAAATGTTCTCAACTGGGAGCTCAGAAGAGCTCCACATTTAATTGTAAACAGCCGGTTGGATTACTTTTTTTTTTTTTTTTTATTGTGGTCTTAAGTTTGAGATCCAGACCACCAAGCTGAGCAGAGGGGCATGTTTGTGAGGTTGCAAAAAAGAGAAAGGTCTTGGCCAACCACAAGGTAACCTAAGCAAAGAGGCTATTACACAATTATGGAGTCAAAACTTGTATAAAACGAAATCAGGGACAAAACACAGAGCTGCTGCCACCACCCACCTATTTCCAGTCACTGGATGGCATTTCTTCCTTTATATAACCTGCGTGCTTCCTGGTATTGAGCTTTGCTTTTCGTGTTGCTATTGATAACTGTCACTCTAATTTCCAGATTTTTTAGCTCAGTTAGTAGCAGACGTCATGTCACATTTTCCTCATAGTATTTCAACAATGAGTGCACGCTTGATGACGCGCACATTTGCGTTTGTGTGGGAGTGTGTCAATACCAGGACCCCTTCCTTGTGCGCGCTACAGGTGAAGTATCTGCTGTTCCTCACGCAACATTACGCACAGGAATCACACAGGTGGTGATTCCTGTGCATCCAAAGATTAAGACACATAACTAACGCAAAACGACATTATAGTGGTTATTCAAAGTAAAAGTAGAGTTTGGACACCTACTGTGGACTTTTGGGGTAGAAAGGCAGGGTAACATGGCTAAGATCCTGGATGTCGAAGGCAGTGGGTTCGGCTGAAATCGCCTGCCTCTTTGTCCGCTGGTGCTCCTGCAGCTCCTTCTGCTTGTGGACCTGCTGGGTTGCCGGTTTGATGACAGAGCGGTATTTGTCTAGTTCATTCTGTAACCTCTGTATAAGCTCATCTTTCTGGTCGAGCTCTAGTTCCAGTTCGTCAATAAGCGCGTCCCTCTGGCGCAGTTCCTCGATCTTCTCTTGGAGCGCGTACTGGAGGTCGCGCAATGTGCCCATTTCAAGCGGCGGCGACGAGTGAGTCCCCAATAAGTTTACCTAAAGGTGTGCAGTCGAGTCTTTATCCTCTCTCCTCTACCACGCCGCGCGCAAACTTTATCCGGCATGAACAGCTTCAGAGATGCAGCCCCTGTCTCTGCTGAGGGGAGATTCCTCACCAATGTCCGTCACAGGCGAATGCTGACAATTTGAGGGTAGAACGCGCAGTCTGTTATAAACACGAAGGTGAGCCCATAAAGCATCTTAGGCACAATCGTGCAAAGTTTACTATCTCTGTCTCGCTCTCTCTCCCTCCCCTCCTTCGGCGGTGTGACAGTGGAGGACCGTCCTCCCCGAGTGGCTGCGACCCGGAGAGAGCGCGTGGTGAGAAGGGCGCCTACAGGAATCTGTGGCTCAGTGCAGTCTGCCACTACAGAAAGAGCAGCGCTCGACTCACATGAATAATGAAGTCAGAGAATACAGCCACAGTTCAGTCATCATACCTCTGTAACTCGCCCCGAGGCTGCTGAGAATAGGGGCCCTAATGGAAATTGAAAATGATGGAACACTTAATGAACTCTGCAAAAAAGTAAACCTGCTTTCAGTTCGGAAAGGGGGCGCTTCTATTTGTATTGTGTTGAACTACCTGTTTTTTCTGCATAAGGATGAAAATGAAAAAAATTTTTACACTCAACTGGTGCTTTGAGAGACATAACTCAGTTCAATCCATGGAAGCCTGTGGCTCCACTTTCCCCTGCCAATACATTTTGTGACCACGTGGAGCAAGTGATGGTACAAGAGGCAGTTATCTTAAAGAATGTGAAACAGCAGCATTAGAGATGAAAATGCCATGGCCACTCAGCCTCACAACTCCTCACAGCAGCTTCACATTCCTTATCTAATCTGGTGTTGTTTGCACTCCAAGCGCTGCTGGTGTCTGTCCACATGATCCCAATGAGTCATCTGAAGCTGGGAGAGCAGCATTTGGCCACATGCACACTGGACAAATTCAGAGGAGGATAAACTGCCAAGGACAATCTGATAGGACTGGGAGTTACTGAGGGTAACAACAATTACTGCTGGCCGACTCTGTTTGACAGGTAGCAGGGAAAGCCAGGGGAACGAGATTTCCAGGGCTGTGGGATAAGCCTGAGTGCTGTGTGGTGGTACAAGGCATCTTTTTCCTGGCCTAATGCTTGTAAACAAATCTGAATGGAGGTAAAAGGTCTAATAGAAGATCACAGCTGCCCTCTTGTGGTGAGTTAAACAATCAACTCAGGATGAAAATTAAAAGGTTGCATCCCTCTGCCTGAGCCAAAAAATGATTAAAGATCCTTCTGTGTATTGAGCCATATTGCTTGATTTTTATCTTCTTAGCAGATTAGGAAAATATAATGGTGTGATGCATGCAATTAAATAGAAAATGAACAATGAGTCATTTTAATATAAGGAAAAATATGTATGTCTGTGATAAAATGCATTTAGAGAAGGTTTCCTTAGAACAAGTATGAGCATCTAAAAAAAGAAATCACATCAGCATCAAAGCACAAACACTGCCAAGCTGTTCCCAGACATCACATAGACAGAAAAGTGAAAATCAAAGCATTCTGTGAAACTTTAATGCAATAAAGTAACTGTGCCCAATCTTTCCCAAGAGCTTTGTTATATGTGTTCTTAATGAAAACACCAATTTTTCTAATTAAGCCCAAATCTTTTCAGCTCTGAGATCATTAAAACCTAAATGACTTTTTATCTTTGTCAAGGGAATCTTGAGCAGCAAAGCTGACTTCCTAATTTCCACCAGGAAACTGCAGGTGCCCTCTGGCTCAGCTACAGTGTACTGTGACCACTGTTGCATCCTTGGGTCCACAGAAGGCCCTCCCATTGTCCTTCAAAGATCCTCTGTGCTTTAAATTTCACCTCTCTAGTCATCTAGCTCAGCCCTTTTCCTATGCAGATCAATAGAAACTGGATCCGTTGCTCCATGCTGCTGTAATCTGAGGAGCAGGGCAGGCCGTCGCCTGGTGCCATGTCCTGGCTCTAATGGGAGGTCACACTGTCTCCGACCCCGCACAATGGACAACCTCCTCCAGACAACAGTGGCACCAAGAGCAATCATCTAAGCGGTGCTTTGCATGCATCCAAACATGTTTAGGTCCATTTCCGTGTCGGTGGTCACATGCAATTAACCCATTTGTTCACTGAAGACCTATTCAAGCATTTCTTGAGTCATCAGCTCAGAAGTGATTAATTTAACCATTTTTATTGGTTGTAAGTCAAAGAAAGGATGACAATAGATAATTATAGGCCCATATGTGATTACCTTGAATGCAGTGTGTTATTAGTTCATTATTTGCATTATTGATTTGTTACTTATAGGACGGCTATTTCTCAAACCCAGACCATTCATGACATCCTTGGGGTATGAATGGTCTGTATGATGGTCTGTATATGAACTAAAGAGTCTTTTTGTGTTTCTTTGAAGGTACACAGATCGTCTAATCTAATGAGTACAATGAGGACTTTCCCTGCGCTTTATTAAAGCAAATGAAGATCGGAAACCGTCTAGGCTCCTGAATAAAGTTAACCCCTTGCCATGTTGCACTGTCTCAGCAGACTGATGCTGCTTGTGTTTGTGAAAGTGTGAGAGTGACAAGTCATTTATATCGTTGGTTTATGATTATAGAAACAGATGAGGATGAATAAAAGATAAAGATAAAGCAGCTGGTTAAACTTTTTTCCCCCCTATGCAAACGCAGAAAAGAATGAAGATGAGGCTGAATATGATAGGTACTGGATGTGATGACTTCAGCTTCAGGCCTCATGTGAAACCCTCAAAATTAGCCACTGTGAACCTAAAATGAGCAGCTAAAGGTGATGAAGGAAGCATATGGTCAAACAAAGCGTTTTCTAATGGAGTATTAAATATCCTCAGACATGCACTTTGGGTCCACAGCGTCCAGCTACTAAAAGCCAATAATGCATAGCACTTCCTCCAGTCTATGTCCTGTGGGAATGCCATGATGGATCTGATCAATTAGGAGCTCTTTCTGGAGCTTGCCTTGAAGCTGCGTCATCGGCCCCAAGAATGAAAATGCTCCTTCATTCATAGCAAAGCTCTCAATCTCTCATTTAGGAGAAAAAAGATGTGTGTGGTGGGGAGTAAAAAAGCAACCAAAACGTGGAGAGAGGAAACTTAAGAGACTTACTAACTTGTGTGTTTATGTGTCTGTTTGAGCGTGTAGATTTTATCAATACATTCACATCCATTTGTCAAATTGAAACAGTAGTCGTAGTCAAGTATTGATTTAAAGCTTTCATGGAAAATATTTTGATTCCGCCTGTGTAAAGGGGGGAAAAAAACAAAACAAGAGAAAGATTGGACAGACAGTGGGCACATGAGCGTAGGGGAGTAATAAAGTACCACAGCCTGCTGAAACTCTCTTACCACTCAGATTTGGGATATTTCCGAAACGTCTGTCTTGATAGGTCCTGGTGCGTCTGGGGTTCCGCGGAGATGCCCTGCGCCCTGCGGGTCCTAGGTCCGATAAGTTGTGCGCTGGGCAGAACAGACTGACACTTGTGCAGTTTTCTCTTCAGTTCATGAATTTCGTCCTCCCGGTCCGCAAGTCGCCTCTCCAAGTCCCGTATCCTCTCCTCCTTCAGCAACAAGATCTTGGCGAAGTCGTCCTCCAGGTCACTCATGTTGTAATCTGGGCTTAACTTTGCCGCTATTCTCCTCCGATGTGTTCAAAAACGACGAACTCCCAGCACTCGCACAGGTTTCGAAAACCGTTACAAATCCCTTTCTAGACACGCGCAGGGTGATGATGCTCCGAGAGTCCCCTTCACTGTCCACTTGTTTATTTCAGAAGGGGGGAAAAAAAGGCAAAGCGGGCGTTTAAAGCTGGGGAGCGGAAGGCTGATGGAGCAGCGCCACGCCACGGTCCACCAAGTCTCCGGGGACGGGCTGATGATCCCTCATTGAGATTGAGAAACCAATTACAACAGCTCTTCCTCTCAGAGGGCGCACACAGGCCGTCAAACTTGGCACTGAAGATCCGAGACAACTCCTGCAGTTCACCGCCTCTCACGCTGCAAACACACCACAGAGGAAGCCGCCGCCGCTCCTGCTGCTGCCGTCCAATATTTGTTTATGTGCACATCCTCTTTGGGCGACAAAAGCGTACACATCAACCCCCCCTGACCTAACCTATGGCAAAAATCAATTGTTCCGCACTCGCAGTCGCGTCATGGGACAGAGGACTTTAAAGCCTGTTTGCAATGTTCACTTATGGGCTGTGCACACATCAGTGAAGTGGAAGTAACCCACCTTTATGGCACATGGCCCTCATATTTCCTTACTTTGGCCTCTATATTTATACACTCCTGACAACGTTTTAGAAGCCAATGTTTTTGCTTTTTACTTTTTAATTATGAAAAAGTTTGGATACCATAAATTCATATTCATGCATGAACAAAACAGTGAGAGAAAAAAAAGGTTAAAGCTAAACAAGTCTGAAATGAACCCAAAAATGATTCATTCTTGCAGAAATTGAATTAGAATATAAAATTCATTGCAAAATATTCTGTGTGGTATCTCACTGATTAGAATGATCAGTGACTGTAACAGCAGTCCTCATCTTGTTCATCCTCCATGTGTTGGGGAGACAAAAGAGACTTCAGTAATACATCATCACTTCTGTCGCTATTCTATTAATCATTAAAAACAGACTATCCATGCACCATTTTTCATACTGTTTCAAGTGAATTAATTCATTTAGGAGGGGGAATGGGAGAGCTCACGGGTGCTAGAGAGATGTTTCATTAAGATTCGGAGTTAAAAATAGAGTGAACAGATCTTCACTTAGCTGATTTCGACACATCTCCCCCTTGTCTACTGCATTCTTTTTATCATTCCAAGCACCTCATGGGTTAGAGATGGAACACTTTAGTGTCGCTACATGCAGTGAATCTATTTTTCTTTTCTAGTTTCATTACACATTATTAGGCATTTCCCTCATCCCTGTTTATCCCCAGCTCTCCAAATGCATCTAGGAGTAGAATACCACCATAACTGGTTGTAAACCCTCATCTCCTGTGCGAGACTGGTGATAACCTGCTTAAGTCGTGCCTGGCTTGACAATTGCACTGAGAGTTATCAGGTTTGGGCTGCAGTGGTTCTTGATGGGAAACACATATGGTCTGTGTGGAGTATGCCACATGTTTAACAGTAATTGTGAGCAGCAAAGTGAATGCAACCAGCACTCAAAGGCAAGGTGAGGACCAGGGTTGTGCTGTTACCAATGAGGAAAGCAGTCATTGATGAATTATGTATGCAGCAGACACTGTGTCCATTATGGCAGAGGTAAATTAAGTGTCACCTTTTGCCACTCTATCCATATCAATAGAGGATATGTGTGCTCTGAATCAGCACAAGTGACATCCTATTCAAGAAAAAGGGTATTCATGTATTCAGACAAAAATATGGAGAATATCCTCAATCAGTTTTTCATTTAAATGTCTTTGATCTTATACTCTTAGCCCAACATCAGTGCCTGAGAGTGCTCGTTACATCGTCACCATGACTATATCAGCATCATCAGCCTGAAGTGTGTGTCTCAGTTTCCCCCACACAAGAATATGTCCATGTTTACACAAAGAGAGTAATGCTGCATTACCAGTTTCTGTTTGTGTTGACTGAGCGCTACATGGGTCATCTCCCCTGGATGGGTTAGGTTATGGATGGCAAGTTGACCTCATGGTACCCAAAGATAGATGTTCTGATTGCACACGAGACATTGGCGTTACTGAGTTCATGATTCTTTGGTGTGGCTGCTATGTAATAAAGTGTCCATGTGCTGCAGTTGCAGCATTTCTAAAGCATCTATGTATGGAGAAAATCCAATGCCCTCTTGCTCGCCTGAGGGACAGATCAGCTTACGGAAGAGAGGAGGGCAGACATTAGTCACTGTTTTCCTGTAATATACTCATACACACACACACACACACACACACACACACACACACACACACACACACACACACACACACACACACACACACACCAGATACACACTGAAGAAAGAGAGAGAGGTATCTTGGGTATACCCAGACATACGCTTGCGCGTCATTATCACCCACACACACTTGCATACAAAAATTTATGTAACCATTCACAAAGTAAAATCCCTGTAGACACCAAACACGATCATGGCAGCAGCCTGCGCGGAAACATAAGAGGAGATTTCTGTAAGTGCAGTGGTTGGATCAGTATGTCGTTACACTTCTGGAGAATCTTCCCCGCCAGAGTCCCTGATGTCGACATCTCTGCTGCAAGTCCCTGTGAGATATCAGCAGCTGGCTGCCGGCCTGGGCCCTCCATCCCAGGAGTTGTGACATGAGCTCTGGGAGAGGGTGAAGAGATGCCTTTTCCCCAAGCAATCTAGTTCTGAGCATCTCCACTACAGAAAGTTGCACCTCAAATCTTGCATTTTCACAGCAATATCATACAACAACTTCACTTTGCATAGATGTAGTCTCACTCTGTAACATGAGCTGCTGATTGATCGCTTGACTCGCAGTGGAGATAGATAGAACTAGAGCTCAGGAAATTGACTTAGCCAAAGCAATAATGATACTTCCTTCCTGCTTTCCTGCCTTAGAACCATCAAAATCAGATACCGTAGGTGAGGAGAAGGTGTATGTTCAGTGTAAGACAGCTAAAAGTCTGGAACTAATGATTATTTTCATTACTGATAAATCTAAGATTTGTTGTGCCTTTATCTCAGCCTTTTCTGTTTTGTTTACCTCTCCTTGCTCCTGTTAAAACATGAAGCTATTTTCAACTAGAAGGCTCAAATAAACCTCCTGTGTCTGTCCACCCAGTACCAGACTGCTGATACATTCAGGCAAATATTTCCTTCCAAGCCAAGAGATTGCGAGTGATGGCCTTAAACTTGGCATAAATTCATTTATTTATTTATTTTACTTATGAGGGAATGTTCATGTTGAATCTACTGAATGCATATTTTGTTTGCAAACAATCAATTTAGCTCTTATTGAAATCATTTAGATGTGCATGCTAATTCAATCTTGCAGGTCTATTGGAACACCTGAGTCCAACTGGACTCTGCACTTAATCATGATGAACCCTCTTGTTTGTATTCTTGCATGGGTTGTTCTTACTTTCAGTTGTAAGTCACATTGGACAAAAGCATCTGCTAAATTACTGTAGAATAGAATAGAATAGAATAGAATAGAATAGAATAGAATAGAATAGAATAGAATAGAATAGAATAGAATAGAATATGTTTAATCTAATTAATGTGTGGCATCACATTACAGCTGTGTCTTGCTTTATGGCCTTGCATCACATGCTAGCAATTGGATATCAACCCACTGGCCATTTTGAAATTGCACCATGGCTGATTCAGCAAAAAAAAGAATTTAGAAGATTATTGAAGGACATGAGGAAAAGAAAGAGAGAAAGGGACAGAGCAAGAAATAAGACAGAAGTCAACACTGGACTTATTTTTACTGGCTAGAGAGAGCTCAGAGAAGAGATGGGAAATAAGATGTTGAAATAGCCTTCATCAGGGGGCTCTCATGGAGGTGCTCAATAATGGACAAAGTTTATTCAGCATGTGTCTTGTATACTGTCTGTGTGATAATGATGATTAGCAAAGATAACTGAACAAAATGATGTTTCTGTCAGGGCAGTGGGGGGTGGGGCTCTTTTTTAATCTAAATATATAGTGAGAGTGTTCTGGAGCTTTCTCATCTGGGATCTTTTTTTTTAAATTAATTAAAAAATGTTTTTGTTAAGTTTGACAAAGCTTTAGTAGCATAATGACGAAGACTTTTCTCCAGATTCATAGATCTTCAGTTCCATATGTGGAAATACTGCAAAGACAAATCCTATTCAGCTTTAATTTAGCCTTTTGTGATTGCTACCCTGTAAATTCAAACTGTGTGCTTTACCTCATGTGTTATGTTTACATTCAGACAATGTTCTGTTTGAATGTTGGAAGTTGGCACCATGAATGTGGGGGACAGAAGGAGAGACTCCCACCAACTCTAATATGATCTGCTGCACTGACGGTACAAATTATGCTGCGTATGAACTTAATAAATGATCTTAGATAAACTTAATTCAATCTCTATTTATCAACTAAAGCAAATCATTTGCTTTGGTTTAACTATTGTCTTTATTGTGGTATCATTCCATGAATGCAAGACAGCAAGTATTGTGGAAGTACAAAATGTTCCATTTTTGGATCAACAGAAGCATCTGGACAGTTAAAGGAAAAATGTACTGGTTTTTTTCTGCCAGGACATTATCTGATTTTCTACGTCCATTTTTCTCCGAGTGTAAATACAAGGATAAATCATTTTAAACAAATTATATCGACATTGCTTAGCCAGGTACATGAGTCATGTCAGCACCTCTTGGTCTTTTAAAAGGCTACATCTTATATAAAGCCATGATCTATTCTGTCTTTTTCTTTTTATCAAAGATTAAACTTTTTTTCATTAAAAAAACAAACAAACAAAAAAAAAAACAACTGTACATGATAAATGTGTAAATAACCCAAATATTCTCTAAAAAGATTCAGTGTAACTGCATATTTAGTCTGTTACCTACAGACTCTGTATGTTCATCGCCTGGACACTGAGCACAGCTTTAGCTGCAAAGTGGGACTGAAATAGAAACCTGCCTGCCGATGTGACAATGGCATGACAGTAAGAGTGAGAATAGGTGCCAGTTTGGTGTGACAGAAAGGAGAAATGTGTTTGCGAGGTGAACAGAGGGTCAAGGTTCACCGGTTGGAATGCCGCACTCCTGCTGTATTCCAGGTGTGCTGCTGGGGGACTAACACTGTAAATCTTAACAACCACAGTGGCATGCATAGATCAAGAAAACAACATCCTGACTTTTTAAAATGAGAAAATACAAATGAGAAAACACGACTGCTGCAAAAAAATAACTATTGTTCAGGGAGAATTTCAGCAGTGATTTGTTACAGTTTTGTTGATAAGAAGAGCACAGCTTGAGAGGTCATGGGCAAAAAAAGTTACAAGATAAAACAGTTGGAATCTGTTTTGCAAGAAAGTTGGGTTATCTGCCAATTTTCTCTTTTTGGTGTGTTAAAGCTCCGCACCAACCGGCACTGATGAGATTCTTAACCTCGTGAGAGGGTGTTATTGTCTTCATGTTCCATCTTTCACCAACAAAATGTGAACTAAGAATAACAATCAGAAGAATATCATTATCTATTTCATGCACATAAATGAGTTATTTCCTATGTCCACAATGAAGTGGCTTAAAATAACCCCTTGTGTTGGCAATTTAAAGTGAAGTGGCATTAGCAGACATTCAGCTGAAGGAAATTATATTAATGACTGTCACATTCTTATTACTACTAGGCCTACAAACATTCGGTGTTCGACTGATCTAGAAAAAGTAGTTTGTGCATTTGTTACTTCAAAGCTGGACTAATGTAATTCCTCCTTATCTGGCTGAACCGATAAGTCTCTGTCAAGACTTGATTGGATTCAAAATGCTGCAGCAAATGTACTGTCAAGAAAAGACACATCATAATGCTGCTAGATTTGCTCCTCCTCATTGGTTAGAATCAAGTACAAAATCACAGAAATGCATTCAGAAATCATTCAGAAATTTGTAATTTTATTATCTATGGCTATTGGAATAGCTTTGGATACTTGAATGTTCTTCATGTTAAATATTGCTGCAGCATCTCTTATCACCTTCTGTCTGGGATAATCTGTTTCAGCTACCATCTCTTTTAAAATCCTTTCCCTTAAGCCCCAGTCTAACCAGGTTTTTTGGCTAATTGGTCAAAAATGTCAGTGTGAGGCAGTTTTTCTTTGCTTTAGGTGTGCCAAACTAGCCCCTAGGCAAACATTATGTAGATATTTGACTAGAGTACAAACTAGGCATTTCAGGTAGTTCAGGAGTAAAGTTTTTGTCAAAGATCCACTGGTGTGGACTCTGGGCTTTGTAACTCTGTAAACCTTTTAGCTTGAACAATAAAGCTTACTAACACACTGTGGAAACAATACATTCTTTTTCCCAATTCATCACATACTGCCACTTGCTCAATAGGTCCTCGCATACGTTTTCAAAATGTGGAGTACAATGGAGAACTCTTCAGCTCCAAAGTTATGCTCCTGCAGCAGTAGGTGAAGGACATGCACCGCCATCAGTAAATGATGACAGAGGAAACATCATTTTATAGTTTGTTACTGAAACAGGGGGTCACAGAGGAGGGGGATAAAAAGACATCCTTCTTTATTTTCACTTTTTTCCTTTTACAGTTGCCTACTACTACTACTGTTTCATTCAGGATTAGATGTACTTGGTAAAACTTAGCAAGACATCATTGTAAACCATTTAAATGCTAGATTAATTGCATTTTATTGCACAAAAGCTTTGCCCACATTTTCCATAATGCCATGGCATTGGCAACACTGCACATCCACAATTGACATTGCAGGTACCCATTTATTCTAAACACGACAAAAATACTTTCTAACCAAGTATCACATGATGAGTTGGTCATGACAACTGTTTGCTGGAAAAATGAAAAAACACAAAAAAGGATTTTATTATATTTTTCCAGCTCTGTTTCCAGGAGAGTTGAGACCAGGAGACGGAGTTGTAGTCTTACACACCTCTTTAGAGTCTAAAGTCTAATCTAATCTAAATTCTACATGTATGTTTCAAAAGAAAAAAAAACCCACCATACCAAGATAACGCCACTATTGCATGTGACTGACTTTATAGTTATCGATTGATGATGCTTCCCAGTCAGTAAGGTGCTTTGTCTTCGCCTGGTGGATAAACTGAATGGACACATGACAGCAGAAGAAGACATTAAAACAGATAGACAGCTGTTGTCATGACTCTTTATCCCTCAGCCTGTCATTCCATCGAATCCACTTGAGACAACTCCGTTGTCGGTCAACTTCCTTTTGTGGAGAAAACCAAGGCTGTCCTACCCCGCTCACTCAAGTGAAACAGGATTTTCTTCTCTTTTTTCTTTTTTTTTGCTCTTCTTCTAGACTTCTTTTCACACCTGTCCTAAACTGTCGGATACCACACCGTCAAGAGGCAGCAGGGGAAACAGTGGAAATGTTGTCATTACAGAAATAAATCAAAGGCTTACGTTTGATGTTCCTGCATATGTTTCTTTCAACCGTACCAAGATGTCCGGTTGTTTAAACAGCCGACACACAGGTTGTGTCCATGTGTCTAATTCATCGTGTAAAGATTACATTTATTTATCGGGGGGGGGAGGGGGTTCTTTTTTTTTTTCTCACTTTGTGACTAACCTCATTTTAAATCTGTTTCTAAAAGGGCTGAATTCTTCATATTTGTGTTGACGTGTGGGCAAAGCCTCGCCTGCAGGGTTACGCTAATGCAACAAATAATGGTGGGACGTAAAAGCAGTTCAGCGTGTAAAGAAACGATCCCATTCACATCTCCTGTTTACCTTACAGACACGAACACAGTTTCATTCTCACCGTCTCTGCCGGTCTTCCTTTATGTTTGTTTGAACATGTTTGAAAAGGTCATCACCTGCGACACATTTTCGGTGCCTGAGAGGCTCAGCTGTGATGACTTTTCCTTGAAGCTCAAGTGTGTTGCATAAAGTGGTAGTTTGTGTCCAGAGAAGCCCAAAAGCTGTAAACACACCTGAGTGATGAGTCACGTTACTGGAGAGCTGGGACCTACAAGTATGCTTTTATCAGGATGTTTGCAAGGAATGTGTCTAGTGGAAAGTTGTTTTGGAGAGAGGGAGAGCACGTTCCTCGCAGGGTGTGGACCATATGGAGACCATGTCAGGCCTAGGGCCAAAAAATCTCAGTCTTATTCAGAGAGCTTCAGCACAGAAATCAGTGGCTGTTTGCACAAAACTTTCATGTGGCTCAATCTGTTTTGTAATTTAGGTCATTGTGTTTGGGTTTTCTTAACCATTAGATAGAGGGTAATTTGAGCTGTGATATCTTGCTGAAAAAAGTCGCCAAAATTTGACACGATCTGTCTGATCCTCTGTAGCACTCAGTCTAACCACTTCTCACTTATCAAAACTGCTACTTAAAACCACAAACAAAGCTTCATGACTTGTTAGTCGTCTTCATTTTATTGAACCATAGCTGGTAATTTTCAAATACAAATTTGTTTCAACAATAATGCTGCATCATTTCAGTTCTAGTGGTATTACGTGGCCTTTTTAGTGATTGTACGATTCTTGGAAACCTTAAAAACTATCGATGTTGCTGTTGTTGTATGAGAATATGTTAAAATCCAATAAAAACATTTACATTAAAAATGATATTATTTCTCTTTTCAAATCAAATAGGCTATTGCTTGATTCTGTACTAAAATCTCTTGGATGGAAAAGATTAGGAAAGTTCTGTTTCTGGTGAAGTTTTCTATGATGAAGAATATATTAATAGATTAATGTTTCCTAAGTGTTTGAATAGTCCGTTTCTGGGTAAGGGTTGATTTTCCTTATTTGCCCTGTGTGCATTATATATGAGCGAGGTGTACTGATATTCTGGCTAATGGAGATGTCAGAAAGACAACATCACAGGTCTTCAGTGAGATAAAAGGCTTTGTTTGCTCCCATACGTTGCTCTGGAAATGCCTTCAAAGCTCTCTGAGAAGTCTGCATTCTCAGAATACTTGGTAAGCCAAACCTGACCTGACCTCCTCATTGAAGCAGACACCACCTCTGATTACAGCTACATTGCATCATCATGCTAGTAACTTGCCTTGAGATTAGCATGGGAAGTTATAGCAACAGTCAGGTGTAATGCCAAAAAAAGCACCCCTGGCGTGAAAAGCATCCCTTCTCAATGAGCGCAGTGACAGCATCTCGCCTGTAGATGGAGTGTATTCATTGTTACCTTTAAGAACTTATCAAAAGCCTGTTGTAGCCTGCTGATAAAAAAGAATACACTTATGT
>JBBBVU010000017.1:17044985-17065565 GCA_037177055.1 Atherinosoma microstoma
TATATATATATGAGAAAGTATGCAATATTTCTCGCTAATCACACATTTAAATAATTTAAATATGTAAATAAAGCACTCAAGTTAATATATTAGTTTTCCACACTGGGCAGCACAGTCTCAGCTCTGACCTCTAGAAGTCTAAAGATGCAGCTACCGGACCCCAAATTCCTCTGGCGCATGCCTATCTCTGCAGGGTTCTCAACACACTAAATGTAAACTTTCCATCACCGAAGGAAGGAGATAACATAAAGTTATGATTAAGGTTGTTGTAAGCGTCTGGAGCCAGCTTTGACAAGACACTTCACTTCAACATACTCGTAAAAGCATCTAAAGATAGAGATGGATGGTGGTATGGACCGTGATAAATCAGTAGGAGACCCCGAAGACCTGACAAGAAAGGGACCTGAGGTGGTGTAGCTCAGCATGCAGCCATTATGTTGCTCCTCACTCTCTCATTGAGCTAAACCTTTCTCATGATACTATGACCCAGAGCAGAGACCTGGTTTTACAGTGTTTTGCTTCACACTTGGAAGCACTGGGGCTAAATATTTGATGGTCTAAACAGTGATTGGCTTACAGTGCCACAGCAGGAGAACCCTCTCCTCCTGCAATAGCTGATCTTGGCTGCTTGGCACCCAAAGGGCCTCCACATTCCTGACTCAGCTGGACATTCAACAGGCCACCACCTGCAGCACGTCAACAGACTACACAGGTTTAAGCAACCCCCACTGTCTTTAATGTGAAACCATTTACCGTCACCCTGAACTGGAAGGTGCTATAAAAACAGAGCTTGAAACTACTCACGGGACCTGTGAGTGAACATTGTAAAGGAATAACTGAAAAAAAAGAAACAGCACAGGCAAAGACAATAGTTTTTGAATATCTAAATGCTACAAATAATAATTTAAAAAAATGGCACAATGCAGGGAACAGAGATCCTACTACATTAAAGAGACCATATCCAAAGTCCCAGAGATGTTGAGGACTAAGAACATAGATTAAAGTTCTAAACGAGAGACAGATGTGTTTGACTGACCTTTGCCTGTGGCTGTGTGTGCAAACAGGGGGAAGAAGAACCCTGGTGTCTTGTCTTCAACTGTCACTCCTGAGCCCAAGTGGGAAACATGCCCTTACTCCACCTTTCAGTCACATCCGCTATCTTTACAAAACCATTGCAACAGCTTTTGTTTCTCTCCAATCCTTTGTCTCAGTCCTGTTGTCATTTTGCTCAGGTAAGTCAGTGCATGGCGGCCATTGAGAGCTCGAGTGTTTTTTTTAAGTTCTCTTGTTGAAAAGATTAAATGAAAAAAAAAATTCATCATTGATTTACTTTGTCTTTGATGTTTGATTTAAGAAACCATCCTTCAGCAAGAAGGAGCTGTCTCAGTCTTGTTTGCGTGCAAATGTAAATTGTATATTTGCATATCAAAGACAGGACTGCTAGATCTTAACTGCTGCTCCTCTTGGGTTTGTTGCTCATTTGCGCTGCATTGCAGTTGCCTAGTAGCCGATGACGCCCTCTTTGAGAATCATTTCCAATTGACATAACATGGTGCCAGAGGAACTCACCGAAAATAGCTGGACGGGCCTCGGCTGGCAACTCCTCACTAATGTAATAACTGCGAGCTGATTGGTCATCTCTTTCTTGGATGTGTCCAAGTGTGAGAAATATCAACAGACAGAGTAGCATTGTATATGCTTGGATGAATCTGTGCCAAATGTTTATTATATAACAGTATGTTGCAACTTCACCCTGCATTTTGTCAAGAGAGACCCTGGTAAAAAAAAAAAAAGGAAAAAAAAAAAGAGAAAAAAAAGCAGTCAAATCTGACCATGTTTTCTGGTTGACAGCATATCCACCATTCACCAGTGGAGAGGAGGGGAAGAGGGACAAGACGATGACTCAGCCTGAAAGAGTGTTGGGAGATATGTGGTTGGAAGTTAGGCATGGCTGCTGGGAAACACTCCAAGTCTTCATGTTCCAGGTGTGATCGCTCTTCATTTGCACGTGCTGCAGTAAATCAGCTGTGCAAGATTCTGTTATGGCAACCATTGACTCTGTGTAAGATCATCCAGACAAACAGCACAACTTGTCATCTAGTGAAAATATACTTTGCAGAGTTTCTTTGGTTTCTACTTCGTAAGATATGCCAAAAATGTTTATCTTTATGTGAGCTACTTTATTTGCTCATAAAGTATTTTTCCAAAGAGCAGAAGTTGAAATTGCCACGGCAAGTGGGTGTAATCATTAATTCAATAAACTTGGAAAGATCAAATATATATCACAGCAGGTAAAAAAAAAAAAAAAGGTGCAGAGTGTAGCCAGTGACTGAACTGGTTTATAATGATAGTTTGGTTTGATCAATCAAGGTCTTTGTTCCTCTTAGCCAGAGACGCATACGGGATGGATGTTTTCTTACGTTAACAACTGTACCCTCTATATTTGCTCATTATTTTGTTTTTATAATTTTGAATTCATTGAACAAACATGACAGTCACAGCGTTACATAAGACTTTGTAGTCCCTGCTCACTGCTGACATTTCCATGTTTACCTGTGTTCTGTCCAAATGCCATCTCAGAGCTAAAAAGTCACAATGTTGCCTTAGTTCAAAGGCAGCCCTCTCCTTTTGTGGATTTTTGAGGCTTTGGGTGTTTGAAAAGGATCCACGTGCAGCAGTGAGCCAGAGTTGAGCTTTATGCACAGTGTCACAACACAGCAAAGAATCATCATGAGTGTTTCTTGTCAACCCACTGAGAATCATCAAAGAAGGAGAAAATAAGGAGAGAAAAGCCCACTTTAAGTTGACGATGCATTTATATATATATATATTTTTTTACCATCTTTTGAAATAATCCTTTACTCACTGTTTTCCTGCAAACAAGCCTTTCGAATCCCACTCAGGTTTGGTTTCTGGCATGTTCTCCTGAAGCAGGAACCTTTTTTTAAAATTTATACTGACTTTTTTTTTTAGTTAGTTAATATCCAGAGTACGATTTAAAATATACACATTTAATGTATTTAGGAGAACCATATAGCAGATTTCACAGTGTTTTTTTGTGACTAGAGAGTGAGATATAAAGCCTTAATTAGTGGGTTTGAAAGTAGGTTGCTTTTTGAAACTTTGGGGAGACTGAGGATTTTAGCACCTTCAGCTGTATCAAGTCACTCTCACAGCATTTACTGCATTGTTGTTCACCACAGCAGGGAGACATTTTTACAGAAGATCTAACAACCTGTATACAGCATACATGCACTAAATGATAGATACAGATATTTCCCTCACATAGACCATAGAAAATACTTTTAAATGTTAAAAAACTGAGCTAAAGAAAGATGAATGATATAAATACATTAATTAGATAAGTCACTATTGACTACACTTTTCACCCTACTATTCATATTCAATTCAATTCAGCTTTATTTGTATTGTGACAATTCACAATAAAGTCACCTCAAGGCACTCTACAGACATGATCCAAATCAAGCCAATCCATTGGGATCCCATTAAAACAAATCCATATTAGTCCAATTTATAATGATACAAGCCAGTTCATAAAGAATAATTGCCTGTCTAAGGAAACCAACAGATTGCATCAAATATTATTTTTGATTCAATGCCCCATCCTGAGCATTCACGGGGCACAGGGCGACAGTGGAAAGTCAAAAACAGCCTTTTAACAGTAAGGAAAAACCTCCTTGCAGAACCAGACTCAGGGAGTCATCTGCCTGGACTGGTTGGAGGTGGAGAGGACAGAGGGACCAACATGGAATAATAAGGTATTGTAGTAGTCTAGCCTAGTAGTAACAAATGCCTGGACTACTTATTCTGCATCTCTCTGTGACAGGATGTCCTTTATTTGAGCAATATTACATAAATGAAAGAAAGCAGTCCTGAACTTGTTTTATATTTGAGTCAAAGCACAGATACTGGTCAAAATAGAGCTGTCATAATGGTGAAATCTTAAGGACTTATTGTCACACAAAAAAATTTGATTAATGTTGTTATTCTCATTCTCCATTTATGTAAGTCTCTGTTAGTTTTACATTACTAGTACATTTGGGCTCTCTTTTTTTCCCCTTTGAGTTAAATCAAAATGTAGCAATGTCTACTGTGGCCAACTTTATGTTTACATCAGGATATTCTCATTGAAATTTACCTAGTTAGAATAAGAGGCTAATAGCAGCAAGATCATCAGTTAGTGCCATTAGAACATCACAGAAAAAGAGAGCACAAATAATGGGGGGGGGGGGGGACTATGGCAACCAGATGGAATAATCAAGTACATGCCTGTCTGTGAGTTAATGGTCAGATAAGCAATATCATTCAAAGGATATTGAAAGTCAGCCCAAGATTTGCACAAACATGTCTGCAACCTTTCCGACCGAAACCCTTTATCAAAAAGGTGCCACTCATCCTAATGTCTTTTGAAAGATAATGCACTAAAATCGGGCTTCCAGGTAGAGTGGTGATATGACTAAATGTTTGTTTGGTTTCCTCTGCAAGCATTGGTGCTGAGCTCTGATGACAGATGGCACAGAAACTGTTTCCATCAGTTGTGAGAGCGTCCCCTCAGTTGGCATCAGCTGACATTTGACATGTTACATCACACAATATGTCATCTGAAATAATTCCAGCTTGGCTACGGACTTCTTCAGGCCCACTCATGATGAAGGATGTGTAAAGATATAGTGTGTTCCAACTTGAGACCAGCTGGAGTCAGAAATCAGTCCTCAGACCTTCGTTTGTCTGGAGGGAGGCATCCACCTCTGAAAACCACCTCCTTGTCATATTGGGTGTAATGACTGCCAGTCACTGAGTCACCTCTCCAGTGGTAGATGGACTGAGACTGCAATGAGATTCCAAGCAGACAGAGGCTTCAGGGAGCGCTGGCACAACTGACAGAGCGTGACAGAATGAGCAAGCTCTGAAGCGAGGATAAACTACGATGGTTGGCAGGGAAAGGGAGAGGGGGTGGGGAGGTGATGCGGCCGTGTCTTTAAGCCTTGATCATTTCTTGGCCTCTGGAGATGCTGTGAAAGCCTGATGGTTGGGGGCATGGCATTACATCTTACCAGCACTAATAACAATGTGTGAGATGAAAATAGCTGCTTTCATTACCGCTGCGATAGGCTTCAGCAGCGGCCACGTTAATTTCAAACTTTGAGCACTTTGATTACGTCGTCTCTTGAGAGAAAAAACCTGAAATGAAAGTTCAGAAGAGCAACAGCATCCAAGTTCTGCTTTTTATCAGCGGATTTTTTTCACATGCATTAGATATCTGTGAAGAAATCCATTTTTAAACATATTCATCTTTACAAGACACCTAACAATCAACTGACTTGCTATAAATGTATGTGTATCTTTGTTTCCAATAAGTAAAAGTACAAGGACTACAGCTCTGTACACAGTGTGACAGCTTTATTATCAAATCCTTGCTTCTCATACCACCCACTTTCTAAGCCATCCATTAATAGACAAAACTCCATTCGTACTCCATCAACGTTATCTACACAGACTAAGTATGGTATTGCATTGAAAGACCACAGTACTGCTCAGAATAGAATAGAATAGAATTTTCTTGTGAACCCATGAATCAGTTGTTACTCTTGGCTACAGGGCCTTGAGGGAGAGTAGGACAGTGTGTTACAACAGTCATGTTAATGTAAAAAGAAATAATCACAAACAGAAAGGCAGTACATTTTCTTAAGTGATTGATGGAGTGAAAAAAAGAGTGGCCAGATTAGAGAGCAGTCTGCTGAAGCATTGATGCCAAAGCAGACTTCTTTTTCTCATAAAAATGGCACCATTCACTTTGACTAAATATGATTTAAATAAAACTAAACTACCGAAGTCAAAAAAAATTTGACACTCTGGACTACCAAATCAAATGCAAGCCGACTGTAATTAAGAACACCACATAGTTAGAGCCTGCACATCTGCATAATTACATTATATTTTCAGACACATTAAGGTGTCTCGAGAGTATAACTCTGGCCTATTTAATGAAGTCAGCTGAAACTAGATGTTTACAACACAGACTCTCTCCTCCCTCTCACTTACTTCAGTGTGTACAGTAGTAATGTGTGTGGGAGTTTGGCTTGGCAGGCCAGTCCAGTCTCTCCAGAATACCAGCAAAGTCTCCTGTGGACCAAGGAGCCAGCTCAGCTCAAAATAAATACATACCCCTTTTCAACCAAGGAATTATGAGGACCTCTTGAACTCCTGGCCATCATCTGCAAGAACACTCCATATAAACCCACTAGCAAAAGTTTATTATCAGACGAGGTCATGTTCTAGTTTTATTTGGGTCTCTTGCAAACCCCCAAGAGGCTGCTGTGGCCAGAATTTGCGATGATCAATCAGCTGCTTTGATAATCTGCACAACAAATTTCTCTGGTAATGTTTAGAGTTCAAAGAGAACTCCACATCATTCCTGCACTTCTTGACTGAAACTAGGTTAAAGTCATAAGTAAACTTTTGGTTGTCTTGAAAACTCATCTAATTTACTTTTTCTCTGATAAAGTTGAGACATATTTGAGTGCTTCATGACAGACTATTTTTATGTTGTGGCTGTGTTTATGCTCCCCTCCACAACAGTGTCTTAGCACCATTAAAGGAGAAAAGAAAAAGAGAAGAATTGGAGCAAGGTCAGATGTTTGATGTTCGAAAAATAAATATATATTGCTGGCACGTCACCACACTTTACAAGGTTGGATTTATCTCATCACTTTATACCTGTTAAAAACCTGCAGTGGACACCCAAAATTTAAATAAATTGAGTCTCTTCAGAAGTAAGGAACATGCCGATCTGTTTACTGGTGGCATCTATGGTTAAATAAGCATGGTCCAATTCAGTTCCAGCCTTAAAAAGCATGTTTTACAAGTTTTGTGATGCAAGTTTGCCATCTTAAAGTTGTACTGTGTAACTTTGGCCTTCAGAAATCATTACCAGCAGGGGGAAGAGTTTTACCAGAAGGAGTTTATGTTTACATCGGTATTCAAGATGAACTTATTCTTTTACAAGTCCCCCCCCCCCCAGTCTACTAGCTCCTGAAAAACTGGTTTGTAAAACTGGTGGAAAACTAGAAGATGCTGCAACACAATTCTCATCAATGCTGACATTTGTGTTTGATTCTAATGTGAAGTGTCACATTTAAAAAACTTTTTGTTGCATTTGTATTGTCGCAGTTCAATGGGAGCCGCTGAATTACTTCAACGCTCCACCACTGACACTTTGAGCTGAAAGTTGCAAGTTAACATAAAAATAGGTAGAACATCGACAGCTTGATCATTTGTTAACTGCCAGATCCAGGATTACGGTTTCTTCTTTAAATTCAGTTGGTTTCTGAGCAGATCAGACACGATGGTGACTCATTAAGGGGTACAAAATGTTATTACAGTACAATCCAGACCACCTTGAAAACCTCTCGGCAATAAATTTCAACTTCATAGTAAATCATGTTGAAAGTATTGCTTTTCCAGTTCTATTGATAGCTGGAGTAGAATTTTTGATATTTCAAATATCTATAATTACAAAGAGTGGCTATTATATTTATTTCCTCATAATTTAGAACTTTATTTTCAAGTGCTTTTTTTTTTAATTTAGAGTATTGTACCTCTTTTTACCTGGTAACATTGTTGTTTCTTCTTTACACATTTTACCAATAATAATCATAACACATCTTTTTTACTCCTCACTACTTGTGATTTGGAAACTAGTATTGAGCAATAAAGGTGCACACGGTATTTTACCCACGCCTTCAGGTGCTTTGATTACGAGTAAAACTTTTGAAAATATCAAAAGCTCCAAAATGTTGGAGCTGCAATCTGAAACAAAATATTGATCTGAATCTGCAGATTTTTTTGATTTAGACTCACTTAACTGTTCAGTTATGAATGCACTGCTCTTGTTTACCTTCATGGCAACAGAAAAATGCTGTATATTTCCTTGTCAACACTAAGCTGCAAAGACATAAACAGAGAGAAGCTGATAAACACAGTCACACATCTAGAGGCCAAAGAAACAGCTGCTTCACGCAAAGCTTAAAGAGGATATTAGATTAATTCATCATTTGTTAAAGAGTAACTTAAACCAACTGTTGCTCTTCAACTACAAAGCAACTATTTGATCACTATTTGGAACTGAAATGATTCAACGCCTTTGTTGTGATATGTTCCACAGCCACTAGTTTAAGTGTGTGTAGGTGATGTGTGTTTATGCAGTTCAGTTTTCTGAACAGGTTGACGATAAACAGATGAGCTAGTGCTGCAGGAGTACTTGTGCATGAAATATAAACTAGACCTGTTTGAAAGGTTAAAAAGAGGCTTAGAATGAGCAAAGGAAATAACAGTGTCAGACATTGTCAAGCACAAATGACAGTGGAAGAGAAAACATTATAAGAGAGGCAAACTCTCACTAGACTGCTCTTATTTACTGTATGTGACTCAATGTGTCCATCTGCTGGCTGTTAGTGGGCCCGCCATGACATCATCTTTTTGGCACAATGAGTTGACACAAATCTGTGTTGAAAAAACAAACTAGGAAAAAAATAAAAAAGCTAATTATCATGAATCAAATACATCATAGTAAAAGATTTTATTCAAAAACATCCCAGTCCTTAAGCATATCTTACAAACATTATGTTTACACTCAAAAAGACATAAAATGGATGACAAGTTTATAGAGAGAAACTAACAAGAAATCTTAATTTCTTCAAAAAACAAGCATAAAAAGAAACTTAATTGGCAAACTACAAGACAAAGTTCATTCTTATCCAACCCCTCTAACATTATTGTAGAGCTGTTTTAATCAAACAGCAACACAAATTAAAATATGGCCATATGTGAGGAACTCACTGTGCTCTTAAAAGCCAAGAAATTGTTCTCATGAAAAATCAAATGATTGGACAATGCCACGGGAAGAGGACTGAGGCTATACTGTCATTACTCTCAAACTTTAAGACTCCTGTTGGCATTGAGAGCTACTGACTCCATAATTTCACTTTTAAACTATGTTATTTTTTTTCCACCTATGACATGTTGAAGAATTTATACACATCCTTTGTTATTTATTTGAAAGTTATACAATGCAAAGATTAGTGCACTTCAAAGTTACTGATTCGAATCTGAAATCTCAGTTTAACATAAGTCTTCCCCTATACATAAACTAGTGTAATACTCTTTACAGTTCAGTTAGCTGCACAAAAAAAAAAAATAAAAATAAAAGAGTCAAACCTATACATAATTAGGATTAATATGGATGCATGTTCACATTCATGGAAAATATGTTTAGACATTTATGGTCAAACAAATCACAAGTTCTGTTGATCGGAACATTATCTAAACATTCAGCTTGTTCCCCACAAGTTCCACACTGGGTGCCCACGAGTTAGAAAAAGAAGGTAGTTTTGGTGTACTTGACACTGAGATGTACCCTTCATACTATAAGAGAGCAGCTTAAGTATAAGAAAAAAAAAAGCACACATTTGTTACAAATATATTCAGAGACTTTGTCTAGATCATCTGCTTTCAGACCGTTAAAACAAACTTCCCATTACACTTTTCTCTCCCTCCATCATCACCCAAAAGGCGACAACACAAGACAATGAGGTTAATTTTGATCTAGAACCGGGACTCCATGTGAGGAACAAGAGAGGGGGCTTGTTATCTCCCAAACAAGAGATGCCGCAATGATGCACAAGACATGTCCAAGTCCAGAATAACAACTCTAAACTCTGCGTCTTAGAAACACTGCTTAAGTGACATCCAGTCAGACAATAATGTTTTCCGATACCTTTGTCTGGTAGAACGAGCAACCCACAGGACCATCAGTAATCTGGCTTTGAACATGGCTGGTGGTGGTTAAAAAAACCAACCAAACTAATTTAATAAATACATTTAACAGTCATTTGTTTCCGTTTGAACAGCATTAATAAAGTAAGCACAAACGGACGTCAGAAAGCATTAATAAACAGACAGGGTGTTTCACTCACTGCACCTAATTTTGGGAAGACCAATCTTCAGGTAAGGCTGGCATAGTCATTTTTATACATTCACGGGAACAAGACTGTGACCATGTCACGGCACAAGGTTGCACCGCAGCAAAGACACACAGGACAAAGTACTTGAACTGCTTTACAATCAAGCTAAGAAAGGCACTGGATTAATGCTATACCACATTAAATTAGTATGATCTCAGTTATCCATCTTGAAAAAGATAAAAATCTAAAAATCTTTTGTTGGACATCATTTGCTTTTGAAAAATAAAGTTTTACATATTTAGAAAAAATATTTTTTTGCACCTTTGAATCATTTTAGCAAGGACAGTTTACAAAAGGAAGTCGTTTCGCATCAAAAAAAAGAAAAAGAAAAAATACTTATGGTGTTTTGGTTATGAAATAAGCATCTGATTGACCCTAACTGCACTAAAAATCTAAGAAAATGTCAACATTAATTATGCTTTTGTGCTGAGAGGGTAAGTATTCTGACCAAAAACCTGTCAGGTTGTTGAAATGCTTCATAGATCTTTTACTAAAGGAGAAATGTATGTGACCTAAGAGAAACAAACAAAAAGAAATAAATAGTGCTCTGTGTTGATAAATACTACCAGAAGAGAAAAAGGACAAGAAAAAGGGGGAAAAAAAGGAAAAAAACACTAGATGGGTCACAGTGCTACCCATTTGGACATTTGCCTGCTAGCAGAGGTTAAAGGACAGCGCTACATAGAACTGTGCCATCTTTGATGAATAAAAACAGCACTTATTTAAGTCACAGTCCTCGCTTGCTTTGACTCGACAGCCGTCATTGTATATCCAGTCTGCTGTATTTCACGCCGCGGCTCCAATGCAACGCTCGCCATGAAAATGGCAGCTGATAGTTCCGGGGGACCATGCCATTTACGTTTTCTTCAAAGAACTGGAACATTCTATACCACCACACCCGAGAAAATGGGTTGCTCTGGGACATTTCCTTCAGAGTCTGAAACAGAACAACAGAAACTTAAGCTGACTATTGTAACGATAAAAATCTGAACCATCACTTGATATTTGTTTGACAATCTTGGTGTCATTTCACATTGTGTCAGTTGGGCTCTCTTTTCACACAATAAGTCAAACAACTATGAGCAGGTTAAAAGAGGAATATATAATATAGTATACTTACTATTTGATACCGATAAGTATGCAAAGTTGAACCAGTTGATGAGCACAGAATTTGTAGTTCAATCTTATTGAACTGTTCACAAAGAAATGTACTTTGGCTCTGCAAACAAAAACAACATGTGCACTCACCTGCTGGTTGGCCATAGTGTGGTACCACCAGAAGAGACGTGTAGTTATAAAATATGCCACAACCACATCCACAGTGTAGTGGTCGTGAGCCAGAAGGATGCAGAAAATCCCAACAGCACTCAAGCTCCAGCAAATCCAGTGGTACCACCAGAACCGCTTGGGAGAATCTGAAAATTACAAGAGACACAAGTTAAACCAAATGTACTTGATCCACAAAATATGAATTCTAAGTCAGACTTCGTCCATTAAAACTGATATTGTATTAAAGTTTGCATTTGACTTTAGGCTAAATGAGCCAAGCAAGCGACTTCAGCAAGAAGTGTTGCTTAAAACTTTCCCCGTTTGTATCACTAGATGTCAGGTTTGGACCAATCTGGCTAGCCATGTGATAAACTGTAGAAAAAGAAAATATTTTTTCCCCCAAAATTAAAAAAGAAATGTAATAATCTATCTTCTTTGACCAAAAAAGCCCTGCTGTTGCAACGGCTCCCCCACAAGTTGACTTAGTGAGAAATAAATAACCAAGCATCTCTGCTAAGGAACAGAAAGTGGGGTTGTGTGCAGCCTTTAGATGGTAAAACCACAATGGTGAGATGTTGAATACAACAAATTTCCTGCCCATCTCTGAAACTACAAGTTCTGCTAACTGCAAGATGTGTCGTGCCAAAGCATCCTCACGCTACAATCACTGAGATGCAGGCACTAAATCATCTCTGGTTAAATTGAGTAAACAGCAATTTCCTCGTCATCAGCTGCCTTAAAATTGACACGTAAGGACTTTAAAAAAAAATAGTTTGGACATTAATTAAATGTTAGAATAAGGTGTTGTTAAAACAATCGGTAAACTAATTATTCATTTTGAGGCAAGACACTGAGGTTCTAATGACCAGAAAGGTTCAAACTTTCTCTACATGCTTACAGTCCAACTTACACTCTTTGATGAAGAGGTATGTGAGAGTTAACATGACTGTATGACCACTATACAGATAATCTCCACACATTGTGTGGGACCCTGTGATGGATAAGCCTCCTCCGGCAATCATTTTCATTATTCGTCTCATCTGCGCCTCCCAGTTCCCAAGAAGCTGAAAAAAAAAGACATATCATATCACCTTTAAATTATAATCCAAACAGAAAATATCAGTGGTGTGTGTTAAGGAAGTAATGGAAGGAAGTAGTGTATAAAGCATGGAGATCTAATCTTATTTTCCTGTTGTTGTTTTTTTTAACATTCTTACTTGGAAAAAAAAAAAAAACTAATTTCATTAATTATGTCATGAAGTGTAAAATACAAGTTAATTTTTCACTCAGAGTACCAAATAAAACAAAGTATAAAATAATGTGTATTAACAGTGGAAGTTTCCAAAGTGAAAATATGCATTTGCCTGAATTAAGAAATCTAAGCATTTAGCTGTAAAAGAACTAAAAACCTGTGGCTCTACATAAGAAATGGTAAGACATGTTTATAGACTCAAATAATGAAGCAATCAGTTGTTTTTTTCTTCAGACTAAACTCTTCCGACTTTAATATGCAGCATTGTTTATTTAGCTGTTACTCAAAAGGAAGTGTTGCAATGTCCTGACAGAGCAGCAAAGGATATAGGGTGCAGGGTCTGAGGGCGGTGCCTGACTTTAACCAGTTATTCACATCCCTCTGTTTATGACTACGTTTATTTGAGAAACAATGGCATCATTGTTCAGGCTTCCACAAATCCTATCAATATAAAACTTTTTTTTTATCCCAATAATCTGCAATAAAACATTTCTGATGTTAGTTTTTTCATTTTTTTTAACAGCTGGATTTCTGCAACCCATAATGCTAATGCTTAGTTTCAGCAGTACACACTTGAACAAAACCCTATGAGCTCTACAATGCAAATGCTGCACAATAGAATTTGACATCATCTGTGTTTACCAGGGTTTTTTTTTCTATTATCAAAAACATTAAATCAAAAATATATTAATCTAAAAGGAAATAAAACATCTCTTTACATAAAAAATAAAGCAAAAAACAAACCAAAAACATTGCTTACAATCAGCTGTTAGTGGAAAACACTCAGAAGTTTTCAGTCTACAAGAGATTTCTCTCTCTCGCTCTGTTTTTTCTCCCCTCCAGCTATACTATTCAGTCAATTATTTCCCAAGGACAAAATATAAAAAGTGGATGTATTATACCTTTGGAGAGCATTTAAAGTGCATCCCAGGAACAGGAAGAGTAGTGATGTACATTGTGATACACCGGTACAGATAGAGTGTTCCCACAATGAAAAAGAATCTCCTGCCTATAATTGACCTGAAAAGAAAAAAGAAAAATACAATGAAAGTTGCTATATTTTGACTCAAAAATAGTTTAGCTGAGTGAAGATCATATTTAGAAGTTACAAAATAACTGTACCTGTGCTTCAGCAGAATCCACTGTAACAACCAGAGTCCTACCAGCAGCATGCCATTAATCTCACAGATGGAGAAGGCCCACTCCACCCTGTCAAACAGGTCGAAGAACTTGTCAGGTAATGGTGGTGTATGCTCCTTTGGTGGAACTCTTTCATGGACCACTGAAATGACTATGGTGGTGGTGACAAAGCAAACTACTGCGTAGATGAATGCTATCCCTGTCTTCCCCCACTCTGTAGGGAACGAGGACTGTGTAGCTTCTATTGTAGGCATGGGGATGTGGACCATCTCCATCCCAAAGTCTTTCCTCCCCAATGTACCATTCCTCTGAGGTTTACTAATTCCATTAGGAAGTCCACCAATATGACCATTTGCATGACCATTTTTGTGAGCCTCAATATGGCTCTCAATTCGAAGCGTCTCAAGACGCTCTAAGAGCTGCTGTCCACCGTCAGATGATACCAGCAAGAGTGGAGGCCTCTGGAAATCTGCCTCGGTGAGCCCAAGAAGGCCAGGCCCATCTTTCTGACAGAGGGCATCTATGTACTCTGGCATTCCCTCTTTGCTCAGCCAGTTAGAAACATCCTCTGCTGACCATGTCACTACCTTCTTCATCTTGGACAGCAAGCAACGTGAGGGCTCAGGAGGGACCTCTAAAGCGAGGGCAAGGTTTAAAAGAGGACTGACTGTCTATGGGGCAGCAGTATGATGTCTCCAGTTTTGGCACATGGTGTGTCTTGCATCCAGAGGGAATCCAGGCTCCTTTTTAGGTGATGAAGAGGAAGGCGGCAGGCCTTCTCAGGGTTAGGGCCAACAGATAATTGGTGAACCAGCGACGCCTTCTTCACCTCGCCAGCTTTTTCAGCACCCTGTTACAGGAAAGAAAAGATGCAGAGTTAGAATGGAGTGTCAACAATCATATCTGCTTCCAAATGCTCCTCAATTTTCAAGAACATGGAGCTGCCTGTTTTTGTTTCTTTTATGTTGTTGTTTTTGGTTTGTATTTCCTTGCCAAAGAAGGTCAAATCATCTGATGGGGATTTCAAAAGATGGAATGTGGAGAATGAGAAAGAAGATGCACCAAACTGGGAAGAAATGAATCGAAGATCTGCTAGTTAAAAAGGCCTGTATTGTTACCACCAAATCAAACCCTCATTTTGGCTTTATATTAAAAGGTAACAAATCATAATATTTCAAGTAGTGGTCTGTTTATTTTATTACAGCGTAATATGCAGTATGTTTAATGACTCAATACATCAATAAAGATGTGTATGAACTAATTTAGAAATAATTTTCTTTCACTTACTATGTTTTGTTTTTCAAGTATTAAGAGTACATCCTGAACTGAGCTTGGCAAAAAAAATATTTTGAAATTAGATCAAATTTAAATTTATGTCACTCTCAGTTATTAGCATTATGCATTTTCAGCCAATCCATTGATAGAGAAACTGGCCTGTCCCTCAGCACAAACAAATATGATGCCAGTTTGTCTAACTATCCCATCACAATACATGACCATTCATTACCACAAAAGATTGTTTGCACACCAGCAGGAAACGAGAATGAAAGGAAGTGGGGAAAAATGAGTGGACTCAATCGGAGACATGAAATGAAGGGTGAGACTGAGATTGTAATTACATTATCCTCCAAAACTGTAAATTATTTTACTATTTAAAATAGCAACATCATATTTTACTGTAGAGCTGTGTATCCTAAACTTTCTGATGCAAAGGTGAGACAGTTTTGCAAGACAGCTGTCACTCAAACTGCAATGACATTTATGAGGCTTGCATCATTTTAGATGGCAAAAATGTTTTGGATTCAAATCTACTTTATTACAGAATCGCTCAGATCTGAACTGAATGCAAAGCAAGAGAAAATAATGCACAAGAGGAAAATATAAAATATCTAAATTCATAACTTATCTGTTAATCAGAAAAAACATGACCAAACTAAAATAAATCCTAACTTATACTTTGACAGATTAGCTAACCAAGTGGAAAAACCAAGACAATTGGGTAACTTCACCATTATTAAGTCAACTCTTCATACAAGATGACACTAAAATATATGAATGGAGTTCTAATATATAAAACATAGCTATCCTAGTAATTCTCCCATCAATTGTGTTTTAGCTACTTTGTTTTTAAAAAAAAGTATCTCATCCAAACTTCATGAAACAGCCAGAAACAAGGAGATGAACTTGCATGTGTTGCATATCATTTGTTTATTTATACAGTGCGATGTCGGTGGTGAACCCAGGGTGGCCTGACTCTGGTTATTTAGTCTGGGGGAGGGATGATGTACAGCTGGATATGGGCGCTGATCTACATGGATAGGAGGATACTGGGTAGATAGGAGGGAAACAGACTACAAGGAGGAACTCATAAATCAAAAGTGAAGGTCAGAGCTGAGCACTGAGTCAGCCCCACCCCTGTCAAAAGGGCAGTCGGCCAGCAGTCGTGTCCCAGTACAGCCAGCTCAGCTCAGGCCAACAGCAGCTAAATACACTGGCAGGCTGGAGCGTTGGCAGGACAACAAACTGCACATCAGTACCTCATCTCACCTCATCTCCACTCAGAGGCCTGTTCATTCAGGCCAACAAAACAGGGCCGTACAAATAGGCTGTGAGCTGGGTCATCTACAACTCAAACAACCTCTGGCATCAGATTTGTTTCTGTTGAGATCTGATGACCATTTCAACCTAATAATCTGTTTCTAAAGTAATACACAAAGACTAAATAACAAATACAAAAATAAACATTATGAATAGCATGCAAACAGCCCTGTAGGAAACTTATTATAACAGCAACATGACATAAAAGCTGTGAAGAGAGCAAAGGTAAACAGTATTCAGTGGAGATAAAAAGAAGCACAGTGGCAAATAGCCCCTACATAGGACTGTTAACAATTTACAACTGAGACAAATCAGAGATTAGCCGTCACTGAGTCAGCTGTGTGCCAACGACCTTTGGTCTGTAAGCTCAGCTTAAAGATTGCTGCTTACAAATGATCTCATTGAACTGAACAGGCACAAAGGTGGTAAAAAACCAAAACAAGAATGTGTAACATGTATTTACAGTTGCGTGAAAACCATAGAAGTTGCTAACTATTTCAAAATAAAACATGACTTCTACATTTTTAAATTTCACGAGAATATCCATATCTATGGTGATGATGATCTGATAGAAAAGGTAGATGTGGTCATGTACTACATATGGTTGTCACGACTCACGATGCTTAAGTTTCAAACTGGATACGGATAAGGATGGTGTTCGATACTCTATACCATATGATACTATAGAAGTAGAAAAAAATTATCTTTAATCAAAGTCTAAACGGCACAAAAATAGCACAACCCAAACAATACAACAAAAACATATTAACAAATATGAGAAAATACATTAACAATGTAAAATAAATTCATTATTTTTAAGATCTATTAGTTTGTGCAGAGATCCAGTCTTCTCTGACTCTTTGGTCACTGTGGTGCAAAAAATACTAAATTACAAATACCCTCAGCCACTGGTTAGTGAACTTATTTAAATGTGTCCTTTTCTACACAATACTGGAGAACAGATCAAGTAAACAATAGAACAAACAAACTAGTTAAGATGATACATGTTTTCACGTTAGTCTCCAAAGGTCTCCAAAAATACCAGAAAAAGTCACTAGATTTGTTGCTAGCCACTGTTTTAAAAAAGAGTTGCTAGAGAGGTCTTAAAACTTGCTAATTACAGCAACAAGTTGCTAAGTTAGCAATACTGTAAACAATGGGTCCTCTAGGGAAATGCTGCCCGCTGCAGTGCCTGCTTAAAATGGGTAGGGGCGGCTGGTCCTTTCCGCGAACCAGCAGATTTAACTATCGATACCTGTGCTAATTAATATCCAACTAGATACTACATTTTATAGATTAGTATCTGAGAATTGACTTTTTTGACAACACTACGGTTCTCTTATTCAAGCAGACTCCCGCATATGAACAACAAACAAACAAAAACAAAAAAATACATATGCACTTGAATTACATACACAAGCATTCTTCATTAGTTACAACTTGATCCTGCAAGATGAGGAATATGCAGCTTTCTCCACTAAAGAATATCCACTGGCCAATCTTTATGTTCCAAGTTTACCTTACACCTGATGTTGAAGAAGCTGCCTTTGAAAAAATGTTCTGATAAAATCAAAACAGAAATTAGACTCAGTGGAGCCTCAGGACAATACCATTTGCATGCAAGAACAACAGAAAACAGCAGGGATTGGAGAGAGAGAGGAGGATGGTGGTGGTGGTGGTGGTGGTGGTGGGAGGGGGTAAAAGTACATTACATGTGCTTTTTTTTAAACTCTAGAAATAAAGCATTAGGTCCTCCCTAAACAAAGGATTCTGATCTTCAGAACCTGTATTTTCTTTAGAACTAGTAAATATTGAAAGACAACGTATTAGATTAAGACAGTTTTGTGTAATGCTGTTGAAGTAGAAGGGTGTGTGTGTTGCGCTTATAAAAACTGAGTCTTATTGTGTTTTATTGAGTGTTAACTTCTCCTTTCATCACTAACATCATTCATTTGACTGCGGATGTTTACAGTGGGAAAGGAAGTTACCATTATTGTCCAACTAACCTTTCCAAAAAAATATAGAAGACACAAAACATTGCAGGCACAACATATAGAAATGTTGGGTCTTTGAAAGTTTAAGGGTGCATTCTCAATGTGATAGTCCGGGGGACTCCTTTTGATTGAGCGGGGAATTCAGAAAAATTTCGCACATTTTTTTTGCTTTCCTCTCACACTGCACTTTACTCAAGCGGACCAAACCACCAGAACAATGTCACAGTTACAACAACTGCTTGCTACGTACGATATCCCCTGAAATGATTTCTGACCAATAAGAAAGAAGAAGAAATTATGTCTCATTGATTTGCCAGGACTGAAAACGGCTTGATCGCCATAGGTAATGAGTTGATCAACACCAAGTTTATGCAGTCATGGGTTTTTGTTTTGTTTTTTACTTTGGTGCTCATACCCAAGACGGATTTCACCAGAATCTGTCCAGTATGAATGGCAAAAGAGGCAGTTAGAGCGAGTTATCCAACATGATGTGCTACGACACGTCCTACGTCACTTCCTCTCCGTGATTCATTTGCTTGGTGGAGGTCTGCACTGTCCGAGTGCTTCTAGTATTGTATGTGTTGTAAGTATTACATATAAAGCAAGAATTGCATGTTTTTGTAACATAGTTTTAATGTACAGTTTTGTCCCTGTCAAATTTTAAATAAAGAAAAATTAAAGTGATAATATGAAGTTTAAAAAAAAAGGGGAAAAAGAGCTTTGCTGGGGTGAGCCACCCCTCTAAATCACAGAACTTACATGCTCCACTTTACAACAAAGTTAGGCGTCGTCCTTTCTCCCCCTGAAGGGACTGTGGAAGAGTCCAACAGCACTGGGTGAGTGTCGACGATCCAGCAGCTGACAATAATACTATGAAGACTTACCAAGCACTCAATCATAAAAGATTTATTACACATAGCATATGTCAGACAGTCAATCTACAGAGATGTTCCCTCGTGCAGAAATAAGGTCGAAGTGGCTCAATGCACTTTGGGCGTTGGTTTATATAGGCCCGGGGGCTGTCCTCTCAGCCTAACACACACATAAACACACACACATCCTGAGTAAAAATTTCCTTACTGTGGCCTCGGAAATCTACCACAGGTTTTTGAATGTTTCAGTATTTTTTATGAAGAAGGACATTAATCTATCCATTAATTTCATGCTCTCACTAGTAAGACTTTTGTAAGTAACCTGGCCACTATCACGTTATCTTTCCTTTCCTTGTATGGCCAAATGAATTTTTGCACCAGTAGGAACACAGAACAACCTAATATGTAATGTTGCAAATTTGCAGATTATGAGCATAGTTTTCAGACACTCTGATGTAATCCTTGTAGTAGCCATTTTTCCTGCTGTTGACCTTTATAGTCTGGATCCAATCTTGGCACACAAATGTAAGGTTGGATTTGAGGCGTCGTAATGCTTGAAAACGCAGCATGTCTATCAATGTTTCCTTATCTAAAAGTTGCAGTGGCTTCATGAGTCACTGCAACTGATGATTCCTGACCAGTCACTGGTCAGGAATCATCAGTATCACTTCTTACCCAGCTTCCTCTAAAAGCCTTCAGGAATTCAGCCAATCAGAAGATATTTTCCCCAAATCCTCTCACTCTCAGGAGGAGGCTTCGCAGAGGAGAAAGTTTTCTGGTATTCTGAAATAATTCCAAACTATTTGGAGTTATGGGGTGCAGAGCTTAAAGGTAACCAAGATTAGAATTTAATGACTGGAAAAATCATGCCATGCGCATTTTAAACTATTATGGGTACTTTTTCCCCCCACTCTAGTATGTGTGTGTGATTTTAGCTATTACCTCACAGAGTAATCCTACCAACATAGAACTGATGCTACACACTTTGCCACTGAGTGACAAAGCTATTGAAACTAAGTTAGGGCTGTCCCCGACGTGCCGATGAGTCGACATAATCGATTATATTAATGTGTCGATTTATATAACACGCATCAACGCGTCGGAAAAAAGACAACAAGAAGTTGAACGCTCTTATTTTGAAGGGGAACTGGAAACCAGTGTTGTGCATGAACGAGTTCAATGAATGATCGTGCATGAACTCATTCATATTTTGGATGAACGTAAACTGAACAGACAATAATTTCCGCCTGATAAACGTTATTGTGAACACATTTATTCTGGCGCTTGTGAACGGCAACTTTCACAGTTCAACTTTGTTCAATAGAGTGCCAGATATCTATGGAGCCCTCCAGGCAAAATCCCGCTAAAACACACTGTAAACGTGCCTTAAAAATTAGGGGGGAAACACCAAA
>JBBBVU010000017.1:17068151-17078808 GCA_037177055.1 Atherinosoma microstoma
ACCTTTCAAGGGCCTTAATTTGAACTAATTTCATTTACTACCTTTTACTACCTTTTACCACCCCGCGGCAACCCTGAAAAAATCCAGTAGTGCAAAATACAAAAAGAAAGCAAATCATTAATGTGAGAGATAAAATCTTCTGATATTATGGTCCTCTAAAGCAGTGGTTCCCAACCTATTTTCCTCGAGGACCACCTTCATGCAAATACTGAAAAGCCATGGACCCCCTGCCCCATCCTGTATTGAAACCATGCTTGGTTTTATGCTTTCAAAAGTAAGATTCTCACCATAGATAATGTATTCTGGCTGAATCCTGTCCTTCTACGAAGCCAAAGTTAAAAATTAACAACCTATAACCTCACTTTTTTGTTTTAAATAGGGACAATGTGTGGACATTAATCACACTGGCTCTGAATGTTCAAAGCCTCAGGGACCCCCTGTGCTCTTTGAGGGACCCCTTTGGGGGTCCCGGACCCCAGGTTGAGAACCACTGCTAAAAGCATATGTTAGTAAGCTACCCAAAAAAAAACAAAAAAAACTGAATACTTAATAGTATTGAAAACTGGAAATCTTAACGTAAAAAAACATGTAGTTTTTTGCCAAGAACAATCACAGTTTCCAAAATATGGGAATTGCTAACAACCATCAGAGTACTTCTTCTCCTTCAGTGAAAACATAAAAACAATAAATGATCTTTTAGTTTACAGGTTGTTGTTTTTTTTTATCTCATTCTCTTGTCTTTAATGAAAACATGATATTATATTGAATATATTCAAAATGTAAAATTAAAAATATTTAGCTGTAGTGTAAAATAAAACAATTATCTTCTGTTTTGGGATTTACTTGACATCAATATAAATCCCACACAATAAGACAACTTCTACTTGATAGAGATGTAGGCCAGTTAGCAGAGCCTTTTGTTGGAACTTAAGTCTCAAAACAAATCCCTAAAGTCTCTAAACAAGCTTCACGAATACTTGCTCATGTTTCTTTTAACCTTGATATCTGTGTCTGATATTTATATACTGGTTGCGTGACACGACTAGCAGTAACTTTTTGTCGAATACAAGCAAAACAAATATGATACAGTATTCCCCACAATAAATTGTTCTTAACAGGAACACACTGTTTGCTCTCTTTCTACCTTATGCTGTGAACTGTTGTCCTTTTCTTTATACAGCTTTGAAAGAGAAGTATCTCTTTACAGGTTTTTTTATATCTTCTGAAACAAACCAACAATGGGTGAACTACATGCCCTCACCTGTATCCCTTTACAAATATCATAAAAACACCCCATAGGTGTATAGTGTGAGGCCAATATTTACATAACAGGACCAATGCAATAGAGATGGAAGATAAACTAGTTAAAAATTTACTCCTGTAAAGTAACTCAGTTTTACATACTGAGGCAATATGTTGCACTAAGCCTCATGAGTCATGATGCTGACCCCGCAATTTCCAAGAAATTTAAAGTCACTGATCCAATTCAGTTCGAAAGTAAAGTCATGATGAAAAATCACTCATATTTTGAGCAACTATAGAAGCACATTGTAAACTTCTATGCTCCTATGTAACCAGCAGGACATAGTTTGACTGTAACTAACATTGTTGTGCAGCATTTTTGAGACTATCAACTCATCTAAAATAACAACATAGAATTATTGCCTTGTGGTTATATCCCTACATCAACCAGCTAAGCTTGCATATATGTTCTCAATTTGCTCCTTTACTACATTTTTTCTCGACTGAGCCAAGGGTTGAAGAAAGGAAGGGAGTTTCTTGTATAGAATTTGACATGTTGGAGTCGGTGAACAACAGTCTTTAATAATTTATCCCCCAGACTATTAAAAACTGTGTTTCGGAAGCTATCCTTAATTAGAAACCTGTTTAGTGAGGTCACAATGACATGGACCTTTGACAACCAATTTTCAAATAGTCCATGATTTGAAGTGAATGTTTGTTTATTTATTTATTTATAATTTCTTCATGGTGTTCCCATCTACTATGTCCATGAAAATAAGACAAATAGATGGAAAAGTCAAAAACAAAAATGCCTCCTCCCATGAAAGCACTGACATAATGCAAGTCAATGCAGTAGCAGACTGTAAGAATAAATGTATTATAGGAGTCTTTAAAAGGATACCGTGTAACTTTTGGCCACAAGGGGAACTAAACCTGTAACTTCCCACAGGCCACACAACACTGTCGCAAAATTAAACAGTCTCTCTTTTTCTGGCCTCCTCAGACACCGTTTTCACCTTCTTACTTCGTTCATGACAAACTTTTGATGGAAGAGGAGGAAAAAGTAGCACAAAGCGGAGCCCTCTGTTTTTGTAGAAGGGGAGCTGTAAAGCAAAGCGCTGCAGGTCACATGATCCCATGAGAGATGGATCCGCTCTTGCAAAGTTACGATGTCTAGTTTCTAAAGGGGGCAGCCCTCTCAGAGCACAGACACTCACGAAGCACTGTATATTGACTAGGGGTGTCAACGTTTACAGTTTTTTCCACACGTGTAAATGGGACTTCTAACCGACATGTACCCGGTCACATGTCGGAGATTTATGATCTTTTTCTATCGCAGTTGCACTAACCACTAGAGGGTTCTGTCTCCATTCAAATAGTTCCTAATCCCATTAAACCAAAGCCATTCCAGTAGTTATCAGACAAAAACGTTTCTTCAGAGAACAGAAGTTAAAAAGTAGGCAACCCATCTCACCATGTTAAGGCTTAGGCCTACTTATGACCGGAAGTAAAATAAGTTGGTAGAGCTTTGATAACCTCAAGCTAACTGTCGCTCTGCAGGGAATCTCATAGCCTGGCTCCGGATATTTCATCAGCTGAAAAAATCTGTTGTCCTCAACCATTGATACAGGCTGCATGTTGAGGGCCTCCATTTCAGCAATGAAGTTGCTGATATGTTCATTCCGTGCCTTGTCATATGTTGTATGTAAAATCCCTCTTGCTAGCCTGTGAACCGCTAGCTGTAGCACCGATGCCTGTGTTACACCAAAATCTGTGACCCGTCAGAATCTGTGACTGGAGGAACAGATTATTTTATCTGTGTCCCACTTTCCATAGTGGTCTGCTTGTTGTTCGCTGCCATCGCGTCCCCGAGTCAACATGAAGCGGTGCGACACTGGCTGTTGCTGCAGGTTTTTTCTTTGCATCAATGTAACATTGTGCCCCATGCATCTATTATGTAGAAGGATAATTGCACTACTGGGAACATTTAAGTATATAGTTAGTTAATGTTTATATCTGAAGCTCTCAGGCAACATCATCACCCCTATAAATACTATAGGCTGTTGGTTGAAAAATGAACGAGAAGGAAGAAAAAAATGACGTGTGCACGGTTATTGATTTTTCTAAACGGTTATGATTTGTTATCAGTGTACCCGTTTTACACGTGTAGATGTTGACACCCCTAATATTGACCCCAGAAATCATTTATTATTACTCACATTAGGCTAATATTTGGGTCAAAAGTTACACGCTATCCCTTTACTCAAAGCATACAGACATAGTATAAAATCTAACAGCTCTATTTAGAACAATTAACAATTTTTAAGCCACTTTTATTTCATATTTAAAAATGGATGAACCACACGAATAGGATTGACACTTTCTGGCAAATTACGCGGGGGGGGGGGGGGTGTACAAGACTGAGTAAGATAATACGGGAGGCTAATTTACTAGTAATGCAAGCTAAAGCTCAGACCTGTATTACGCAAATCTGACTAGTATTAACACCAGTTCTTTGTCCAATTGTCCAATATAGTTCCTCTATTACATGGGTGCCAAAGTCCAGTCCTCGAGAGCTACTATCCTGCAACTTTTAGATGCATCCATTCTCCAACACAACTGAATCAAATGAATGGTTCATTACCAGACCTCTGCAGAGCTGAATGACATGTGCATGAGGGACTTCAGCCATTTAATTTGGCAAATATTACGTCCAATCATTTGGTTAGGCAAGGTGCTTAGCAAAGAGTAAATTTGAGACAGAATATAAGTCTTTGGTGTTTATGCTGTTTTGAAAAGGATATATAAACCTCTACTGATGCTATCGAAACACTCCAGGATGTGAGTAAACAGTTTAGTTAGAAAAATTCAGCTGCAAATAGCGATTGTGGGGCTCTAGGCCACTTTCACAGATGCGGCTAGAGATATAACAGCAGAAAAATGAGAAGCTCACTAGCTGTGTTTGCATTAACTTTAGGATTGCGCAAAACCTAAATTTAAAACACATAAATAAAAAATAAAAAACTCTCAAATATTGCTAAAAAATATTTACACTTTTACACTGACTGGGTGCAAACTTTTCTATTTGCCGCCTTTTATCAAAACAACTGATAACTTTTATTTCTTGCATTTTATCCTATTTCCTTAGAGGGTTCTTTTGTTCTTCTTTTATTTCATTTATTAAATTTTTTAAAAGTTTGTTTTTAATGTACTTTTGAATGCTTCTTCTGCATCCCGATTCTAATGTTTTATGTAAAGCACCTTGAATTGTCTTGTACATGAAATGTGCTATATAAATAAACTTGTCTTGAACTGAGAATGTTGTGTTGGGAATATGTTAACACTGTATAATAAATGAAACAGAACCTAAACTTTTTAACAAAAAAAAAAAAAATGTTTTTCTACCTTTATTCATTCTTCATGAAAAACATTTTGAATGAAAAACTGAGAAAACGCCTCTTTAATCAAAGACAATAATTTTCAAGATAAAACTGATTTGCTATTTATATTTTGTATTCTCTCTCATTTACAAATATTGACACTGAATAAAAATAAAACGATAATGATAATTAGTTTGTGTTCATCCCAACATTCCCCAGAATGTTATGGGGCACCAAAACCTTAACACCAGCGAAAAATCCCTTAAAGCTGCAGATTTCTTACGAACTTTACATATTCACATACATCAATTTGATTAATCAACATATCAATTTAGCCTTTTTCTACAAACTCCTCCATATTGCTTATTTTTAGACAAAAAAACAACGCTGAAATTGAACAAAAACTGATGAGTACAAATACATATTCAAGCAAACTCAATATCTTGAATGGTTTGAGGATTTTTCTTTCTTTCAGATTTAGCACAAATATTCACCTGGACTCAATGATGAAACTGATTAGTGTTGCTGGCCAAAGCTCAAAGTCGCTCACAAAATATATTTTCTATTAAAATTACGAATGTTTGATTTATAGATAGTGATTTGTTGTGATTGGAATTGACTGATTTGTTCAGGCGTTATAATGTGCCTTTGAATGATACACCGTGTAATGGGGCTGGGCGATATGAACTTAAATAAATATTACGATTAATAGAACATGTCACCTCGATTACGATTAATTAGCAATTATTTTAGTATCGTTTTATTTTTAGCCCCCTCATAGATAACCGAAAGTTTTTGTTGCAAATATTTTCATAACAGATGAGCAGAAACTGATTTTAAAATAAGTGACAGGAAGGTCACACAGAAATGTTGATTGCAAGGTCTTA
This sequence comes from Atherinosoma microstoma, assembly GCA_037177055.1. Classification (NCBI taxonomy): domain Eukaryota; kingdom Metazoa; phylum Chordata; class Actinopteri; order Atheriniformes; family Atherinidae; genus Atherinosoma; species Atherinosoma microstoma. The sequence continues at coordinate 17,073,661 of JBBBVU010000017.1, forward strand.
GTTCGGTCTTAGTTCGAAATTCAAGAAGGTTCTGGTGTACGTCACGGTCATTTCCTGTGGGGAAAGGAAACCTGAAAGGAGATCGGTTGGTTTTATTTCAGAGGTGGGGGAGGTCTGCTTGAGTCTTCTTGAAATGCAGACCACCCTAAATACCAAGGGTGGTTGATCCTGTAGACTGTAGAGAGTCAAGCTAGGTTAGTCTAGTTCTCACGAACGTTACTTATTCTATGAAAGATTTGTATTTTAAGGTTTCCTGAATCACTTCTAAATTGCCTGAGACCAGATAAACATAGAATGCTCTTCAAGGTAGAGCTAATCCATCGGCGTCTTTTCCACATCCACAGTGACCTGTAAGTCAATAAAACTCCACAGCAGTTTCCTCTGGTGTGTGGCTTTTATCTGGGTCCTCCTGCTAGGAATTTGCTACAATGTGTTAATTGAGGTTTTATAGTTTAACCTATGCAAGGGCATTGAATGATAGTACCACAATATCATACATCAAAGTCTATAATAAATATAATTTATTTAAATAATAAATTCAATAGACTTAATAAAATCGGATAAGTACTCGGTATCGGCAGAGACCTAAACCAATTAAGGCTGTATGCATATTTGGTTCATATATGTAATATTATATCACTTGTATAACTTTTCTGCATGTGAATCAGACACTGGAATTGCAGGAGGTAGAAAAATGAGCTATCATTTACAGTTACTTGACACAAGCCAGGCAAGAAAATATCAAGCTTAGGATAAAACAAGTTGGACAAGAAGACAGAACAGGCAAGAATTTAGTCTGAATTGGAGCAGCTTCTACCACTTTGTTTCATTTCTTATTACTACTGCTACTCGCCATGCATGTAGCTTTATCGTGCATGATCCAGTATAAAATGCAAACTTAGTCATATTCATTGTGCTGAGTCTATTAACAATGTGTATCTCTTTCTTCATTTCCTTAAACGCAGAAATATATATGTAAAAAGGTGAAACTAAACTACTTATACAATGACCTTTTTTAGGGTTGTTAAAATATCATCCCACATTCTGACACAATTTGCATCCAGAAATAAACAAATTAAGCTATTTTGAAACACTATTTGCCTAGATCTCTAAAAGCTGTTGTAGGCCATGAGAAACTAGGACATCATGTGAGTAGCACTAAAACTACATGTGTTTCTTATTATGGCAGAAACAGAACTGAAGCCATTGCAAAACGCTTCTCTAAAGGACAACTATGATTAAATAATCACAGGGTTTTAATCAATTATAAAATAATTAGTGACTGCAAACAAGCCAAGACCATTACATTGCAGCATTATACCCGAGCAGCAGTTTGAGTATTGAGATTTAAAAAAGCTGGAGAAAAAATATTTGCAAATGTAAAATAATCTTTTAAACAAAAGATCAATTAGCAATTTATTTTCAAGCATCACACATATTAATTTTAGAATGTAGAGTTTCCTTTGAATAGTAACAAGATTGAAAATAAAGTAATGGGGTGATGCCAGGTATCTGTAACAGCATATGCAGCGCTCAACAAATTTAATGTAGCACCTCAGAGATCTATGTGAGATTTTGTAAAACAAGCATACATAGGTATGTTATGCAAACTCAGTTATGCATCAGTATTTATTTTGGTTCAACTGTGAAGTTAACCAAAATGTATGCAAAAGAGATAGTGGGGGCATTTAAAGGATGCAACAGGAGCAACCAAAAAGCATTTTATCCCAAATGTTGGAGACAAGTGTATGTAAGTGGTAAATCTGTACAATCTAAGGCAGTCCATTATGTTAGCAAGTCCTTATTAATTATTAAGAGTGTGTTTTGCTCAATGTACCCTTCTAAGATAGGAAAAAAGGGAAAAAAGAGAACTTAGCTGGGTGTTCCAATATTCAAGTGTCCACTAACACTCATTTGTCTATCATGAAAAATATGTCTGCTCTCAACTGGCTCTCACACCTCATCTCGGGGTTGCTTTATCCTCTAAGCTTCTGATTGTGTATGTTTTTGCACATTATATGTTGCCCAAAATTTTTTACCAATCATAGTGCTTTACAGTACAAGTCACGTGCATGTTTTTTCTTATTCTGTCCTCTGCCCGAAGTTTTTGCATTTCAGTACTCCAACAAACCTGATTCAGATGAAGATGTCAGCTTGACACTTTTTCCTCCTACTATCAAGAGTTCTGATAATGACCTATTTGTTTGAATTACATGTGTTGGAGCAGGGAAACATGTAAAACATTCAGAGAAGGGGGCAGAGGGCCAGAACCGAGCAATGCCCATTTAACTCCTTAAACATTCCACCTCCTATAAATGCCATTTACTTACATTTTCCCTTAGGCATTGATAAAGTCATTTTCATTCATTTAATTTAATCAAATGAACTACATCCTATGAAATAAATAACAAACAGCTTTGTTAGAGCAGAGGGGGTGTGCGTGAAGACCAATTAATCTATTCTCTAAAGACAAAAATTACATGACAATACTTTTTCCAGGTCAAGAAGCTAGTCGATATAACTCTGGTACTGTTTGGTCAATATACAGTGGTAGTCAACAGCAACAGTTTTAAAAGCTGAATCATAGCTCGAAGTCATGTGCACAGACAGCTCATTGTTTCCGCCAAAAGGCCAAAATCGGTGCTGGGCCTTGCTTGTCAATTGTATCCCATTGGTGACTTGCTTACTGGGAGTCTGACATGATTTGCGTTGGCAATAAGGGCTTTTTCTACAGCAAGGCTGGATACAGTAACAACAATAAACCCCATTTAACATTTTGCCCTCTTGACGCTGACTGCAGTCACACACAGTTTGTGCTTGTGAATTTGCAGTTTTCTCACTAGTTCCTGTACACAGACATCTTCTTGATCATTTTGATCAGCATTTGTTAGTGCCGATTTGTCTATGATAGTCTGCAAGGGATCCCTTTGAAGCCTAAGTGGATCTAAGAAGACACATAAAGCACGTCAAATGGCACTTTCCACCCCCCAACTCCTAAATTGGTTAAACACATCTGCAATGATGTTTGCCCTGTCTCTCTTCAAAGGAGAAAGGGATGTGGAAAACTGTACTGTTTTGAAGAATACAAGGAGAATCAAAACTGGATGTGACTGCCAAGACATTTGGCATCTTATTAAATTATTAGAAAACTGATATTACAAAACAAGCCAAGAATATCAAAACAGCCTACCAGAAAGGATAAATGTAGTATGATGTACAATGTATCCACGTGTTAAAATGAGTCATATAACCCTGACAAAAACGTGCTGCTTATTTAAGAATAAACATAATCGAGTAATCATAGAAAACGTAACTAAAATTAAATTACACTTTCTTCACATATAATCTGTACTGACTGGGTCCAATTGTTTTAGTAAAGTGATTATGTAATCTCCACCAGAAGTAATACTGTATGATATACTGAACTATGCAGGCACACCTGTAAAATAACGTTACACGAAAATCGCAGCTAATATGCATGGACACGGGTTAATGCCGCTTTCACTCATTTGCGTGTTAGTAGTGTGGTTAGCAAGCCCACAGTCTGGCTTCCTAAAAATAGATAGCCAAGCTGGCGTCTTCAGGACTTCAGCTAGCTAGCCTGTTAGCAAAAAAAGAAAAATACAGTCCAGCCTGGGTTCTTGTAATTCACAGTACGGTTTCGAAGATATGTAAGCAACTTAATTTTGGATTTATAGCCCACAAAATGTTTATTTGCTTTTGAAAGTAACATAATAATCTGCTCTGCAGTTTGCTTAGGTTAAAACTCTGGTTGTAGCCTCTCTGGGTCACGTTGGATCGGGATTAACGATAACGAGGGATGATTTGTCGACAGCTGATAAAATGTTCCAGCCCGAAGGCCAGTGAATATTTGTTAGCTGATGCTATGTTTGCCAATAAACGTAATGTTCAGGAGTGGTCCTGGGGTTCATGGCAGCGGGTTTGCTTGTTAAAATAAAACTGTTTCTCTCAAGAGTTTGTGCAACACCGTAACACACCATAAGACATTAACAAACAGCTACCTTAGCGCGGTTTGAATCTTAACCCAGTCATCCTCACACAGAACTGAGATGGTTCAGACTATAGTTAGGTGAGCCTCCCACAAAATGGTAGTGAAGGTAAGTGTAATGAAATTACCTTGTCGTCGAACTGATAACGGACTTCTTAAATTGTTCTGGTTATCGCCGCAATGTGGTAAGACTCCCTCTTCTGTGAGCCCTGTGTTTTCATGGGTAGGCGGATTGTGACTGGAGAAGCAGGGAGTTCCTTCAAACCGTCACAGATGCTGCCTCTGCGTACCAGCATAAATGTTGGAAAAATGAGTGACAAGTCAGTGGCAGTACAACAAAAACGGCAAAGTATCATGCTATTTCCAACAAACGATATGATACCAGGTTTTAAAGCATGAAATGTAGCATGTTTCCGTTTCGTGATTTGTTTTGTATTTGTAGACGACTTACTAACATTGTCAACCCTTTTGAATTTCGAGTACACGAAAAGCATTGAACGCTGCAACACTGTCAACTACGAAGAAAATAAGTCTTGGGCAGAAACAGACCACTTACTCATCTGAGGCCACCTAACGGTAAGAGTGGGAAATACCTTCAAATTTACAGGCTCCACCGGGATTTGAAAATACAGCACAAAATTGTTTGTTTGTTTGTTTGTTTGTTTGTTTGTTTGTTTGTTTGTTTGTTTGTTTGTTTGTTTGTTTGTTTGTTTGTCTGTCTGTTTGTTTGTTTGTTTGTTTTGGGTGGGGGGTATTATTCAACCAGTACTGTACTGATCTCCTTACAATATAACATGAAACTTTGCCATAAGTGCTTATTTTTGGGGGGGCTTAGAGCACATAAGGAAAACAAGAGACTGATTGCAAACAAAAAAGCAAGGAATCATTCTTTGGGTAATTGGTTCTTATAAACTAGAATATACTGTACATGATCTAATCATTTTGACACAGTTTATTGTTAGTAAAGGACTATTTTCGGGCCATAACAAGCCTCACTACAACTTGACATGTTTATGTAGACTTGCTTTCAGTCTGCTTATCCTTAACACTGCTTTATATAGTCTACACCCTAAAAAGTGCTGGGTTATTTTATCTACCCAAACGCTGGGTTATGAAATGTTTAACCCATTATGGGTTAT
>JBBBVU010000017.1:17089998-17102326 GCA_037177055.1 Atherinosoma microstoma
AAATGTAAGGAGTAGAAAGTACCAATATTTATGTTGAAAATGTAACTGAGTAAAAGTAAAAAGTCGTCAGAGAAATATGTACTTATAAAAGTACAAAAATAAAAGTAATGGAGTATTTGTACTTTGTTACTTGCCATCTCTGGTGAGAACCCACGCATACACGGTGAGAACATGCAAACTCCACACAGAAAAGGTACTATTTTATGTTGAAGGTGTTCTATATGTGGCCAATCTTTAGCCGTCTAATTATTTAAAATGTGAGCTTTGTTGGCTGTGAGCTTTCACACTCAGACCAGTCATTTGTATTATCCGGTTCAACAGGTTATGGAGTATTCAATAGATCTGAAGCAGTTCTGGAAAAGAGGTTATGGATACGACATTAACAGCAAGTCAAGCTGCATACTGTTCCATGATGTGTTCAGCCGTCTGGACCAAGCAGCTACTGAAAACAAGTGAGTAAAACACTTAAACACAATTGAACAGCTGAGACAAATATAGTGTATTACATAAGCCTGAAAGGATTACAAAACCTTCTATTAAGGCTGTGGACTCCACAAATCAACAGTCAGTACAAATGGAGGAAATTCAAAACTATTGTTACCCTCCCCAGGAGTTGGCCAACAAAAATCACTCCCAGAGCAGGGTGGGGACCCAAAGATAACCAGAATAACTTTTAAAGTAAAAAGAAGCTTTTCCCATATTGGGTTATGATCATATTTGTGCGTCCATAATCAGAAAATCATTGAACAAAAGTTGTGTACACAAGTAAGATTCAGGACTGAGAGGAGAAAGCCACGGCACTCTGAAAACATAATTGCTGCCCATCTGCAGATTGTTACATGAGAAAGCAAAGAGGGGGAAAAAAATGTTTTTCTTCTTAGCTTAGATAAGAGGAATGTCAAGGAATGTCTTTTCACTTGGTATACCTGACTTTTTTATTGTCTCTGATATAAACAACAACAACATATCACTTAACATATCAGACTGTGGATGTGGGCTGACTTTTTGTCCATTTTATCTGCAGAGTGTGATCCATGTTAAACTGTACTGCTGTGTGTTCCAGGTCAGGCCAGCAGCTGACTGAAGCTGTGACAGTTCAGGTTGGTCATGCAGAGACCCTCCTCCCGCTTCTTACCCTCCTGGGCTTCTTCAAAGACAGCAACACCCTGACGTCAACCAATTTTGCCTCACAGACCCAACGTTCTTTCCGCACCAGCAGCATGCTGCCCTATGCAGCTAACTTGGTCTTGGTGCTATATGACTGTGGGGGAGGCGAACTCAGACTGCTGCCTCTGCTCAATGAGAAACCGCTGACTTTCCCAGGTTTGAATGACCAGCAGGCCTCCATGCCTCTCTATCGAAACGTCAGAGAGCATTACAGGGATCTACTGGATGGATGTGACTTTGAGACTGAATGTCAGCTATTCAATAATCGTACTGTAAAGTAGGCAGACAGGGTTAATTCACATATATAGCTTTATTTGTAAAAAGGGAGTGAGCATAATGATTCTAATGGGAACATCTTGACTTCTCCTACATGTGCCATGGATTTATCCCCATTTATCCATGACCTTTAATCCAAATCAAACATGAAGACTGAGTGGTCCAGCCTGGAGGTTAATTCAAGGCCACCAACCATTATTGTATTTTTACTGCTTTATTGCTTATTTTTGCTAAGTTTGCTCCTGTTATTGCACAATCTGAAGCCTGAATTAAAGGATTTATTTTACTCATTCTGTTGTTTTGCATTCCACATTCCTCTCCGTACTGTTTCTTGGTTCTTTTTTTTGTTTGTTTTATTTTTTAATCTTATCAAAAAGCACAGGGGCACTTCCTAATGCCAGTATGCTGCCAGTTATGACTGCTATTGATTCAACCAAAATTGATCTGTAATGATTTTCCAATATTTTATCTCTTCAAATCAGTAGTCATTAAAAGTAGGCTACAAGTTTTTAGATTGTTCAGGTTTTACATAAATCATATATTAATGCATTGTCATATATGTCACTTGAAATGATGGTTTACTCCCACTTTCTACTGCAGACTTGATGGTTTATTAATCGGAGAGCCCATTTATAAATGGGTTACCAACATTAAAATAAGATTATCTGATCTCCGAAAAGATACACATTCTCCACAACAAGGTTCTTGTGAATGCTTAAAGCGGAACTTCTGACTATAGACTCATTATTCACAAGAAATTAAACCCCATACATTGACTGATTAAGAAACAATAGGCGCTGGGCATAGATATGTAAAACGCTCCCCCATTCATCCGACAGAAGATTGAAATCAGCCTGAAAGAGCCACAGGACAACCACATTATCTCAGTTTTTATTTGAGTAGGCTATTGTGTAAATGTTTTGCATATCTTATTATTGATTCATGTCTCAGTTTGGTCAATTTTCATTGGTCCAGTTTTGTGACTCTGCTCTGTGTGGGAGGTTTTTGTTTCATTTGGGTGGTTTTGAACCTGTGTGTCTCATGTAGTCATTCCCAGTCTTTTTGAGGTGGTTTTGTCTCTTTTTGATAGCCTATTTATGCCTCAGTATGTAATAGCCTACTGTAATAAGACCCTGGCAAACAGAATCATTTTAGGCTTGTGCCTGGAAGGGCCATAGAGATATCTGCCACTGACTTTATATAAAAGTATGTCTGTTGGATATAATCGACTATTTTCAGTTTCTATCTGTGGTGGAACTATATATTGTAATTAAAGCAACATTAATACTGTCAGGATGTGTTGAAATTATAATTATTGACTATTATCTTTAGGCTACTCATTTGTGGATTAATGGGTGCCTTCATTCATTTTTTTTTTAATTCGGTTACTTTTATATCACATCTGCCATTTTCAGGCTCATTATGTGGAATATTTTGGGGTAAACTGATTGTGGCCGAACTATAATACAGATATGAGTAACATGCCAACATCCAGCTGGGCGGACCCGGTTCCCGTCCCGTTTTTATTTTATATTTTTCATTGGGTTTGGCTGTTAAACGTCGAATTATGCAAATTAATTAGACGTCGGAGGAGGAGGAGGAGGAGGAGGAGGAAGGAGGAAGGGCCAGGGGCAGGGCCAGCGGAATGCTACGTGTCTTGAGGATCCCTTTTAAACCCCTACTTGCCTCCATCGCCCAAAGTTTGGAGGTTCCAACTTTGCAGAGTCCCGTCCACCCAGTCCTGCGTGAGTGAATCTCTCCGAGCCCCGGAGTCCAGCAAGTCCGTCGACGCCAGTGCAAAATGTCCGGTTTGAAAAAGCTTCGTACGGTAAGTAGCCTAGACATTGAGATAACCGGCAGAGAAAAACTCATTTAAACACAAGTTGGCATTAAGTAAGCTTTAAAATGTTTGTCTCAAGTACAGCAAAATCTCCTTGAGGCACCAGCGACTCCTTCTTAGTATGTGTCAAGTAAGTGTCCCGTTAGTACACATTAACAACACAGACGATCGGATTAATTCTCCCCTTATTTGACGGTGCTTTCAATGGAAAAAGCAGAGAAGTGGACTCTGCATTTTCTGTCCTTTCCCTCCCTCAAATTATCCCCGGGATGTTGCTTTACAGCTACATTTTCTGCAACGCCATGCACACTTTTGTGCACCCCGACTGTACAGCCAGGTGTGATGGCCATATAGAGTTGCCTTGAGTCTCAATAGGCCAGTTGTAGTAGGAACATAACCATGTCAGTTTGGCCCACTTCTAACACAGGGTGTCTTGTGAAGGAGAGAAAGAAGCCACTGTGAAACAGCAGATTCATCTTGCACAGGAATGTCCCAATGTTTAGAACATGCAATAATGCTGAGTATTATGGAGTCTAAGAAAAATGCAGATATTTCGAAATACCAGAAACTGTGGTGGTGGAGTATATACATCCGCAAACCTTGCAGTCGTGACAAAGCTTGTACTGTTAAGATGAGAAATAGCCTATTTTGTGAGCATCGCATTAAGTTGTGCACCACTGCAGGGATAGTCAGACTAATGCTTTTTTTTTTAAACTGACAAAGAACTTGGTTAACTCCTCTTTTAATGGTTTAGTTGCTTTTAGTGGAAAATTGTGACATATAACTCTTAAAAAAGTTCATTAATGCTGATGGTTTGCTCCTATTTGATTTAGGACATAGATTCAGTCTCAGTATTTAAGTAATCACCAATTATGTTGATTACTGGTTAAGTGATTTGAGTAATTTAGCAAATAAAAAGATTAAAAAAACTTGCCCGATTCTTATTCAGTATAGTATTTTTTTATTTTCTTTGTGGCAATGACCTGATTAACTTGTTTGTCAAGAAAATAATACATGAAGATTCCATATTGGCGGACAGGAAATCTTTATCATCATTTATGGGCCTTTAGGGCATTTAATAGACCAAACATCTAATCAATCAATCAGTGGGAAAAAACGTTTTTACAATGACAATGTTCATACCTCACTTTGGGAAACTTTAGAATGACTCGTGATCAAGTTCTTCCACCAAGACAAGACAGTTACTCATAGGCTCTGGTGGCGAGATGGAGTGTAGGCAAATGATATCAAACATCAGTCTTGGTGGAAATCTTCTACTTCAATCTGCTCTGGTTTCCTGAGAGAGATGTTGAAGACTGAACTTGCAATAAGAGGATGAGAGTCATCATGCGTAAGATCAACCAGATAGATAATGACAAGAGCTCTGAGGAAATTCTGTTCTGAAAAACACTGTTTGGAGATTAAAAATCATTCAAAAGAAAAGACCCTAATGAGCTAAAGTGAAAGTTTTTAAACCAGAAAGATATTTGGAGGAAGTAGGGATTGAATTTTTCTTTTAGATGAATGTTTTTTTTTTTTTTTTTAAAGTCTGGATTTTGATGTTGGTACCTCAGCATGATGAACACATCATGCTGGAAGGAATTTGTCTGTTTAAAAAGGGTAAGATAAAAAGAAGTGTGTTGTAAGAAGCTGAGATAGAGATAGAAAATGTCTCTGAAAGAGTGTAAAATTTCAAAGCAATCTTCCTGCATCTTTGATTGATACACACCTGGATGTTTGATGTATCCAAGTAATGGGTTTTTATAATGAAGGCTGTGTTTGTTTATGAAAGGAGGCTCTTTAAACACAGATTGTGAGATGATGACTGAAATCCCATAGGGCAGGGGTGTCCAAAGTTTTTGCAAAGAGGGCCAGATTTGGTGAATTAAAATTTGTGAGGGTCAACCATTCAGTCTGACATTCTTTGAACCATTAACCTAAAAATGTTTATAACATTTTTATTGAAAACGGCATACTTTTCATATCAGAACACAAATAAATCTAAACAAGTTTTTTTTTAAACCTAAATCACTCTGTCTTTTGTATTTAAGAGACCACATTAAATTATCAAAGAGAATGTCTGAAAAAAGTTTTTGGAGAAGATTTACCATATCTAGGTTAACTTGAAACATTACATATTATTCACTATTACATTCTCACAGTAAACTTTTAAATTCAAAACATGTGAAAAGTAAAATAACACGAACAGTTGTATTATTCAGAAGAACAAAAGAAATCGTCGTATCACTCTTTTGGCGTTTTAATTGAACTTCAAAAATGGAGGATATGCTTTTTGATTTTGAATCAGATGTCAAAAAGTAAAGAGTGAGAAATGGAAAAACGGGCTGTCAGACCAAATTTGATTTAAATTTCTGTCATATCATTGCTTTTATGACATAGGCTGTGGGCCAGTGGAAATTTAAACACGGGCCACATTTGGCCCTCGGGCTAGACTTTGGACATGCCTGCCATAGGGGAAAAAGCAGGTTGGGGTGTGCTAAACTGCCTTAGCACTGGGGGGGAATTGAATATATGCCTTGTGGATGTAAGGAAGAGGAGAGAGTGGGTGCAGAGGAAAAACATGTGGGTACAAACATTGCCACATCATCGCTGAGCTGCAGGCAGTACACTGGACACATTGTCCAGTCAGTCTACTCCCTCTATCCCTTCAGTGCTTCCCTTCCCCACCCATCTGGAACTCAATACCTCATTTATACACAGTCTGGCCACGTAAATGTAAAATATTGCTTGTTATTCTCATTCAGGTGTTAGTAATTCCCTATAGCTGCATTATTCTACTTCTTTCTGAGCCTCTTTTTTTCTACTTCAGAATCTCAACAGATCAACCAATGTGGTCTATCAGGCCCACCACGTCAGTCGAAGCAAGAGAGGGCAGGTTGTGGGCACCAGGGGAGGCTTCAGGGGCTGCACCATTTGGCTAACCGGTAAATTGAGTTTGGTTGGGTTTAATCCTCCTGTCATGCAGTAATCAAACATTATTAAAGCTTTTTGCTTTTAACTATACCTGCTAGGTTTGTCTGGCGCTGGGAAGACGACCATCAGTTTTGCTTTGGAAGAGCATCTCGTGTCCCACGCCATCCCCTGCTACTCGCTGGATGGAGACAACATTCGTCATGGCCTGAACAAGAATCTGGGCTTCTCTGCAGAGGACCGCGAGGAGAACATCCGGCGTGTTGCTGAGGTGGCCAAACTGTTCGCTGATGCTGGCCTTGTGTGCATCACCAGTTTTATCTCTCCTTTCGGCAAGGTCAGAAAACATCAAACATTGCTGTCATGTGTTGGTTGATAAACATTTTATGACTAATAAATGAGTTTGTAATATTAACTTTCATGCATTTTTTTCCACAGGATCGGGATGAGGCGAGGAAAATCCACGCGAGTGCTGGGCTACCATTTTTTGAAGTATTTATCCACGCTCCTCTTGAAGTGTGTGAGAGCAGGGATGTAAAAGGACTTTATAAGAAGGCTCGTGCTGGAGAGATTAAGGGTTAGTTTGACTATGCTAAATACAGCCAACTTTCTCTTGGTGTTTTTCTTGAAACCACCTCCTTTATACAAGTAAAACCAAACCCTTTAATTGCTTTTGAGGTCATTATATGTTTGCTATTCTTTGTTGCCAGGCTTTACTGGGATTGACTCAGATTACGAGCGTCCTGAAGCACCAGACCTTGTTCTGAAAACCGGAGAGCTATCAGTCAATGAATGTCTCCACCAAGTGTTGGAGCTGCTCAGGGATCAGGTGGGTTGGACAAACTTGAGTTTCTCAGCTCCACACTGTCAAAACAGCATCAACACAGTAAATTTGCTCTGATATTAGCAGTAGAATTATATCAGTTTACATTTCTGACAAAATGGGCGTTTATTAATCATTAAACAAACTTTGTTTTAAAGATCTTCAACAATGCAAATGTCAGATGCTAATACCTGTTTGTCTTTGCATAGAATAACCCGTTTAGAGAAACCGGTGAGGCATGTCACATAGCAAGTTCAATATATTCAAGGAGTGTACTTGCTGACTTTCTATAAAGGAAATAATTACCTCCGCCAAGGCGCGGAGGTTTTGTTTTCGGCGGCGTATGTTTGTCTGTCTGTCCGTCAGTCTGACTGTCTGTCTAGCAACATAGCTCTAAAAGTAATGGACGGATTTTTATTAAATTTTTAGGAAATATTCAAAATGGTATAAGGAACAACTGATTAGATTTTGGGGGTGATCCATGTTACCATCTGGATCCAGGAAATGTTTTTTTAACACTAGAACCACCAACATTCCAGCATACCCCCTACAACTCAAATACACGCTGGGCCAAAATGTAAAACATGGAAAAAGTCACGGACCAACATTGATATTTGTTAAGAAAACAATTTCCTCCAGATAAAATGATTAACATTTTCATATAGACTCAATAAGTTTTGCTTTAGCATTGAATATGGAACAAGTAAAGTTAAATACTGTACTACATATAATTTAATATTGCACACATGCAAAATTAAATTTCTAATAAAAACAAAACACATTAATGTCATTCAAATCTTAAATAGAATTTAAATAAAAATTGTATGCCTCTTTTTTTTGCAGCCTTCTGACTTGAATTTCAACAATGACCTTTTTTTACAGGCTAATGATAAATTCATTCATTCATTCATTCATTCATTCATTCATTCATTCATTCATTCATTCATTCATTTTCTGTACGCTTAATCCAATTCAGGGTCACGGGTGGGTTGGAGCCTAGCAATTATCAGGCGAGAGGCTAATAATAATTTAAAAAATAAAATAATAAACCAATTAACGAATAATAGTATCCTTCAATAAATGTGCAACCATTCAAGCCGTGCCTTGGAGTTGCAAGAAAACGTTAATTATAGCTCAGTTTGCTTCACACTGGCCTACTCTGATGTATCGAAGCCAGATACCTGCATCTCTTCTTCGATGCTAGCTCATCAGTATCTGGGCTCAGGCTCTGAGCTGAGGAAGTATTCAAGATCGAGTGAAGGTGTTCATCAGTCAGAGGTCTCCTGTGAGATGTTATGATTACTGTCTTGTCCTGATTGAAGCGCCAAAACACCATCAGGGCATGTTGGGATATGGAGTATTAGCGTTACAAGTACTGTATATGACCGGTGGGCCAGCTCTAGTAGTCATTTGGTTATGCCTCGCTAGCCAATAATACCTACATTGGGGGCCAAATTTGCCCCGAAGGCCAGAGTTTGACACCTATACCCTAGAACCACCAAAAGGGGTCATTTTTAAGCCCTGCCGACATGGCATTAAAAAAAGATAAAGGTGGCATTTACATAGGCCACATTTTTCCACCCTTTCAATCTTTTTTTTTAAAGATAATAAAGAATCTAAATAAGATATTCTTTTGCCTTCAGTAATTTTAACCAGAGACTATATGTTTGTAAGAGCAGGAGATTCATTTATAGCTCGCATTACAATGTCTCCTCACATTACAGTAGCTAGTATTTATATTTATCGCAGTCTAAAATAACATCAACAACAAAAAAAAAGCCAAACTGAGACAAACCGGTGTACTTTTAACTATAGGTTGTAAAGTGAAAGTATAAACATAAGCAGACCTATGTACACATGAGTTATAGCAAATAATATAGAAGCTGTTGCCAAGGCTTAAGCTCTGCCATAGGAAAGGTTACACATCAAATAAAGGTTTGAGCACACAAGATTTTTACAGCCCCATCACTGAGATTGTGACAAAAAAACAAACATAGCTCTACTACATGAGAACTTTGCACATAGACTTGCATTTTGTGGAAAACTTAATTCCAATCATTTTTCATTTTTCAACATCAAGAACTGTAGTATGTGTTTCTGATGAAGAATAAAAACAAGTCTATGCATGCAGTGTGCTCTGCATTTTCATGCTTCAGGCAGGTTTACTAAGCCCCGGGTCACAGTCAGTTTCCATGCAGTGGAATTGTTGTTTTCCGGGGAAGTGATCTCCGTCTGATTCATGAAACTACCTGAAAGGCATGTCCCAATTCATAATCCTGGGAAACATCACATGATGTTTGGGAAGTGAAACAACAGACTTTAAGGAAACAAAAGGGATGGAGAATTAATTTTACATTTAATATGCATTCATGTTTAAACAAATTATTATTTGTTATATAATTATTATTATTTGAAATATTAGACAAAGGAACAAAACTTGAAAAGCATGTGCTTCCTTTGTTAAATAAACCCCAAATTAAACTGTTTCTTTTTTTGCTGTTTTTTTCAAAAATGATGAATAATTTTTCTACTGCTTTTTTTCTTTCTACTCGTATGTAGAATATTGTACCAAGCGAGATTATGGAGGGGGTGAATGAACTCTTTGTTCCAGAGAACAAACTGAACCTTGCTGTGGCTGATGCAAATACTCTGCCCACCATCAGCATCACAAAGGTAATTCATCGCTATAGTACATAAGCCTTCTTATCAGACAGGAAACTAGACACGGAAGAGATCTGCTTGTGACAACATCCTCCACAATTTTTGCTTATGAATTGTTCTGACTCACCTGAGAAACGACAGAGAAATATACCACCCAGACTATCTTTAAAAATGGCCACTGAGGTTAATTACCTGGAGGAATATGATGATTTCAGTCACTGATTTGAGATGTTTCTAACAGTGTGAAGATGAGGTTCCACAAATAAGGTGCACAGCGCATACATCAGTAATTTAACTTCTTAAGCAAATCATGTCAAAATCATGTAATCAATAAAGTTCTTTGCTATGTATCCAGCATTGTTACTTCTACTTCTCAGAAGTGATGAATTGTGAGAATGTACACCAACATGCTTAACTCCATAGATATCCCAAGGAAGAAACATATTTCAAATGTCTTGAGTATCTTTGTCTTTCATGCTGTTGACGAGTATGTTCTTTGTCGACAGTTGGATCTGCAGTGGGTGCAGGTTTTGGCTGAGGGGTGGGCCAGTCCTCTGAAGGGCTTCATGAGAGAAAGAGAGTTCCTCCAGGTCCTGCACTTTGGAAACCTGCTGGATGGTGAGAAACAACCAGATGGTCATCTTAATTACTACTTCCTGCCAAGATATCATAAGCAACCAGTTCGGTTATGATTGTGGTTTATGGTAGATAATGATGAACAGAAATGCAGAGAATCATTTTATTTCAATGTTAAACTGTTGAAGTGATCTATTCCACCCACAACAAATACGGACATCTACTAGAGTATCAGTGGGAGGAAGGCTTTGAGAAGAGAGGTACACCTGAACAAGTTGATCATTTATCACAGTGCTAACAGAGACACAGTGAACCACTCAAATCAGACACAAGCACTCAGCAAACTTAGAGACACAAATTTACTAAGCATGCACATTTTTTATATTAAAATTAAAGTAATAATTCATTAAAGATCTGTCCAAAATTGCCCCGAAACTATTAAGATTTTCCACAATTTTCCAGAGAAAATATAACTTTTTCTTTGATTATCTGGTTTCTGTTCAAGATCATAACATATAGGCAATAAAAACAAAGTTCATTTCTTTTTTCTCTTTCATTTCAGCTATGCAGGGCTTTATTTCATATCCAAGAGCTGTGTATGAACAGGTGAAAAATAGGGTTGTTAATGTGGATTGATACAGAAATATTATACCACTATTCCCAGATATTTCTATTCTAGAATATATTTTTTATAGTAAAATATCTACATTCTAGTAATTTAACAGGAACACAATGCTATCAGGATCATTTCTAAGCGATATCATGTTAGTTGGTAGGAATGACTTCTTTCTTCTTCCTACCATAGTCATGTGAAATAAGGCAAAACATAAATGTTGCAGCAGTGCGCTGCTCATTCAGTTGCTCAGTGCTCATTCAATCCAATTGAACCAGTTGACGACAATGGCTGAAGGCAAACAGAGTCGTGTGTGGAGCTAACAACCTGGTATGCCGCCGTGTCATTACCGTGTCATTGCCGTGTCTCCTGATGACCTAGAGCCAGTTAATGTCCTTTTAAACTGTATTTTAGATATAAAGTCATGGATGGCAGAGAACTTCATATAGCTCAACCAGGACAAAACTGAGGTTTTAATCATCGGTCCTGAAGACAAGAGAGAGATCATTTCATGCAAAATGCAGAACTTTAAACCTTCTCAGTGTGTGAGAAATTTGGGCGTTCTTTTTGACTGAGCTTGATTTTATTCCACATATTAGAAATGTAACAAAAACAGGATTTTTATCATCTTTAAAACATCACCAGAGTCCGCCCGTTTCTCTCTCTTGCCAACACGGAGATGCTGATGCATGCTTTTATTTCTAGTAGAATATATTACTGTAATGCCCTGCTCTCTGGTCTTCCGAAAAAGAGTATTTCTTGTTTACAGTTACTCCAGAACTCAGAGGCACGAGTTCTGACAAGGACCAGAGGAACACGTTACACCAGTTTTACAATCGCTGCATTGGCTCCCCGTGCGTTTCAGGATTGATTTTAAGGTTCTTTTAGTGGTTTATAAATGTCTTAATGGTGTTGGGCCTTCTTATTTATCTGATCTGCTTTTAAATTATGAGACCTCGCGGACCCTGAGGACCTCTGGGACCGGCCTCTTGGTTATATCTAAAGTGAGAACTAAAATCTATGGCGAGGCCTCGTTCCAATGTAAACAGATGTCTTATAAAAACTTTGCTTCATTCGAATATGTAGCTCTCCAGATGAATTCCCCTCGCCGTGTGCTGTTCCTTAACAAAAATGTCCAAACAGAGGTTGTCACAAAACGGTACATGGGTGAAATGTTTCTACAAGCTTTCTCTCCCTCGCCACCCCTCTCCTGGCCTTCAGTTGATGAGCTTGTGGATCATTTCAATGGTAAAATTAGAAGCATTACTGACGTCATTGCTCCATGGAAAAATGCCACGCTGGTAAGACCTGAAAAACGAGAATGTCGAAAAGCTGAACGCAGGTGGCGGAAAACAAAGTTGCACGTTCACTATGAGATCTATAAAGAGAGACTAAGGATTTATAACCTGGAGCTGAGAAATGCAAGACAATCATTCTTTTC
>JBBBVU010000017.1:17107678-17146556 GCA_037177055.1 Atherinosoma microstoma
TAGTCCTTCACTTTCTTTGGCCTGGGTGTTGTGTTCAGGGTTGGTTTGTTTGGTTTTGCCCTAATGAAGTGCAATTTTGCTTTTTTTTTTTTTTTTTTTTTTTTTTTGCTTAAGGGGATTTTTATTACAGGCGCATGCATGTTTCTCTGTGTTTATGTGATTATGCTGAGAGTATTCTCTATTTTCTGACTGTTAACAGTCCTCAAAGGAAAGATCAAAACCATCGAGCCATCTAAATTGTTTCCAGCTTCTGCAGTTTTTGAGGTCCGAATCTGTGTTCTCACTCAAGTATTTGATCATTTGAAACACCTCGAAAAACAAAACAAAACAAAAAATCATATTCCTTCACTGTCTTTAAAATAAAACAAGTTGATTTTCTTAAATGGCTTTTTCTGCTAAAGTTAATCAAATAGTTCATTGTTAGATCCGTGATCTCAAAATGATGTATGCTATTATCTAATAATATTTCTGATATGAACACATTAAAGAGCTCATTTTCAGAAGGTTTAACTGTAGAGCTCTGAATCATAAAGCAATACGCTGCTCTGACAGTTCTTCTTCAGCTGAATCCAAATATTTATGGTTTTTGACTTTGTATGGGAAGTTAGAAAAACTGTAACAACAACCACAAGCTATAGTGATGCTAAATTTCTGATCAAAGTTCATTTGAGTTGTGAGAAAAGCATGATGTGCATGTTGGTGCTGTGAAAGTTGTTGCAAAATATGTGGATTGTCAGAGTTAGTTTTTCTTTCAGTCAGCAGCTCCACTACTGCGCTAATGACACTGCTATGACAAATACTATATTTATGCTCTTTCTTAGATGCTGTATTCGCATTCCAGCTGCGTAATCCAGTCCACAATGGTCATGCCCTGCTTATGCAGGACACCAAGCGCCGTCTCCTCGAGCGAGGTTACAAAAGTCCAGTACTCCTACTTCACCCACTGGGAGGCTGGACCAAAGATGATGACGTTCCTCTGGACTGGAGGATGAGGCAGCATGCTGCTGTCTTGGATGAGGGTATCCTGGACCCAGCCAGCACCATCGTTGCCATCTTCCCTTCACCAATGATGTATGCTGGACCTACAGAGGTAAAGAGTCCTGGTTCAGTCAGAGGTATATGATATAACATATTGTGAAAGCACATGTGACTGAATATTAACTGACATGGTCTTCCAGGTTCAGTGGCACTGTAGAGCCAGAATGATCGCCGGAGCAAACTTTTACATTGTTGGCAGGGACCCTGCAGGAATGCCTCATCCAGAGACAAAGCAGGACTTGTATGAACCCACCCATGGAGGAAAAGTCCTCACCATGGCCCCAGGCCTCACCTCCGTGGAGATCATCCCCTTCAGAGTGGCTGCCTACAACAAGACTAAGAAGGCTATGGACTTTTACAGCCCAGAGCGGTAAGTGATGATAGCTTTTCAGGTCTTTACTCCAAACTGCAGTCTTGGTTCATATTTTCATAACTACCTTTCATAAAATATAAAGCAGCTCCAAAAATGCTGAAGCTTTGTCTTGTGTTTTTAGTATAAGTTTTTAATTCATATTTTGTACTGACTTCTAATGACCTGTCCTTTCCCAAATCTTCATTCTCTCAGTCATTCTGAGTTTGAGTTCATCTCTGGAACCAAGATGAGGAACATGGCTCGGAACAACGAAAACCCTCCCGATGGTTTCATGGCCCCAAAGGCCTGGATGGTGTTGGTGGAGTACTACACTTCTCTTCAGAAGAACAATTAACCGACAATCAACTCACAAGTCAACGGGATACTATGACATTATGAAGCTGGTTGAAAAAGGGAGAAAATATACATGCCTTCCTTCTGAAGTGTTTTTGGTGGGACTTTATAATCTAAGAATAAGGAGCCACTTTGGCAGGGATGGTTGGGATGGTCTTTTAAAAGTTGAAAAGCATTTTATGTTTCCATAAAGTGATGCAGTTTATAAAGTCATTGTGTTTATATATACATATTAACTTAAACTATATATTTTAATAAATGTAAGTTAACTGAAAATTATTTTCTATTTCTGGAGAATTAGGTACCACATCCTAGTAGCAGGAAATGGTGTTTGATATTTACATCTTAAGGTTACAGGATGAAAAAACCTGTAGATTTACTTTTTTTTTAGCATTTTAACATGGCAGTTACATCACTGTCAATTTATTTTTATGGTCTGTATGAAAGTTTGTAGTTTTATCTCTGCATTCAATGCCTACTTGTTTGGATGTTTTTATAATGTGAAAGTGCCTTTCTCTTAAATGTCATATTAAACTGAAATGGTGGTATCTTGCTGGTGTTTGACTAAAATGCCTCTGAGATTTGTGTGCCACTTTTAAATGGGCCTGTTTATTCATCTTATGAAGACTGAGAGATTTAGAAAGACATAGCGTGTAGTCTGCAGTAATAAAGGAAATTATTTGTGGCTATAAATCATTGGTGACTGTCTGATGCTGGGACAATATGTACTTTACCCCAAATAAGATACCTCAGTGTCACTTTGTCCATGTGCCACTGGTTATGCAACATACCTTACTTTATTGTTTGTCTGCACAAGGTGCATGCTATGAGTTTGAGATTAAAGGCCAGCTCAACAGTAGGCTGGACTCCAGCTGTAATGACAATAATACAATGCTGCCATCTGCTGGACAAATATGGTACACAAAACAGGAAAAAACTACTGTGATAAGACCACAGTTTCTTGGGTTTGTCCAACAGATGTTGAGGTTGGTGATTGAACTAATCATATTATATATTATATACCTAAAACAAATGTAAGTAACGGTCATCTATTCCTGCTTGTCATCCAAAACAGATTTTTTGAGAGAACCTGAATTAGCAGCAGTCGCTCTCAACATTGGTGAATTTCAGCAAAATACTGTGACATCTAGTGCTCTTTTGCAGTGGAAAACACTCTTTTTTGGCTCTACATTGGCTTTCCCCATTAGATCGTCAACAGATTAAGGAGATCTGAGATGCTTTCAAAAAACTCTTAGATGGTCGAGTGAACTTGGAGGAACGATTAATTTTGCCAGTCATTAAGCTGTAAGGTAAGCTCATTTTCATGAAATGAGTTTGCCTCTATGAGGAGAGCCCATCTCCCCTGTAAGAAGCAAATTCCTAATTAGCCTTACATGGGATCAGATTATTTAATCTGCAATGTTCCAGGTAACCCCTTTTAAATCTGCTGAACTGCACCCTCAGTACAAAATCTCCAAGTACTGAACATCCAACATGTCATGTCATTTCATATATTTCTGGTAATACACAAATGTATAGAATGTACGCAACTCAAAATGTGATGATTAAAAGCATGTGTCAGATTTTCAATCTGATCGATAAATATTGACATGCAAGGTATGTTTGTTTTGTTTTTTGAAAGAATGCTAATTAATTATAAGAGTCTTAACTTGGGAGGTTTTACATGACAGTCACATCAGGTCCAGGACATCCACCCAAGGTTACAGATATAGACAGATATTTTATGAGTTATAGTTCAGGATTATGGGTGAATGTCATGTTTAAATGGCAGGCTGTTTTAGCTCCAATCCAAACTGTAAATCCCTACTTTACAAGTATGATAAAGTGAAACAATGACAGTTTCTTTACCTTTTTTATACTTTTGGTTTACTGTAAGTTATTTGGACAGTGTCATCATATTACAGAAATTAGACAACTTCAGAATGTGACACACAAAAAACAAAACAACAAAAACCCCACCGAACAAACAATTTTCAGTGAGTGATTTGATTTGAATAGGTCTAAATGCTGCCTGTGCTACAGTAACTAAATGTAAGTTTCGCCTATCATAGTGCAAGATTTGTTCACTATGATGTATATTAGTTTTATTCATGATTATCTTAATTGTATCAGTAATTATGGACACTAGTTAGTTTTTTAGTGTGTTTGTTTTTTGCAATATCAACATTTTGAGTCAGTTTTTACATTACAAGGCCTTCAGGTAGCCATAACTGAAGCATGATGTGCTGTAATGTATTTAACTGGGCAGCTGCTAAGGCTGAATGTATAAAACACATTTCATTTGCACTGAAAATGTTTAGATTTTAGAATAATGTAATACATTTTTATTATTCATTTATGCATTCATTTTGTAAATGATTACAACATACTCGTTATAATAAAAATATGTATACAACCTAAACCCTGCTTGTAAACGATTTAGCCTACAATACAATACGGTCCAATAATACAGTATGATTGGTTTGAACAAATTGCAAGAAAAAAAATGAAAAGAAAAGCTGCATTGCAAACTTTCACTAAGAACAAATCTCTTATGTTCTGCCAGTAACGATCATACATTTGCTATAGTCCAGTATGACAGATAAAAGTGACATTATGTTGGAAACTTCCCTAATTACACTCACACGTGACCACTTTGACAGAAAGGAACGTTGCACGCGGGTACACTTTATCCTTCCGCCAGAAATACGAAATGGCTAAATTGCTGCAATTTTTATATTCAAAACTATTCCAAATATACGTATATAGTCATTATATTCTAAAATAGGTTGTTTCAATAATAACAGGTTATCCTGAGTGTGTCGGCTCGAATTATCCACCGGGACTATACAATGAAGGCGGCAGGATATTTGTTCTAAAATCCCAGCCTGCTCTACCTTCTTTTTTTCCTTCGGTGGAGGCCATTATGGGAGCCTGAGAGTTCAGCTGGAGCGAGAAGAGCGAGAAAAGAAGATGATTCCCCGGGACGGAACTGTCAAACCAGCCTTTGCTTATTTTTGATCTTTGTATAGTCTATATACAGTTAAGGTGGAGCCTGTCACTTTTTTTCAGATGTGTTCTTGGCAATCAGCCGATGACAATGTTGAATCGTTAGGAGGTTTTTGGATCGAAAAAGGAGGTAGGCTTAGCTATTGTTGCTAGCTAGCTGCGCTAGCTAGCTAGCGAGCTAGCTGCGTCTTAGTGACTGGATACTGGGTTTGAGAACCGGTGAGTTCTCCAACCTCTTGCTGTCAATCGCGGCAGCTGTCATTGAGCCATCGCTTGGACCGTGTCTGCTATCTCCAAGTTTTTCTGAGGACAACTGCATGTATTTTATTTGGAGGTGTTTCCTAAACGAATTCCAGGATTGGGAAAGTCGGGCCTGCACAGAGGAGCAAAGCAAGGCCCGTCTTTATGATCCAGAGGAAGCTTTTATAATCCTACCGACAGCCACTGCTAGCTCTGCAGGCTAGCACGTCTCTTCAAGGACCTGCAAAATTCAGCAGTCGGCGACCGTGAGCATTGACTGCGATATAAACGATCGGACAGCTAATTCACCATAAACCTGGTTTCAACATTTACTCCACACAGACTCCTGTCACCTGCTACAATGGCTGCGATTATAAAAGAAATGGTCAGTCGGAACAAAAGGAGATACCAAGAGGATGGTTTCGACTTGGACTTGACGTGTATCCTTCCTTGTGTTGCTTCTTCTTTTATTTTTTTTATATTTTTTTTGAAAAACATGTATTCTGAGCATTTACAAGTAGCAAGCCATAGTTTCATTGATCAGTAGAAGTGAGACAAGAAATGACAGAGGAGTAACCTGAGGTTGCTTAGCTTCCTTGCTACTTAAGTTAGCTGTCGGCTAGTTGGTCAGACAGCGCAGCTTTGCTGTCACCCAGCATGTTTGAAAGATGGTGGATCTGTCAAACCAGCACCCATAAATGTCACAGTCATATTATAGTGGGAAACCCCCGTTCAGCTGGACACTGGTATGTATGCCTCAATAACGACAGGGCATGTAAGTTGCATGCCAGTTGCGTAGCGGTGGACTGGCTGGAGGTTGTAAAAATTAATGGCAATTAGGGTTTTTTCTTATCTTTTTTTTCCCTCCCCCTTTGCTCCCATCGTTTGGCGCTCAAGGTAGACTAATCGTGTCAAGTATTTGTCTTGAATATTTACAGCGCATGCTCAGATGTAAGTACATCTAAACATAATATATGAATCTTAAATATGAGTTTTATTATGGGAAAATTGTGGAAGTGGTCGAAAATAATTTCACCCATGGCTTTGTCTCTGACATCTCTATCCTTTTAAAAGCAGTGTTAATTTAAAGATTTAAACAAATCACTACTTTCCTTCCCTTTTGTGGGGATTAAATATTTTAATTTACAGATTTAAGATTTGTCATTTGAGGTCACAGGCGGAATCATCTCTTGTATTGCCACTGATCATAGTTGGCCTGGTTTCTGTTGCAATATGTGTGTTACTAAAGATGGGACTCTTGCTTATTTGGCTGGTGATAAACTAGATTAGCAACTGATGTGGTGTACCGTGGCCTCCTAAATGCACGAGAGCAGGTTATGGTTTATGTTGGAGTGGATGTGCCCTGCTGACTTGGTGTCAAGATATTTTAGTTGAAGTTTGATGCATTGGATTTTAGTTGAATCAGGTGGTCAATTAATATTTGAGACAGATTGTACAAAGTTAATCTGCAACATTTTTTACCAATGTCTATAAAGTTAGTTTTTTTTTCTTTAATTTATTGCAACCATCTACTCAGATATGACAATTGAATGGGTTTTCAGAATCTGCTATGAGGAGTGAATATTGGTATGCTTTGATTTTGGACTTATTGGTTAGGAAAAAACATTAAAGCTGCAACCCGGCGTATGGGAAATTCAGATTTATTTAATTTTTTTAAATTTAGTTTTATTCAGACGCCTTTGATCAACAGCATTAATCTGAATCTATAACGAGCAAAAACGGTTATTAGGTAGACTGATCAATAATGACGATACTACTCGGGCTTGGCCCTGTTAGCTTCTGTCCATCATGGGTGGAAAAAATAAATAAACCCCTGTTTAATGATTCAGTGTTTGCTACCATATGTGAAAAAAGGTTGTCAACTTTGTTGCATGTACAGCTATACGTCACAGTAGTTGATCAGACATTTCTCACCTAGTGTAATAAGGTGG
Source organism: Atherinosoma microstoma (assembly GCA_037177055.1). NCBI lineage: Eukaryota > Metazoa > Chordata > Actinopteri > Atheriniformes > Atherinidae > Atherinosoma > Atherinosoma microstoma. The sequence goes on from JBBBVU010000017.1 coordinate 17,114,624, forward strand.
TAAATCTGATGTCAAGTCTGTCTGCGGCAGGCCTGTGCATTGTGCCACTACAGCTTTGTGTAGGTGTTCAGGGGAGCAAGCCACTCAGAAGTGGCATGTTTGGCTTGAGGTCTCCTTTCATTTAGATGTGGGCCCTTTCAAACTACCCTGTCTTATCATTTTTTTGGCATGATGTTTTAAAACAATATGGGCTCTCTGTAGTTATGTAATGCAGTATCATAGTTCTGGGAATTGCCCTTAAAATAGAGTTGCCAGTGATCTTGTATCAGCATTGCTGTCTGAGTGCTCTCTCTCCCTCTCTTACCCTCTCAAACCACCATCTCTCCTTTGCTCTTTTTCTTCACTACTCCCTCTCTAATTCTCCCTCCCTCTCCTTGCCCCCTTTCCTGTGCTCTCCTCCTTTCCTGTCCTCCCCACCTCCTCCTCACTTAGCGCTTGCCGGTTCCCATTCCCCCCCTCCCTCTTTTTCCCTAGCAGTTGTGGATTTGGCGTATGCATAGAGCTCAGGCAGGCCTGCTTTTTTTTTTTTTTTAAAGGCGTGCCTAAAGCAGCAGATTCTTTTTTTTTTTCTCCTACTGGAGCTTCCATCTGGGGTCCTGCATATGCATTTCCTCTCAGCTGCACAGACCAAGCACCCCATGCCTTGGGCTGAGACTCTCTAGGGAGCTTCAGATTTTTTTTCCTAGCAATGGTTAGAGCATCCCAGTAAATGGTTAAAAAAGAAGGGGGAAAATGCATTTGGCCCAATTAGCTCTTTGAGACATTAATGTACAGGATTATTGCAAAAAATAGACATCTTTGTTGAGCTCCAGGGAAGTAGCTTGCCAGTATGCATATATTTTGGATTTATTTGTGGGGAAATTCATGTGTGTTCAGCTTCAAACACTTATATTGGGGAGCAATATGAATACTTTGGATAGTAATTTGTTAAATCTTTTTTGCCGCTGAATGTGTTTTAAATTGCGTTAATTTTTTGTGTGTGTCTGCTGCATAGTTGACCTGAGCTACTTGCTCTGGATTCCAGCATTTTTGGTGAACTTGCAGGTCTGCTGATTAAACAATGAACTGTGTGTTTACACCGAATGTGTACCACAAAAAGGGTTGCCCTTGTGTTTTTACTTGTGCAGGATTGTATAGAAGCTGCCTGCTTTTTTAAATTTAATTTGATTGAATTTTTTTTAACCAAAGCTGTCTAGGTCTGTGTGTCAAAAATGTCTGACCAGTTAAAAGGTTATTTGACTCTGGGGAAAAATATGAGGTTGGCCTCAAAATGAATTGCTAACATCAATTAGAAATGTTCTGTTTTTCTATTTTTGACACCGTTGCACAGAAGTTGTAAGAAAAGGTTGCCCTTTAGTCAGTGGTGAAAGTGTGAAATCCTGCAGCTTATGGCGACGAGCAGACTTCAGTTGCAGGTAGGCGTTGCAGTCAGGCTTAGAAGACATGCATTCCAACTGAATTATTCTTTTCACTGCAACATGACACCGAAGTCTGCCTTTTAGATTTTATGTATGTCACTATGAAATTGGTCACAGCATTTTCCAGCACTGTGCTCTATTGTGGAGCCCCATTTGATGATGTAAGGCAGTGCTAAATGCAGACAAACTAGCAGCCAACTTGTGTACAACCATAAGTTTAACATGCGGTGGAGTCCTCTGCACATTTCATTAAGCGATGCTTTACATTTTTGCCATGTCCATTGCTTTAAGATGGCTTGAAGCAACGGCACAAAGCTTTTTGTTTGACCCCCCCAATCTACCTGCTTGACATCATGCATGCATCCAATCTTGTAGATATTCAAATTAGTCTGGCCAAGCTCAAAAGAGAGATAAGCTGAACATTTGCAATCATCCAAATTTAACTTTGGGTTCCAAAAATACACATGGGTCAGGGAGCGGAGACTCCTCATGCACCCACATGTGGGCCTGGCCGAGGCAAGAGTGCTGTTACTCCTGTCCTCTCTGCCTGCCTCTCACTGTCAAGGCCATCTGTTACAACATGCAAACTCTCTCGCACTCACCGATCAGCGGCCCTCTTCTGTTATCCGTCCATACATTACTGCTGTGACAACCCAACCTCTTTTTGGCATTGGCTGACACCTTTCATAGTTGTGCTGGTCTCTGCATTCCTGTAAATGTGCTGCTATTGAAAAGTTTTCTTTTAAAACACTTCTAACACAGTTCTAAAAAGCTCAGGATAACCAGCTTTTTATATTTTTTGAAAATGAAGCACCAGATGCTTCAGAAGCTGCACTTTCATGCTTTCCTGATTTCTACAGGCATGCACTGTGTACATTTCCTTGACCCCTGTCTGAACAGATATCTACCCAAACATTATTGCTATGGGCTTTCCAGCAGAGAGACTCGAAGGCGTGTACAGAAACAATATAGACGATGTAGTACGGTGAGTGAGAAATGCAATTTTAAGGATAATTTTTGTATGCGTTGCTCTAGCGATTGATTCCTTTTCTATCAAGTCATTTTTTTTTTTCCTCCTACAAACAGGTTTTTGGATTCGAAACATAAAAACCATTACAAAATCTACAACCTGTAAGTGCTCCGCATACTGTTTGTATCTGATCTGGCTTTTGTTTACTTCCGAACTTCCTCTGTGCGATGGCTAACAGGAGTTTGTTCTTCCCTTTTCAGCTGCGCAGAAAGACACTACGATGCTGCCAAATTTAACTGCAGAGGTAGGCTGCTATACAGTTTTCTCTTAAAATGAAAAGGAAAAAAACCCACTGGTGTCCGAAAAGCCTGATGACACACAAAGCTGTGAAAAGCTCACAAAACATTCACTGTCCTCCTCATGTCTCCCCTAACCTATTTGTTGTGTCCCTGTCCACATTTTGTTTTCCTCCTTAGTTGCACAGTACCCTTTTGAAGACCACAACCCTCCTCAGCTGGAGCTGATTAAGCCGTTTTGTGAAGACCTGGACCAGTGGCTCAGCGAGGATGACAATCACGTGGCGGCCATCCACTGTAAAGCTGGGAAGGGCCGCACAGGAGTCATGATCTGCGCTTATCTCCTCCATCGCCGCAAATTCTTGGAGCCCCAGGAAGCACTTGACTTTTATGGTGAAGTCAGGACAAGGGACAAGAAGGTGAGACCAGAAACTAATGCTTATACACAAGCGTTGTGAGGTTGCCATGATCAGAGCTACAACTGTTAATTTAAAAAAAAAAAAGAAGAAGAAAAAAAAATTCTATTATTGGTGAATATTTTTAAACGTTAAAAGGCTAGTCTCAAAATATATGTGTGTCACAGATCATAAATGTTACCAACATCCTGTTTTAAACAAATCATTAGCACACCAGAAGATAATCTTGTGTTACAGTCGCAGCTGGCTTGCTGCAGGTTTCATGACTTTGCACCCCTGGATCCCCTAAACGTTGTCTGTATTTCAGGGAGTAACCATCCCAAGCCAGCGCCGCTATGTCTACTACTACAGCTACCTACTGAAGAACCAGCTAGAGTACAAGCCAGTGGCGCTGCTCTTCCACAAAATGGTGTTCGAGACTCTCCCTATGTTCAGCGGGGGCACCTGCAGTGAGTCACGCTCATGTTCAAATTCAACTCTAAACTAGGGCGTAGGCATGCACGTCGCTGTTGAAACGGAACGAGAGCTTTGGATGTGCGGTGCACTGTAGGGCTCACCCACGCTGCTGTTGGAGCAGAGTGGGTCATCTGTGGTAGAACTGAGTCGCCCAGTGCTGGGGCTGCAGAACGCAATCAGATATGGCTGAATTTAATAGTTTTTTTTTTTTAGTTTTTTTTTTTACCTTTTACAATGGTAGCTTTGTATTGATTCCTCTGTCTTGTTGCTACTCACAACAAGGTCAACTTTTTTTTTCTTTTCTTTTTTTTTGCTTGCTTGCTTAAACACCTGCTGAATAAAAGCCACACTGGTTGTCTTGGATGTAAACTTATATAAAGTAGCTCCTGTCAGTTTTTAACTGGAAACCAAAACGAAAAGAGTGCAGAATCATGCAAGTGATGGCACACTGGGCAATAACACGTGCTTCACATTTCAAGTTTTATGTGCTTCACTTTAAACAGGAAGTAGCTGAAAGTCAAGAGGAATGAAATATTTGTATCCTTGATTTGTTTTCTGCATGCAGCAGCACACCACTTGAGTGATAATTAGTTTCAGTCACACAGTTATGAGTATTTACATTTCACTGCATGTTTGCTCAGAGCCTGAGTGATAAAACTGTTGAAATTTGTCGGCAAACATTTGTACTTGTGGTCCTCTATCACGCTGGCAAAGTGACACAGGCGCACAGCAGCCCAACCATGATTACAACTTCAAAATTCTGTCAAAACCAAAACTGAAGAGGGCTAATTTAGCTCAACTTCAAAGATTCCCACCCGAAATTTCATTTTGTTCATGTTAATTCTGTGTATTTGGTAATATTCAAGCAGTTTGTAACAGTTTACTAAGTAATGGCCTCAGGACAGAGTGGGAAAAATTTAGTTAATTCTGCACATCTGCTCAAATGGGTCCCGAGTTACACAATGTTGCACTCCCTTTCTATCTAAATTTGTCCATTTTTAGCTGTTGGACAGAAAAAGCATCCCTTCCTCCTTCATGTCTGTGGCTTTCTCACCTTGACACCTGACTGTGCTCAAAGGCTCTGCCTGATCCTTGATCTTTGTCTTTCCTGCTAACTCTTCCTTTAAAAAAAGAAGGCCCTATTCTGAGTTTGACATCTTCATACGTGTGCACACGGCTTTTCTTTTTCTTATTTCTCCAGCCTTAGATTTTTGCTCACTATAGCAGTAAAACAAACAGGAAAAAAAAAACAAACAAAAGCAGCAGCAAGTTTAATTCTGCTAAAAACTGAATATTACACAACCCCCTTTTTATTGAATCCACCAAAGATGCTCTGATTGTGATAGACGGGTAGTTTAGCTGTGACAAGTTCCTCCTTTGCTGCTTCTCATTTTTGAATCTCACAACATGCAGAAGGTTGAAGAAAAGCTATGTAGATGAAAATATCTGTACATACTTTTGTAGATCTCTTGTGTTTGTGCCTGCTGTGCTGTCAAGCCCCTGACACACCAGCCAGGCCCTGCTTGTGATAATCTCCTTCTTTCTCTCTAAGGGGACAATACCGTTAAAAGCAGGAGCGAGCCGACCCCTCAGGGCTTCAAGAAAGGGAATTGGCATTGGGGTAAATGAGCCTTTCATCCATTATTATTTCACTCACTTGCTTTTATATGGCCCCGGAGATCCATCAGGAAGGAGAAGTAAGGTAGACATGTTGCCTAGCAGGATAGGAACAGCTTAGAGGCATATGAAGTCATCTCTAGCACCACCCCCTCCAGCCTGACAGGAAGAGGAGAGGGTTAAAATTCCTATGTATGCAACATGTTGCGCTGGTCCAAGACCAAACCATGACTGTCTATCAGAATAGGGTCCTGTGTCTCTGGTTCTGGGGTACTTTGGGTGTAACATTTTGTGGTCTGTTACTTTTCCCTTTCTCTACTTAAAATTTTTGTATAATGTGCCACAGTTTTTGTAAGGTGGGGGTGGAAGTGGGGTGGTGGTCTGCTTCTTTGTCCAACTCATGTAATAACACTGATATCCTGTCTTACTCCCTGCTTCCCTGTCACTCACTCACTCTTGTACTGTCTCTTTCCATTCACAAATCTCTCAATCTCACGCCCACTCATCCCTGTGCAACGTCAACACTTTTTGCAGATCCCCAGTTTGTTGTGTACCAGCTGAAAGTCAAGATTCACACGTCGAACCCCGCTCACACACGGCGCGAGGACAAGCACATGTTTTTTGAATTCCCTCAGCCGCTGCCAGTTTGTGGAGACATCAAAGTGGAGTTCTTCCATAAACAGAATAAAATGATGAAGAAGGTTCGTTTGCAGTCTTTCACATATTTATGTCAGTCATAAGAAGCTTATTTCAGTTGATACATGGCATGATGTCTGCTAGGCCAGGGAGCAATAAGTAGGCATCTGACTAAGGACTTTGTAACTTAACTGTGTGCCAATAAAGCCTCATGATAAATAATTTATGCATGCTGAAGGCCAGTTTTGTCCAAAACTATTTAAACACATCAATTAGCTACACAGCTTGCTAGCTCCTTCAATAACATGAGCAAAGGCACTGTAGTCTATTCTGAGGTGATGCCTCATTCACCGCTCTACTGTTGTTGGTACTCCAGTCTGCATTAATATGGGGCTGAAAATGGGCCCAAAAATGTTTTTAAGTGAAACTGTATTTGTGAGTCATTTTCAAAGATTCACATATTCATGAGAAATAACGAGGTTGGGACAGAGTGCACAGCAAAATCTAAAAATTATTAAGCCTGACTAGTGGATGTTTTGGTAGCATTTCTCTCTAGATTTATTGCCATTTGGAGACTACTGGCATCATCTGTAGCCAACAACAACGTAGGATTTTAATCAAAAACCAAGAACGTGCCTTTTGGTTGCCGTTTTTCCATTTGGTCATGATTTTAACTTTGCTTCGTCATCATCTCTGCCCCTCCAGGACAAAATGTTTCACTTCTGGGTGAACACCTTCTTTATCCCTGGACCAGAGGAGAGCGGGGAAAAGATAGAGAATGGTGCAGTGAACAATGCAGAGAGCCAGCAGGGAGGACCAGGACTGGGACCGGGACCGGGTCAAGGCCAGCCGCAGAGCGCCGAGTGCAGGGACAGCTGCAGGGACGGGGACAGGGACTACCTCATCCTGACGCTCACCAAGAACGACCTGGATAAGGCCAATAAAGACAAGGCTAACCGCTACTTCTCGCCAAACTTCAAGGTAAGCCTTCACAGGACGGGGTGGAATTCGGATTCATTTAAATTGTCAGTAATTCTGGTATTGAAGAAGATATCAATGTAGTCATTTTTTTAATTTAAGATTACTGTTGGGGAAGTTGACAGAGAGCAGTGATGAATTCTGCTTGTGAATAACTCCCGCACACTGAAATTGGCTGTCTTGATTTCCAGGTGAAGTTGTATTTTACAAAAACCGTGGAGGAGCCTTCGAATTCTGAGGCTAGCACTTCGACATCTGTCACCCCGGATGTAAGCGACAATGAGCCAGACCATTATAGATACTCTGACACCACTGACTCTGATCCGGAAAATGAACCTTTTGATGAAGAGCAGCACACGCAAATCACAAAAGTGTGAACTCTTTTTAAGCAGGAAAAGAAGAAATTATACACCTGAAAAAAGGAGAAAACTTGAATATAAACTCAAAAGAAGAACCTTTGTCCCTTCCCTCCCCCAGACGGCAATAGAATATCATCATGTCAAATGCCAATTTTAGGGGGGAAAAAAAAAGATAAATATCCTGACCAATATATTGTTTTGTTTTTATTATTTTTTTTTTCTTTTTTTTTCTTTGGCACGGCCATGTACCATGTGCGAGGTATTGACACTGTTGCCCCATGGGAAAAGGTGCTGTAGCTATAAAAATGTGTTTATATATATATACATACATATATGTATATACATATATACATGCATATATAAGCAAACTTTTTTGTGTCAAAGACAATGGAAAGAGTACCACAATCAGGAGACGGGAGTTGAAGTGTGGGAGAAGTTAGAATGAAATACTAGGACTATGCTGCTCCTTCTCCTGTCTAAACCAAGGCCAGTGCTGCAGTCACTTTGTTTCACTCCCTCTCTTCTCCCCCCCCCCCTCCCCTTCTCTTATCTTTTGCTATCCCCTCCCTCCATCCTATCTTCCTTCCTATATTCCTTTACTGTGAATGCTTCTTGTGCTCTTTGCAGGCTGTCTCATGTGACTTTTGGCCTTTGTGCAGTGCAAACTGCATGCGGGCAGTGGGTTGGGGGTGGGTGGGGTTATGAAGAGGCTGTGATGATGTCTAAAGCATTGCCATTCCTGTTCCCACTGTGTATACGTTAAATTATGCAGAACAAGGCATCCCATGTAATTGTTAATGTTTTTTTTATCCTAAGATAATAAAAATATAATACACAAAACAGCAGGGAGACAAGTGTTTGCAATAATGTCAACACTACATTTAAAGGACAGTGGTGATGTGCATGTATTGGAATTGGCGTCCATCCCTAATAAATGTATGCAATGTTGTCATTTCTTAAAGAAACAAGCTTTGAGATGTATGTTCTGCGTGGGGTTCCCCAGTGCTTTGAGTCATGCTCAGAAAATTGCATCAGAGGTTTTATGTAATGACGCCCTTTGCTGTTCTGCTAACTATATTCACAGAATGAAATTGAACGCAATTTCCATTGTGTGACAGGAGGCCAGAGCGGTGTTTAACTTGTCACAATTGCTGTCAAATCGAGTCATAACTTCACACGACAGCATACGGACACTGTAATCTAGAATTTAGCATGTGTGAGACGGGTGTGAGAGGAGTCGGGGAGCACAAAGTGCACGAGCCCTGCACTCGGTGAGAAAAATGCTGTAAAGCAGGTTGTCGCTGCAGCTGTTGGAGCTCTGTTAACAGTAACTTCCTGCTTTTAAAGGTCAGGGCTGCAAATAGGTGTGACCTGAGGTAGGGAAGTGATGGAAGGATTGTTATTAAAAGTTCAACTGAGGGCGTCGAGCCCACTTCAAACAAACACTGACTAGCTAAACTGAGGCGGTATCTATGTTTGTGGTTGTCTGAAAGAAAAGGCATAGAAACACTGAATATCCTTTTGAAGAGGCAGTAGAAACTTTTAAATAAAAACTTATCGGGTAGTTGAAGTTCAAACATGCTTTTACTCTTGAATATTTGTGCAGCCAGTGTTACCGATTCTTACGTTGATTTCTAAACAGTGATCTCTGAGCCCTGATTTGAAACACAAAACTTTAGGATTGAGAAGTAGCCTGACCTCACACCAAACCGCCATTTTTGCATGTGCAGTTCCCTTCTCTAAATCAGCAGAGGAAGGAATGGCTTCAAACCCAGGAGGGAAGAGTTCTAGGCCTTGGGTACACGAGCCAGCTCTGCTTGCAAGCTTCTGCGACTCCTGAAATGAAAGAGTAACAGGATTAACAACCATGTCGCTGTGATAGGAAAGCAGAGAGTGGCAAGACCCTGGCGAAAGCATGGCCCAAAGTCTCCTGATAATAAAATAAAATATGAATTAAACATATATATTTATATATGTATATACATATATTTAAAAAAAATGTTCAACCCCCAGAGGCTGGCAGTCGCATAATCCCCCTCTGCTCTATTAAGACTCAGTCCCCAGCTCTTTCTTGTTGATAGAGACATCAAAGCAAACCAGCGCAGTGTCAAATGAGACAGGCAGCAGTCGCAGAGGCCCAGCTGTAATTGGCTGAACTGAGGAGGAGGGTGAGACTCTACTAGATTAATAATGAATGCGCTGTGCTGGGTATAGAGAGACCAGGGAGAGATGCCTCAGCTCTCCACAGGCAGACGTGACTGAAAAGAAGCCTGGCTTCAGTAGAGCTGGAGTTTCAGGGTCTACTTTGCCCTCCTTGTCGCATAAACAAACTCCACAGCAGCAGGAACGGTACTGGGGGCATTAACTTGGATTGATACATAGCTTCTTTATGTTTTAGCGGTTTGGCTGTTTCAAAGTTGATTTTTCTGTGTCGCAACCCTGAGATGAAACCAAGCTAGAGCAGCAGGTGATGTAGAGAAATGTTTGAACATGAATTTCCTTTCCCAGCTATGTGGGTAATTCTGTGTTATGCATCCAGCAAAAAAAAAAAAAAAAAGCAACACGCTATTTTAAGGTGTGGCACGGAAACGTCCATAGCCAGATGATTGGAAATTAGATTAAAAGCCAGTTTCCTTCGTGAAGATGATGCAAATTTAGACATGATCTAAAAATGTATATACCCTATTTGAAGTCATATTTTCATTCCATATTCATTTGTGCTAATACATAAACCAAAGTTAGGACTCGCACCAACCAATGAGTTAAAGGCCTTTTCAAGAGTTACAGATGAATGGCTGTCAGTAGATCTTGTTTTTCATATTTAAATGAGTTAAATGTTGCTATGGAAATTTTCACTTTATCAATATCTAGCTGGCTTTTTATGGGTTTGTTGTTCCATCCAAATTTATTTGTATAAACTGTGAAAACATGCTGATCATTCCCATAACCATTTTGACCTGTCCCAGCAGTAAAAACACAGGTGAGGTCAGTTTCGTCAATGGAGATAAAGCTTTATTAAGGATCTAAAGAAACCAGTTTCCTTAACTGAACTCACCTAAATATGAGGTAATGTTTATGTCAATTACACCTGTGCTCCTTTTACTGCAACAAACCAAAATGTTGGTTTGAGATAAAAATGTTCCCATTACAGAGGAGATAAGGTCATAATACATTTAAACATTCCTGGTTATGGTGGATAAAACTGACTGCATTGATCATCCTGAGACCCGGCCCATTCTTTTCTGTCTATAATAATGGGCCTTTTTACACGTGTATTCTTTGACTGCTTTGACCTTATCAAGACATACAGTACTCTTTAGAGGACACCATGGGCTTTCCAATGATAAATCGTGTGATGGGTTTGCATACTGGGAACTAAGTTGTTTTTTTTTTCATTCATAATGGCTGACAGACCAACAACCACATTTCATGATAAGAGGAAAAGAAAATTAAATCATTTTTATTTGTTATTTTTACCATGATAATTGCATATAGTCTTGTTTATTACTATGTCAATATCAATATCTTTACTTCTGAAAACAGTTTAATTATTTCTGTTTTGAAATAACTGCCCTTTTAAGAATGTCAGTTGTTGTGGAAACTGCGACTGTTTTAATGTATTTTAGTGACTCAATGTTGTTTTAGGAGAAAGAAGTGAAGCAGAGGATTCTTTGCCAAATCATTCAAGAAATTTCAAATTTGGAGCTGTCAAATGAAGAAAATGCTGAGTTTCAGCCAGGGATAGGAGGATATAGTGAATAAGAATCCATTTTGATCTGAGATAGGGCCACGGGTACCGTAGCATGAGCAGAGGAGCCTAGACTTTCATCTCCCATTTGATTCAGGTGTGTTGGAGAAGGGGTGTATCTAAAGGTTGCAGCATAGTGGTTCTTCAGCACTGGAGTTGTGCAACCTTGCTCTAGATAAACCAGTAAACTGAGAGCTTTGCCTTTCAGCTCAGCTCCTTCTTCTCCACGACAGATTGATGCAGAGTCAACATCACAGCAGGCACTGCACTGATCCTCTAGACCCCCCCACACCATTTTACCATCGCTCTTGAGTAAGAAAATGACATACGTGAACTACTCCAGAGTTGGAGATCATGGCCTGATGAAGCCAACAGAACCTCATCAGCTGAGAAAAGCAGACCCAATCCTGAGGCCACCAAACCGGATCCCATAACCACCTCGGCTGATACTAGAAATTCTGTCCATTAAAGTTATGAACAGAATCAATGACAAAGGGCAGCCTTGGATGAGTCACTGGAAACAAATCTGATTTACTGGCGGCAACGTAGACCAAGCTCTGACAAACAGAGACCTGTGCATCCTTGCTAGGATGGTTGGTACCTCATACCCCAGAAGCACTCCCTGCAGGACAAGGTGAAATATCTTCTCCAAGTCTAGAGAACACATGTGGACTGGTAGGGTAAACACCCATGCACCATCCAGAGCCCGGCCAAGAGTGTAGAGCTGGTCCAACGTTCCATGACCAGGGCCAAAACCACAACTGCTCCTTCGGAATCCGAGGTTCAACTGTTCAACTGTTCTCCTCTCGAGAGGCCCTAAATAGACCACAATGGAGGCTGAGAAGTGTGATCCCCCTAGTTAGAACACATTTTCTGATCCCCCTTTTATTCAATTCCAGTCTAAAGTATCCAGTTCTATTTTCATACTAGATTATTATCATGTTGTCATGTGTCATCCATCCATCCATCCATCCATCCATCCATCTTCTGCTGCTTATCCAGGGTCAGGTCGCATGGGCAGCAGCCTCAGCAAGGAAGCCCAGACTTCCCTCTCCCCAGCCACATTAGACCACCAGCGAGGCTGAGGAGTGTGATCCACCTAGTTAGAACACATTTTCTGATCCCCCTTTTGTTCAGGTCCAGTCTAATGTATCTAATGTATCCCCAACCTCACCGGAAACGAGTCCGACTCACCGCCGGAAATGCGGACCAAGCTCTGGTGTACAGGGACCGGACAGCTCATACAAGGGGGTCCGGCACTCCATACTCCCAGAGCACCCCCCATAGGAGTCCCCGGGGGACACATCGAACGCCTTCTCCAAGTCCACAAAGCACATGTAGACTGGTTGGACAAACTCCCATGCCCCCTCCAAGACCCTGAAAAAGGTATAGAGCTGGTCCACTGTTCCACGACCAGGACAATAACCACACTGCTCCTCCTCAATCTGAGACTCGACTATCCAACGGACCCTCCGCTCCAAGACCCCTGAAAAGAAGTCTCTGAAGAATTTTGTTTATTGATCAAATGGGTTAATATCACTCAAGAGCCATAATCTGCTTATTTTCTAAACTCGGTTGTTCTCTTAACAGTAAAATAGTCCCGTTGTCCACTGCTGTGAAATAGAAACTAAAATTTATTTTTTTAAATTAAAAGCTAAAGTGCTTTTTTTTTAGTTCCATATAGTTAGAAAATTACACAAAAAAAGAAATTGGAAGACACTTTTTTCCTTCGGTTCACCGCTGGTGTTCAGTCTGTGCTCTTGTGGGTATGGCTTGGTGCTACTATTTTGAACTTGTGATGCTTTTACGGCAGATCTAAACATCCTAGAAATTTCAGCATGCTGTAATGTCAGTAAACACCTAGCCCAGAGTGGCATCCATAGTGACATCTTTGTCACCCTAAAGCAGTAGTCGTAATCACAACTAGCCCACAGCCTCAGTAATAGTGAGTGAGCTGGTGAACAAGCTCTTCTAGTGCAATAGTGCAGATGAGGGTGTTCTGAACTTTCACTGTGGTCACAACCACTGGTTCTCTACTGTAATGCATAGCATGGCGCAATACAGTTTAAACACTTTCTGAGTCAGAGGAAATGTTATTACAAGGTTTTCTGTCTGTGCATGTCATACATTTGACATCATAAACATTTTCTCAGTACTTTTTAAAAGTGACCCACCATGACTATTTATCTTTCATAAGTTTGCTTTTTTGTGTTTCTTCTTGCATAGTCTTTTGTGGTCTATCGAGCAAAGTACTATATAAAGAAGATCAAAATACCAAAATACAGAGATTTAAGTCCAGTATTATGACTAAGTGAGGTGCTGGGGGGAGTGTGTGGGGGGTCAGTCTGGCCTACAAAGAGAAGATAAGCCGAAGCTGGTAACCCCATTTCCCTTCCATCTGTTGGTAGCAGTTGTGGAGCATGGCTGCACTCACCAGGACCTGGCAACCCATCCCCCAAGCCCTCTTTCTCTGGCTGACTGCACAGCTGTGTTGCGTTTGGATTAGGCCAAGAATAAAACAGGAAGTAGAAATTAAACAAAAGCTTAAACACACACACGCAGAAACACACACATACTCTCACACAGGCACTGTAAGTTACCAAAGATTCAGCAGCAGCGACAGCCTGTGGAAAAAGTGCTCACACCCACACGTGTGGACCAGTGCACTCACAAATGCACACAGTATATACTACCGCAGGAACAAAGTTAGACTCTGCCTCCAACAGACTAACACAAGCCCAGGCTGGACCACAGGCATATCATTTCTCTGTGCCCACACTCGTGCTCACACATATGGTCTTTTAACATGCTGTTTCTCCCCTCTTCATGGTGGTCTGCTGTGGCCGCCAATGATGGAACACTCACCCAATCAGTCTTGCCAGCGTAACTATGCTAATACGGAAGTATTTTGCTTGTGACCGAAGTTAATCAGATTACTTATGCATTTTGCTCTCATTATCATGCATGTTGGTCCACTTCTCTTTTTTTTTCTCTTTCTAAAAAAAAAAGAAAAAGTCGAATTCAGTGTTCTACAACTCTAATTCCAAAAAGATGGAATTTAACTTTTTGGGAATTGGAATTTTCTTATATTTCATGAAAAATATTAGCTCATCTTTAATTTGATGACAGCAGTTCATAGAAAATTTAGGACAAGGAAACAAAGGGTAAGTGGTATGGTGTATGGTATAAAACAGAAAGCTGGAGGAAAATTGAATTAGGTTATCTGGCAATTGGTCGGTAACATGGGTATGAAAAGAGCACCTTAGAGAGGCAGTCTCAGAACTAAAGAATGAGGTTCAGCAATCTGCAAAAAGCTGCCTACGAAATCAGGAGGAATCATTTTAATATAATTTTCCTCAATGTGAAGTTGCAAAATTCTTGACTATTCCATAATAGATATACATCACATAATACTGTGGAAAGATTCAGAGAATCTGGAGCCATCGTTGCATAAGAGACAAGGCCGAAAATCAATAACTGATGCCTGTGATCTGCAGGCCCCCTCAGGTGGTACAGCTACGATTCTGTCATGGAAATCACTGCATGGGCTCAGGAACACTTCCAGAAATCAGTGTTTGTGAACACATTTTACCATGCCATCCACAAATGCAAATTGAAGCTCTATCGTGCAAGGAAAAAGCCATATGTGAACATGATCCTGAGATGTTGCCATGTTCTCTGAGCCAAAGTTGATTTAAAATGGACTGAGGGAAAAAGGAAAACTGTTATATGGTCAGACATATTGAACATTTAAAAATCCTGTTTGGAGATCGTGAATGCTGCATCCTCTGGATAAAAGGGAATAGGGACCATCTGACTTGCCATTGGCGCTCAGTTCAAAAGCCTGCATCTCTGATGGTATGGGGGTACGTTAGTGCCTGTGAAACTGGCAACTTGCACATTTGGAAATGTTTTTTTAAATGAAATTTCCCTTCAAGTAGTATTTTTGAAGGCGTTGCCTGTCAACAAGACAAAGCTAAACCTCATACTGTATCTATTACAACAACATGGCTTCATTAGTGCTTGGCTGACCTGTCCACAGTCCCAACTTTTCATCACTGGAAAACATTTGGCACATCACAAAACGTAAAATGAAACAAAGACCCAGGACTGTTGAGCGGCTATACAATCCTATATCAGACAAAAAAAGGGACAACATTCTTCTCCCATGGGTCCAGCAACTGGTATCCTCAGTTCCCAGATGTTTACAGACTGTTGTTAAAAGAAGAGGGGATGCTACACAGTGGTAAACATGGCCCTGCCCCAACCTTTGAGAGATGTGTTACTGCCATCAAATTCAAATGGAGCTGAAATTTTTCATGAAATAGAAATATCTTTCTAGTTTTTATTTACATTTTGCACATCAACTCAACATTTTTGGAAAAGGGGCTGTACTTTTAAGATGGATAGTCACCCAAATTTCTTTGAGGGCGATTAAAGCATAAAAATAACTGCTTTCATCAGTCTGTACATAACATTTCCTTTTAATCATTTTAGGCAAGAATATTCATCACTCATCATTGTAAAACTACCATCCAAAAGAGTATTAATCAAAGAAAGAAAAATCCATACAAATATATTTGAACTATTTCTTTTTTGCTCATTTCTTTTTACTGTGAACTTGGTTCTACTCTCAGCAAATCCTCTTCATTTTTTTTCTCTTTTTGTGTGAATGCACTGAAATAGCTTGGTAATAGCACACAGGAACTACAGCAAATGAAGAAGTAGAATTAGGAAGAAGAAGAGAGAGGTGTAAGGAAACACAAAGCTGTGCATTTGTATGCAGCAGCATGGAGTTTGTGTTGCTGGCGACAGCATGCCATTGATGGAAATCCATTAAAGTGATTCTCGTCATGAGTTGGATCAACAATTAATGAACGTACGGTAAATGTTATCAGATGTTGGTTTTACTGTCAAAACTTGAGTCACTTAATGAGTCACACCAGCTCTGTTTTTGTATATTATAGAGTTTTTTGTTGACATGGATGTGCCAACATGTTTTGTCAGTCTGCGCACGTGTTTATTCACGTCTTCATGAATGCGAGAAGCACATGGAAACACTTACTGTATTGCTGTCACAACTGACCCCTCCCCTTCCTCAACACACTCACACACACGCATAGACACGGTCGCACAAGTACAGAGCTTTTCTGTGTGATAAGGGAAGCGCATGCATGTATCTGCCCACTGTACTGAATAAGGTCCAACATACACAGCCAGATTTTAAAAAACATGGAAGAAACATATCAGCTTTTCTATAAGGTTAACAGCCAGCACAGAAAACGTTCACACACACATTTCTTCAACAGGAACTTGTATTGTGCTTAGCTCAGGAACCCAGCAGTGACAAGTACTCCTGTGACAAGTGCTGCAGGGCTTCTATGTATCCCTTAGTGAAGTTGTGAGCACATGAAAATCTAGGTTCATATGCCACAGTCTGTGTATTTAACAGACTTCACTTTGACAGCCTCTGTTCTCTACCTGACTTTTTACTCTGAAATCTTAGAGCTGGCGTAATCCTTCCCTCGAGCCTCCTCCTCTCCTCTCCCTTCCCTCTTTCCATCTAGAGTCACCGGGAGGGTAATATGAGGCATATGGCTGCTGATGACAGTCCCTAATCCTCATGCTGATAACTGATAGTTACCCGCGTGCTCCTCATCCTCATCTCATCCTTATATATCAAGAACAAGGGAGGAAGATGCAAGTGGGTCTGCTGATACTCTTTGCTCAGCCTCGATGTCTCTCCCCCGGTGGGAGTCGTTATCTGAAATGAGTGATGTGAGAACGGCTGATGGACAAGACAGATATTAGTGTTTGTGCTGGAGAGTGAAAGTTACTTCAGACTTTCAGAGTTCCAGAGAAGTGAAACGGCTTCAAGGTCATCAAAAAGTGTGAAATTTGTCAGAAAACTCAAATAGGGTATATCTTGAGAGTAGATTGAGTCAGTATTCATTATCATTTTATTCATTGGCTAATTCATTAACACTCAAATCATCACTTGATGTTTTGAGTTCAGCGTTTGTATGTAACCATGTTGTTTCCATTGAGCCAGAAGTGACCATATTTGGCCTTCAGAATGAAGGGAGCATTAACAAAATATTAACAAATATTTGATTGTAAGAAATAGGATATTGGAATTCCTCAATGGCCTTTTTTATGTCATTTTGAATGATCCATAATTGATGGTCTGAAAACTGATGATAATATGTTTATAAATGCTAAAAAATTGTTTGTGGAAACTACACCACCAAATTACAACAGAATCATGAAAATTGCTCAACTCATCATCAAACAGATGCACCTCTCTGAATCCTTATATCCAGTTTAGCAATGAACAATTTCCAAAAGGACTTTTAGAAACCATCACCTAATGAAAGTTTAGGTACTGTCTTATTGGCTTAGGTACCGTCTCCTAACGGGGGAAGTAAATTATGATGTTTTTGAAGCTTGTGAATGTAGCAAATATCAACAATCATTAGATGTGTTTGGAGCAACTGGGAAACTGTTATATTTCACAGATTAAAGAAACACAGATTGTATGTCGTCAAGGTTAGACCACTACAAACCCTGGTCTAAATTTCATTATACCTGGTGAAGAGTTTGAGCATGGTCAAAGGAAGAACTAATCATTATGTAGTTGAGGATCTGTATCACCTTTCTAAAACTAAGAGAAAAGCTGGGAACCTTGGTACCCTTCTACTATAATTGAATTCAAAGAATTGTGTTTTGATATGAATATTATTCATTTGATGAAATCTTAGCTTAAAAACCTACTTAGTGTGTTTCTCCTGGTCTTTCAGCTACATCTAAACAAAACTGATTGGCGAGATACAATTAGAAGTTGGCAGGAGGACCTTGAATTGAAATAATGTGGTGAAACTTCCAGTTTCAGAATTAAAAACTTTCAACCTCAAGACTCAATACTGCAAAATCAACCAGTAATGACAGTAATAGCAAAGCATCCATCAAAAGTTTTTTTTTTTTTAACATTAGCTGCCATTAGACACCAAAGCAATTAAGACTAGCAGCAAAAAGCCCCGAGTCTACTGAGGTGGGCAATTTAGATTATATTGCTTTTGAGTTCCACTTTTCATTTGAAAGAGAAGGGATGTGTCGAGTCTTTTTTCAAATGTCTTAAATTAGAGTGTGAAGTGATGTTGGCCTCACAACACGGCTTTCAGTTTACCCTGACACAAGGTAAAAAGGAGGAACTACAGGGTTAGGGTTAGGGTAATTTCTCTACCATTTTCTCTACATGGTTTATATACAAGTATACACATATCAGGAACAGCTTAGAGGGTGAGTGTTTTTCTGAAGGACACACTTGAAGGAGTAGCTCTATACAACCACTTTTTAAACAAAAGTTTGTGCCGTGGGGATCTTTTTTTCAAGGGTCGAAGTAATTGCTTCAGACGTCCAGTTGTCTGCAGGTTAAAGTACCAGGTATTCATCAAATCAGTTTGCTGATACCTTGCTGCTCTGCTGTTTGAGGAGCAGGACTGAGCTGCAGTGCACAGACAACAGTGAAGCTACAGTGAAAATGTGGAAGTGCATTTCAGTTGCAGTCACACAACTCAGCTACTTTGCACACTCATAGGAGGTTGTGTTAAGATAATTTGACATAATTTTGTGTATGTAACGGCTGTCAGAAAGTTTGACTCACTTATTCACTCACTGCTTTGTTTTCATCTCCTCCTTCATTCTCCAGCCCACGGATGACGTGCAATTACTCCTGCATTCAGTGAAACGGGAATGAATGAGTCTGAATGTTGTGCTTACAACAAGGAGCAGCTTCTCCCATGGTACAGCTTAAAATTAGTAGTTCTGTTGAGACCGTGAGATGATTTGGATGGAAAAGGCAAAGAAATGAAACAAAAGTTTGGAGAAAGAAAAATAAGTTTTCATGAGACCTGCTGTGGAAATGAAAAGTTAGAAGGACTCTTGAAAGTTACTGCAGTCAGGATGCAACTCATTCTGAGAAAAACACTTGAAGATATAATCAGTTAAAATGTCTAAAGTAAACTTCTCATCAATTAAACAAAGAGCAAAGATGTGAAAATGGCTAGAAACAGCCATTTCTGTAAGTTTCCGAATGAATGAACGGCTTTATCTTTCTGTGTAAGTTAGGCTAAAAAGAATATTTTTCCCAGAATGGTGAACCATTCTCATAAATCTCCAAAAATGACGGCCACACACACGGTAGCTTGAGATAGTTTTTCCTGATAATACGCAAGTTTCACCTAGTGTCTAAAGTTTTTTTTTTCTTCCAGAAGATCTTCTCCAGCGACAACCATCTTGTGTAAACCAAAAGATTCCTTTTTCTAATCTGTTTTACAGCATGTTATGCATTTATTTAAACTGGCTGACATACCTGTAAACTACTCATCTGCAAATGTTTATGAGTAAAGCTATTTTCACCATACTGGACGAGGCCTTTGGAGAAGTGGTGGAAATTCTTTGTATGCGTATGTGCATACTTGCACAAACAAGTGACATACTTTGTGGAAGGCCTGGATGTCAGTCATGGGAGTGGGTAAGCGTGGTCCATCCTCTCATTTAAATCCTGCCAGTCAGCAAGCTACTCAACCAGCCCTGAAACCAGCCAGCCAGAGCTTTTTAAAGGGCCTGTGATTTGACAGAATCCCGTGGGGGGAGACGGGGGATTAGGATTAGCAGCTGTTTCCCCTCAAACAGTAGAAAAAGATACGCTATAGCTGCACCACGCTGATGGCAAATTAATAGATGAATAGAACATGCGTGCGTTGTCTCAGATAATATGCTAAAGCTCCCCGTTTCTTAAATAGCGAGGAAGGTGTCCTCTTCTTGAACCCGGCCGTGTGGATCTGCTGTCACACACTTATATTGAGTAGCAGGGAAGGAGGCAAAGGCATATTGTGGCAGTGAGAAAGGTTCAAAACATCACTTTAATCTGGGAGCACAAAGCCAGCTACAGATTATGCTTCTGCCTCTCAAGCGATTCTGCTACAGATCCGGTTTAGATGACCCCCTCTAACACTCACAGAGACAGGGGCTTTTAACCCCAAACAAACATTGATAGCAGCCATCAAATGAGAACACACAGCAAGCACACACATATTATCCACATGAACGTTGGCTGTATTCACCCACAGCATCCAAACACACGCAAATAGCACATGCTCACAGACACAGACAATGTCAGTCAACACACAGGCTTATGTCAGTTCCACTTGCACCCAATTCAGGCTATTAAGCAAGACAGGGAAGGCCCAAACTGTTGCGTAGCTAACAGGTTTGGGAGATAAAAATGACTTCCTTTGACTGTCACGCACAACACCTAAAGTGAGGGTGACATGTGATGCAGAAGAGCCACATCTTTAAAGGGGTTGAGACACACTTAGGTAGAACCCACGGATTTTGGTAAGGTTGTTTTAAACTAAAGCACCAGCCACACATTTACCTCCCTGCGAGTTAATGACTAGTCTTCCAAATCGCTTATAAAAACAGTAGGAGGCCACATTGTAGGCTTGAAGAACTCGGTTCTACCCCAGACTGGCATGCTCTGTTCATACAAAGTATTTCACCTCATAAGATCAAAGTGCTGTGTGTAATTTGCAATACTTTTCAAAAGACTTTTCTCATTCATTTTTCATGTGAAAAAGGTATAAATGAAATTGTATCGACACTGAATAATATTTCAAAGAGTCAAATGCATCATAAAGGAACTGGACCGAGGCAGAAAGTGAGATACTGGGAAAAAGTGGAGTAAAGTTGACGGTGCTTTGCCACAATACACGTGGGACCAGGGGGATGAGTCAGAGAGGAGATGACCGTCTCATAAGAAAATGATTAAAGCAGGGGGAAATGCATGAAAATTTTAACACAAGCAGCATTCTGTTTGAACAGGAGCCTTGATTTGTGACTCGGAGAAGAAAATGATTGTATCTCTGTTAGTGTCTTCAACTTGGGAGAACCAGTGCGCATGGAAAAGTTATCCTCTGGCGTGACAAGGCTTTTTTTTTTTTTCTCAATTTTTTCCTCAATACGTCAATGGACCTCTAACTAATTGGTGCCACCCCTGTCTCTATTTAAGTAATTTGTGTCTTCGTGTTTTCTTTTTTTTTCTTTCTTTTGCGTGTTTTATACAATTGCAAGGCATAACCACTCAAACCACATGGAAAATGTCCCCACACCCTTAAAAAAAACGGTTACATTTCTCTTTCTGTGTGTGTGTAGGTGTGCTTGTGCGTGTGTGTGTGTGAAAGAGAGAGAGAAAGTAAGAGCACACCCTGATATTTCCTGTCAACAAATAAAGGCCAATGGCTTCTGTGTTCATATGTGCAAAAATACATAATACTGTATGCGCGTGCAAACCTCTACGTTGGAGTGCAAATTGTTGTAAAGCAGGAAACACATGACGTGATACTCTATAATCGGCTCCAGTGGTCAAAATGTTAAAAACCACCGAATAAATGTCAATGCAATCGTGTATATCTAGAGCACATATACGCGCACACATCCACTGACACTATCTAGTGAAGGTCAGACACACCAGAACAAGAGGTCATGCACTGAAGCAAATGTGTTTTTATCCAGCAACAGACAAAGTCCGACTTGTTCAGATTTAAAAGGAACAAATGACACAGTTGACATCTGATGCAAAGACCGAGACATAAATACACGATCCTTTGTGCTAATAAACCTGCTATCACCTTTCTGGGTGATTTCAACCATGACAATGGCTTCCATCAGATAGAAAATGACAAATCTCTGAGGTTTCATGTCTGTTCACTTCCTCTGTGATTTCTTTCTCTCCCTTGAAGAGAGAGTGCATGTATGTGCCACAGAGAAAGAGGAGAGGCCCTATCTGTACTTGAGCACTCACCACTACCACAAATAAGTGAGCGTGATTCATCACTTCCTTCCTACTAAGCATGAATAGTGCAAGAGCAGAGGGTGTAAACTGAGCGCTACAGTTCAGAACACCAGGCTCCCCACCCCTCTGCAAGCATGGAAGTGTTCTATATGTACAAACTGAGATTGTGTGCATGTTGGCGAGCGTGCACATACACAACCCTATTTCTTATGACAATCATTTCTACTTCTACGTAAAGTCGGTTTGACCTGTTGTAGATTGGCTTTCTTAAGCATTTTTAGTTTTTATACGACAAATGTAGCTTCATGTGTTTGTGTGTACGTGCAGTATGTGTTGCATGCGAGAAAACCTCCAAAAACCTCTGTTCCCGACCTCTGGTGCCATCTGTCAGTGACAGGGCAGAAATGCAAATCAGATACAGTCAGATAATACACCATGCTCGCTCCTTCCATTAGAGCAGCCTTCAGAAGTAAACTAGGTCAGACAGACCAGCAGCCAGCTGTGTGTGTGTCTGTGTGTAATAAGGCACATGCGCCTCTCTTTGTGTGGAGAGACAGCTATACGTGTGTGGGGGATGGGTTTTGAGTTAGTATTGAGGGTTTATTATGTTCTTACTTGTGATACTGCACACTTAACAGTCACAAGTAACATATAGACAAAACACATCTCATCCTGCCAGCAGTCCCAGAAGATGTCAGAGTGAGGAGGCACTTCTGGGCTGCGTGATGGGCCAAAGGAGCTGGGTGACAAATAAAGGCTCTTATCTGAGGCTGAAATTAGACTACAGCCAGAGCGCAACTGATAGGGAGCGTATTAAACTCTCAAAAACGAACCTCCCGGGAGGGTGATGCAAGGCAGAGGCAACACTGGCGTAATGCAGACAGATGCGTCCTCCTCTCTCATATCGCCGAGATGCTGCTAAATTATGAATGAGGCCCCATGAATCTCTTCAATGCAAAAGACCTCTTCCCTGCATGCTCGACATATAGTGTTTGTTTTTGTTAATGTCTCACGCTTGGATGCGGTCTCCCATAGTCACAGTAGGTTGCAATAAAAATCTTAAGTGAAAGGTTCACAAAGTAGCGAGAGGCAATTTTTAATCCCCTTTGTTTGTAGTCAAACTGTGCACAGAGCAGGTTGCTTATTTGTGTCCATCTAAGAGAGTTAGGGGTTTAACAGATAGATGCTTTACAAGATTGCAACATTTTTTTGGCACAACTAGATTAAAACATCATTGTGATGTATCTGTTTTGTCAGCATCAGATCTCATCCTGCACGACAACCTGTCCTACATGAATATGACATTACTCACCTCAAACATTGTGCATGCTTTTAATGATATAAACTGTAGCCTGTCTCTGGATTTAAAACTGCTATTGTTAGAATATAAATCTAGATTCAAAGCAGGTCTGTCAGGCTTCTTTTACTCATTCTATGTGATAAACATGGAGCAATATGAGCTGAATAATAAATGACTGCACGCCTTTCGGTATCATTTCAAACGTGGGTTTTCTATTTATAGACGCTCAAACATTTCCTTCTCCAGCTAACTTTCTCTGGGTTTTTTTTTTGGTTTTTTTCTTCCTCTAACTGATTTCAGGCACAGATTGTAAATTCGGTCACAAGGGAGGGTCAATGATTCTCATTTCCTGCAGTTTGGTCCTCTTTAACAAAATTACTCTCCACTCCCTGAATTCTCTGAAGTTCCACTGAGATAACTGCAGCTGCTTGTGTGTCTCTTGTGTGCTTGCATGCATGAGTCTGTGTGCACTCACACTAGCTCATAATGTGGTGTGTGGCTTGTGTCTGCAGGCATGTGAGCGTGGTGCATGAAGTTAGATGGAAAAGTGACATGAGATGAAAAGGTTAATATTTTCCAGGCTGCTGGGTTAGAGGTGATAGCTTTGTTCATGTATTGTGGGTTGTGTGTGAGTGTGTGCGAGTGCTTGTTTCATTACACATTTATGAGTATTTTCTGTGTGGGAGAGAATAAGAAAAGTTTTGTGTAATGTATTGCTATGTTCCCAGAAAGTGGATCAATTCCACTAATGTGTAGTAAAGTGGTGCTCTCTAGTTCTTTTTGTTAGATTATGTGTAAAGGTTGTTTCACGAAATTATGCAAGTGGTGGAACATTATGTGACTGGCTAAGGGGTAAACATTTGTTTTATTTGTTACAGATCCAGTCAATTTAATAGGATTTCCTTTAATAAAGAGAAACCATTTTTAATTTTTGCGCAAGTCTTAGGAATTATATCACAAGAAGTTGTTCAATGTATTCTCTGGAAATAGGGGGTTATGTTTTTAGGAAAATGGCACAACTTGTCAACTGATTTATGACTTTAGGAAATAATTTCTTAATGATTTCAACCCTCTGGGCACCTTTGGGGACTAAACATGTACTTTCCATTAATTCAGTTCAAAATCTCGCTTAGTTTAAAGGCTAATCGTATGAAACCTGGCACGGATTGTTTTTTAGATATTATGTTTATAATTACATGATCACTTTTTTTTTGCAAGATGTATAGAACAGGTGATATGTACTAGACAGACACACATTGCGTTCAGGACCAATTTGGTCCCATTGACTCCCATTATAACCACATCATTTGGATATACAGTTATGCTGACATGTGATAAAAAAATTCTCAAAAATACCAAATAAATCTAAGCCTGTACTTTCAACATACAGGGAAACCAAGTTTTAGGTGGAATGACCCCACCACAAACCCCCAAACTACAAGGGGCAGCAGAGCTTGATTACATAGTTTCAAATGAGGCCTATTTTCCTTATCTTGCAAAATGCATGGCAATTCAAAAAATAGAAACCCATGAAAATAGTCTTTGTGTGTTGGGATACACATAAAACAGTGGTGTGAATGTAAATAAGAATATATTTTATGTGTGTCTGTGTGCCCGCAGGTGTGAAATTCAAATAACAAAAGGCAAAATGAGCTTTGTTTATGTTTTTTCTTGATCAAGAGAGAGCTTCCTCACTCCTATTGGATGGGCGTATAGCATGTTAATGCATGTGCATTTTTGAAGTCTGTGAAAATTGTTTGCAGCCTTGTCTGGCTGGTCATTGCTTCAGCCAAACAAGCGCAGACTTAATCTACAGGAAGCCCTGTGCTGCAGTGTTGCAGTCCTCTGAGGAAAGTTAGGAGGATACCAGCAGTGAAGATTCTTCTAAGAGTCAGGAGGAGGAATTTTCTGCAAGCAACAGAGGGGCTCTTCAGCCAGGAGTAGGAGGACAAGGAGGATGAGGAGTCGGAAGAAGAGGAGGAAGAGGGAATGGATGATGATACCTTTCCATGGAGGTCAAAAAATGGGGAAATCTTGTGGTATCCCACTCACAAAGAAACCCTTTTACTTCAGCTTACGGGCACACCGTCCCCACGGATAATAGGTGAGGACTTCCAGAAGAGGAGGATGGCCGTTGTGGGGACAGTTGGGTCAAATAAACCCTAGCTCCCCATGCTGATCTTAGACATTAAACACAGAGAGGTGCTTTACTCTATGTAGGTTTCTTAAATAAATGCCCATAGCCCCAAAATTAATCATGCCTCAAAATCAATGTTCTTCTCAATTATTGACCTAGTCAAGGCTGTAATAACCTTATATAAAATATTCCAGTTTGCATCTTATTTTGGGAAATAATGCATATTTTGTGTTTCTGTCATTGAAAAAGATTTTTGGGTTTTTATGAAAAAAACGGCATGAAAACAAAAAAGTATAAACATGTAATAAAAAACTATATGTGCTTAGGTCTGAAGTGGTTGAAAACATCTAATGTGAAAATTGTTTTTAAAAAAAATATATCTGGCATTTTTATGACACTTTTATGAGGGGTACCGTTTTAGTATCAAGCCAAGAATGTAGGTTTTTTTCAATAAATACACATTTCTCCAGTTTCTTTAAAGGTGCCCCGAGGGTTAATGAAGTATATAAAATTCACATGCTGTGATTTAAACTATGTAAAAAAGCAGTGTACACCTGATGGCAGGGCATTATGCTATTTTTACAAGTTGTTACACCATATGAGTGTTTACTAAATTCACGGTCCCAAGACTTCTGCTTTTCAAGATCAAGGTATTAATGACCAAATCATTGATCAGGATGCTACATAACTGCACTCCACAGACTAATGGGTGATGTCATAATGGCTATGTCCATTCATAGTTCAGTTCTGATGCCAAAGTGCGCATTGAAAATGCTTTTGGTAGTGGACAAGGGTGAGTGTGGGCACTGCAACTAAACAGGAGCAAGTTGTGAAGAAATGTCCCTCCTGTCATACCAAGTGTTATGGTTTTAAACAATTAGTGCTTCAGAACTTCTTCCTTGTGTGCCCATAACACTGCTAGTCTCTCCTCAAACCATGTAGGACACCGCATAAAGACTCTGGGCTCTGGGCTAGGCTACAGCCCCCCCCCCCCGCGAATGAATGAATTTTTTCTGCTTAAAACACAACTCCAATAACTGATTGTCCATATGCTGTCTAATATGTCCCACTTCTTAAAAGGTTCAATTGTAAAAACATAATTGAAGAAAAAGTTACATTATCCACTTGAAGAAGGAGTAGTTTTAATGCTGTGGCTGATCAGAGCACAATTTCCTAACTCCCAACTCCTTAACCCTGACCCTTTCTAATTAAATATAATGCACCTTTCTACCACGCTGTGTTCAAGTGCTACGGTAGATTCAATATACTAAGTTTGCATACTCCAATGAAGTAGTAGTAGTGACCAGGTACCAGTGGCTGACAGTTGACAGTTGACTCAAAGTTACATCTCACATGATGTTTTGAAAGTGTAAAGACCACAGAAAAGGGAATAGAAGAATGTCCCTTCATACTATGGTTTGGATTTTAGACAAAAGATAAATGACTGAAGCAGCACCACCTGAGGGCGAAGAGGACAGGTAAAGGATAGGACATGCAGTGTTTGGATCAGGTTGGCCTCGCCTACAGGATCAGCTCAGTCTTTCATTGCTGCTGTTCTGTTTTGATTGAGCCCCCTCACCAAATTTTCCAATACCAACAGTCCCAATTCATCCATCTCTAACGGGTTTTCATCCAGCATTATTCCTGTCTTTCCTCTGGAAACAAGACATCCAATAAAGACTCCTATTGTCTTCCCACCAGACAACGAAATGCATGAATGCTCCTGGCCAAATCCCCCTTCCATGTGCAGACTCGGACTCCTCTGCCCACAGATCCTCTCGACTCTAATTAGGCAGACCACTGGACGTGTTGCTGGGGGAAATCTCTCTGCAAAGACTTATCATCAAGTGGCAGCTTTACAGATTTATGTCTTTTCATCTAGTGTGTGTGCATGTTTGTAAGCTGGTGCTGAGGGAGAGAGGAGAGAGAGACAGGGAGATACAGCAATTTGGAAAAGAACACAATCCAGTTTTTTTTTGTATGGTAGAAAACAGCAAAAAAAAAAAAAAAAAAAGTGCCACTGAGTGCGTGTGAGAGCTGCAACATTTTGAACAGCCCTGCTGCTCATGCACTTATAGAGTGCACAGTATGCTTCAGATGTATTGAACTTACTGAGCTTTCCCATGAGACCTGCGTCATCAGCAGCGAGGTTATTTCCTGAAGTTGAAGAGCAGCATTACTCTCTTCCTGTTCTGAGTGAAAAGAAGCATCAAGTTTGTCCTCCTAGTCCCAGTAACGTCTACCCTACGAAGGCACACAAGAAGTTACTGTCTTATTTATTTTCCTCATACTAGTTAATTACCTTTTAAGTACAGATATCTCTGCTTAATCTCAGCATCTGAACAGGAGAACTAAACATTAAAGGTGCAAAACGTCTGAGACTGGACATTTTAAAATCATTTCACAAGAAGACAGAAGACAGAAAACGAACTCAGGGTTATTTTCAAATCCCAAAGTTACTGCTACTGTTGCAAGTCTTGATTGATAGAGTAGTACAAAGATAGTTTTTCACTAAGTAAATTCATGGATAACTATCTGCAGGCCCAACAGCTCTGACTCAATGCAAGAAGCACTGCATCTTCATTTAAAGAAGTTCAACCTCAAGCCAGTACAAAATAAATAGGAAGCATTCTTTCACCACATGCATGTAATTCGAGATTAGCTAATGCATGAGGGGAGTTACTGCATGTAGAACAAAAGGTGACACTAAAGTGCATGTGATATAATTTCAGGGGAAACCTGTTGTTTTACTTGTCATTTTTTAGGTAACACGGCAGTGACCTAATTTCCAGAAAATGACTGATGGCATT
The DNA here is from genome assembly GCA_037177055.1 of Atherinosoma microstoma. Classification (NCBI taxonomy): domain Eukaryota; kingdom Metazoa; phylum Chordata; class Actinopteri; order Atheriniformes; family Atherinidae; genus Atherinosoma; species Atherinosoma microstoma. Next base: position 17,142,620 of record JBBBVU010000017.1, read on the forward strand.
GAAACTACAGTTGACTAAATCTATTAAACATGCAGCAGTAATGAACTTGAATCAGAGAGAGCTGCAGGAGTCTCCTCTCTGTCTTTTACTCAAAGATCTGTTACCTGCCACTTCCTCGGAACCATCTCCTCATTCTTTGTCTGTGTCGCTGGGGATGCTTTGCAACGAGACCCTCTCCAGCAGCTTCCTCCTAAACAACAAAAACATTATCTTCTTCAATCTTCTTTTCTTTTCCCTGTCCCTCCACCTCAGTGGAGCTATTACCCTCCCTTACTCTGCATATGACCTGGGGGCGATGGGAGGCGGAACACATCGGCCGTGGATGATTATGCTTCTCCACAGAGAAAAAAATCTATGAGCTGTAGCTCTCTGGTGGTGGCTATGCAGCTATTTGGCTTTGTAGCAATACAGCAGACTGTAAGAGAGTAATGCCTCCACAGTGGCCTGCTAGTAACAGTTACATACTGTATGTCATTTTTGCTTTTAGCGTTAGCCCTCACAAAGTAGCGTACACAGCAATAATACTAGCATTTGTGCAAGAAACACCAGAGAAAGCTAATCTTTGATCTAATTAAACATACTAGATAGAAATATTATAACCAGAACTACTACATTCAATTATTCATGAAAAAAAAAACTTAAATGTTAAGGGTTGTTGTCTTGCTGCATGACCTACTTTGATGTTACAGCAAATTTCAAGGACTTTTCTTTTTGAATTCACTAGAAAAATTCAGATTGATTTTTTCCCCACCATAACTGGCAGCAATTTATCCCAGCAACGGAACAGCAAAGCAGGCCCAAACTATGAGCCGACCATCACCATGTTTCACTGATAGGTAAAAAGTTCTTTAGTGTCTTACTTCCAATATTACAATTCTTTCAAACTCTTTAGGAATGAATGTTGTAACCTTTGAAACCTTTTGCAACCAGTAGAGCAACTCTTTTTCTGACTATATTTTTGTTCCATTTGTCTTATTGGCTTGTTTTGAGACATGTAAAAATCTAATGATTTAGTTCATACTTATGCAGAAAGAATATCATTAAGGGTACTTTGTACCGGTATTGAAATACTAATGTAAAAATGACAGGAAATAACGAAATTCATCAACCTTCATGCCTCCATCAAACCAACTCTCATCCAACAAGTTAGTGTTGAAAAAAAAAAGAAGAAGAAATTGTCCTTCACCACCTGAGTGCTCATTTTGCTCTATAAGTGGGCCACATGAACACTCAGTGGAGTGGGAAGCTGTAGATCCAACTCTGGGACTCAGTGGGACTGCACAAGGCTGAAATTTGATACAACACAAGCAAAAACAACCAAATCCCACAGGAGTTCTCCTTCAACTAAATTTTTTTTTCCCCAGCCAAAAAACTACTTTCCTACTTTTGTTTTAAGATGAATTTGTAGCTAACACCATGGGGTGGCGGTGAGAACTTCTTAGCAGCACTAAAAATGGATTTTCTGCTGTAAAAAATTACGTGCAGCAAGTTAAGATCTTCATCAGTTCAATCTTAAAGAACCCTTCGGATCAGAGACTCAGCTAAACCTAGTATTAATTCCTAAAGCAGCATTAATGTTTCCCCTTTGTCCAGTTCTGTGGTGCTTCGCTTGCTTGTCACCCAACTTTATCTGGCCTATTTCCCGTTTCGGGAAAAACTACCATAATGTGAGCCAGCCGGTTATGCCCACATAGCAAAGAATATTGCCGGTTTTAAACTTCACTTTCCCAACTTTCTGTATGTCTGGAACCCAAAGAAGAATGGATGCTATGAACTCAGTAGAATAGAGCAAAGAATAAGGAGGAATACTATTCTTTTCTATTTTGCACTTGCCGATGAGGGTTACAGTTATTACACATATGATCTATTCCTACCAGTTTGTCTGATCCTCTGCTAGTATGTATCCTATAAAAGTTATAAAAGTACTTTCGTATTTCATTATTTATACTGGAATTTGACTACATGATCGTCTTTCCAGCAGCCATAACAAAAAAGGAGCAATACCACCACCTAGTGGCAAATATGGGATCTGCAGACAATTCACTTTACTATTAAATATGATTATATAAGAAATGGCAGAGAAAGAATTCTTTTTAATATAACGGATGTTTTAATCCTCAAATTCCGCTATATGAATAAAAATCTAACAAATACCGGGGAAGAATACATAAAAATGAGTACGCAAGAAAATGATTAGTCTTCAGTTTGCAGTTACTTTTAAAGGTCACTGGACTTGAAACTGAAAACTACATCCTATCAAATAAACAACTTAGATTGTGATTTAATAAATTCTGCTTTTGCTTGAAGACTTGACAATGTTGGTTGGAGCAAACAAAGACATTTAAAGTCATCACCATGGCGTCTGGGAATGATGGCTTCGGTTAGTTTATGGCTATGTTATTAACAAATGTTAATTGAGGGCTATATTTTCATATAAAAAAAATGTTACAGCCATTATGTTTCAAAAGCATCACTGGGGTTGGGGATGCTGTTTGTGGGAGAAAGACAAAACCTGAAGTATGGCTTGTTAATTGGTACTACCACTAAATCATTAGATTTTCAGTAAAGTCACTCTACAGTAGTGGAAATTCAATTAAGACTTTCATCAATGTTTGGCTCAAGTGTTTATTTTTGTATCTTAGGATAAAAAAAATAGGATAAGTAAATAAATTATAAATCTGTAAAAACAAAAATCTCATTAAATTTGATCAAATAAATGTAGTAGCCCCCTATTGTTTCATTCTATCAAATTTAATCTAATTCAAGTGAAAATGTTAAGGCAATTATCATTTCTTTTTTCTTTTTTTAAATTTATGTGGAAAGCTATCACTTTTTGACACATTGGTTATACTTCTCTATTTCCTGGTGGTTATTTCCAAAACGTACAGGCAGAGTTGGTTTTTCTGGGTCTTTCCAAACGCACGGAGGAGTACGCCTTCTATTTGCATGAAAGAAAAAAAAGTTGATAAAAACACAGAAGGCTATACCTCGCTCCTTTATATGGCATCATAGCTGTTATTCTTATTATTTAACCATTTGTAGGTTATGCTGTAAGCAGCCAGACATTGTCTGGTATGTTTAGTTATCAGACAAATTAAAAGTGAAAATATCACCGGAAATCCCCGTGTTTGTTTACTGGAAAACAGCGAGGAGGACAGGACGCGATGGCGGTCAATTCCATCAAGTTCTCTTTTTGTTGTGCCTTTTTTGTTATTTTTATCCTCTACAACGAATCTCTGTAAGTAAAGTTACAAGGTTAAACGAATTTTCAATGTTGGTTTACGTCTGCTTCGTTGTCGTCGTCGTCGAAGGTGTTGGGTGTGGGTGTCTGTACCTCTTCCTTGACAGTAGTCCTTCGATTTCTTGTCTTTTTGGCCCAAGATTCGTACACGGACCACTTTAAGCGTATATAATGAGAAATATGTAGTAGAGTATGGACGTGGACTAGGGTAAAATATAGTATAGGATGTAAGTGTTTAGCTGGGGATCACCGTCAAGAAAAATCTGTATAAAGTTCGCCTTCAAATCAGTTAAAAATTCGTAAAGAAATGTTTTTGCCAACAAACACGTTTCATAACAACTTTTATATTGTTTATACTTAATTCTCCCATCGAATGACTTACTTTCACTTTCGTTTTCCTTTTCAGAGCCTCTTCTTCCAACTCATCTCAACACAACGATGACCCCTTAGCTTCCATCAGAGGAATAAGTCGTAACAAAAGAAACAAATGCACAGATGGCGATTATCAGCATGAAGGAAACACCTGTTGTCGGTGTGCAGCCGGTAAGTGTTTTTTACTCGAATGGCAAAGTAAAGATCTTAAAACTTTGAGATACCTCATTTACATCATTAAAATGAGCCACTTCACTTTAGAAGAAATCCTTACAATAATTATAAATGTCATACTAACGTTGAACACTGTTTTCTGAGTTATTA
>JBBBVU010000017.1:17157003-17169881 GCA_037177055.1 Atherinosoma microstoma
ACACACCAGTGCTTTCTCGATGGGAGTCGGATTTTCTTGTTTGCTACAAAGAATCAGTTCTTAGACTCGGCTTGTTAATGAAAGACACATCACTATTAGGTATCAATTTGCCTCTTATATTCAATTTGCTTGTAGTAACTTTAATGCTTCATTTTAATTTCAGTGGAAGTTTGGACACAACATAGACCCTTCTGATGCAGCTATCACCAGTAGCGTGTGGAATGAAATTACCAAGTAATCCAAGATTTACATAAATTGTATATTTGTGTGCCAAATTACATATTGAAATGTCTGAAAAGCCTGTATTACTTTGCAGTAGCCGGATCAGCTAGCTATTGCACAAGATTGACAATCTATATTTACCCATTAGTTTCAATAACCTATTACTGTATTATAAATTGATGACACAGTAGAAATTCAATTTTAAAAAAAAATCAACATTTAACATTGTTCGTACCTTTTGAGAGTAGTTTTATATGAACTGCTCTGTGACTACAACAAATTTTTAATACTTGTATAAAAGTTTGAGCAGGGCCTCTTGTCTGGCTCAGTGTTTGTTTGGAGGGAGGAATCCATGTAAGTGTTGGAATGCTTCCCATAGAGTAAGTCATGGGAAGTTTCCCTGGTTCTGTGGCCTCACATACATACTCCATGACTGCTGTCATTTTCAGGCCTCAGTAACAGAACAGCTCATCATCTCATGATATTATAGTGAGCTCATGCGTACTTCCCTTCTTGTGCTTGTCAGAGGAAGTTGTATGTTGAGCACAGTGACGTTAACGTTACAGTGATAATAGTTTCAGTAATTTAATTATTCATCACTAGAGCATTCCTGTTGTATCTTTACTTTTAGCTTGAAGCAATTGCCTTTTTTTCCACATTCTTAGCTATTCAGACACAGGGTTAAATTCTGCTTTATGTTTGAAACATACGTAAGAGATTGAAGTAATTTCCTCTTCTGCACAGTTGCATTATTTCTTGGTTAATCTGATTACATCCAGGAAGGAAGGTAATAAGGCAATGTGAATGTTTTCAACATTGTTTTACAAAAAATCTGGAGTTCATAGAGTGCAGTCTTTCCTTCTCTTATGTTGGATAAAATGTGAGCAGGATGTAAAAGTTGAGCGGCACAATGTGTGGTAACTGGAGGGTGTGAGAGAGGGGCGATGTTCTTCTGTAGGGCTCAATCTTCCTTCCTCCTGTGTTACAAAGTCTGATAGTGGACAAGTGCGTCACTCAGCACACTGCCTCTATATTTAGAGGTACAGTCTGTTCTTGCAGTGGGTGGTGCACGTTTTTTAAAAATAGCTGTTTTTTTTTTGTTTTTTTTATATATTTGTATTGTCTCATATCCACAATTCATGTTTTTGTTTCAGGACCAGAGCTCCAGCTACCAGGACTGCTGCAAGGCCCTTGATTGTGTCTTTTAGAAACCGGCTGAAGATGCAGGGGGCCATTGCACGAGTGTGTGTGGTGGTGGCCGCTGCTATATTAAACCACCCCTTGCTCTTTCCTCAAGAAAACACCACACTCCCAGAGCAAGACGAAGAGCTTATGGCTCGTATGCGAGAGCATGAGAAGAGGCTGGAAGTGGAGCAGGCCAGGCTGGAGAAAGAGCTGTCACAGCTGGACTCCGATCAGGACGAATCCAACTCAGATGACGGTTATAGTTGGTACTTTTGGAGCACTTTGTCTTTCATGATATTCTTCGCTATTGAGATGTTCAGGGTAGATCTCGCTGACACTGAAATCCGGCCTGTTGAGGATGAGGATGTCATTTCAGATAGTGGCTCTTTCACCCCCAGAATGATGGTACTTGATAAGGATATCCTGAGGAACTTCTGTGATAAATGCACCTACACTTCAGCCCATGAAAACTGGAGGGTGAGGGAGTTTGTCGAAGGTTTTGCCGATGACTTGCTGGAGTCGCTTAGAAGCATGTGTGACAGGGAGACAGACATGGAGGTCGGCGACTTTGTTGGCATTGGAAGCATGTTTGAGTCTTGGACGGTGTGCAAGCCTCTCATGTGTGACCTTATAGTGCCTTTCTCACCTCCAGATCCACACTCTTTCCAGTACCACCTGTGGTGTAGCCCCTCCAGTGATCTACCTCCAAACATGCAGGGTTGCGGCAAGATAAAGGTGACCAAGTTTGGGGAGAGTGAGAAGAGCTGCCTCTGTGGTTCAGCTAACCTGGGAGAGGACATGCTTTGTTTGTTGCACAGCAAAAATGATGCAGCCAAAGTGAGCCACACTCCGGATGAACTGCTGTGCTCCAGAAACACACATTTTTTAGCCAAAGATCAAGTCATGAGATGGTTTCAGATCTCTGTAACCAAAGCATGGGGACGCATCTCTCACAAATACAATTTTGAGGTCACATTTCGCAACCTGGATGCTACTGGTGCTTTGAAGATCCGATTCCAATCGGGGAAAGTCATCATGCTTAACGTCATTCCAGTGGTTCAGCTGGAAAACACGGATGCTTTTTTTGTCTCACACTTTCCATCCGATTGTGATAACAGCCCCGACCCTTACTGGCATCTATCTTTAGCTGTCTACGAGAGGAATTTGCTTAAACATTTCACCAAACGCCTACCACCAAGTTCCTGTCATTTACACTGCCTCCAGATCGTTACTTTCCTCCACAGAAAGCAATCCGGGCTAACGGGAAGAAGTGCCCTCACGAGTTATCACTTAAAGACTGCTCTACTGCACTTGCTGCTGAGCAGAAGGACCGCAGAGTGGAGCGCTGAAAGTTTGGAACAGAGGCTTCAGGATGTGCTCAGCTTCCTGCAGAGGAGCATCCATGAGAAGAGACTGCACCATGCTCTGATTGGGAACAGCAAAGTGCCAGAGGAAATTCAGATTCCTCAAATAATTCGCAAAGCAGAGCCCATCAACCTGTTTAGGTCTTTGGTGCTGCAGAGGGAGCTCTATGCAACAACAGTCAGGCATTTTCAGGAAATGTTGAGAAATGCACCTGTACTCATACATGAATACACACATTGCTTATTGAATGGCAGTTTACACCAAAACCTGGATGGGAGTTTGTGAGCGCTGGTTACGCTCATTATCAGTATCTTCCTTATATACCACATAGTGTTAATAAATCTGTTAAATGCGTTTCTGCATTTGTTAATTCGATTGCGGCCGATATCGAGTCTTGTAGGGGTATGTTTGCTGCTGCTTTCGTAGGTCTAAAGCTAAACCATTTGAGGTTTTGATCTTACCCATTTGTATACAAGGGATGATGCGCTTACTAAATATTTTTCAAAGAAATACCTCTAAAACGGGAGCTGTTTAAACAGTACAGCAGTGGTTTGTTTATTCAACAGTTTCAATTCTGATGGCAGCTATTCAGGGTGGCAATGGTCAGTGTTAAAAAAAATTTAATTGCATCCTGAACTCATTTTTTTCCTTAATTTTGTCTGTAATATTTTCACTATGTTGATGTCAGAGGCCTGTATTACGAAGCGTGATTAACATACCCAGGATATCTCTCCGTTATCTGGGTTGACTTACCCCGACATTCAGGATTCAGATTAGCTGTACTACGAGGCTGGTTATCAACTCGGTAAATCAACCCAGGGTTTTCCCGTCTTGATCGGTGCGCGCTCAAATAAAAGGTGTGGTGTTTGCAGCGTCTGACCAGTCACCATGGGGAATCCCAGCAGGCTGCAGAGCAGCGTATGTCACCATGGTTCAGACAATTATTCTTCAGAAATATGAAGAATTTAAACACATCATCCAGACCAAAAGCAACACGGTTGCCGCAGCAACAGCCAGGAAGGAATTTTGGCAGAAAATGTCTGACTTTGTTGATACATAAATTCAATAGATTATACAATATTAATCGGCAAATATAAGCACTCTGATCACTCAATTTCACTTTATAATAATAATCCAGAGGGTTCGAACAGAGCTTCCTCACTTTCCTTTATATTTTGTCCATCTGTTAGCAACATCAAAAAGTTATGGACGGATTTTGCTAAAATTTTCAGGAAATCTCAGTAATGGAATGAGGAACAAGTGATAGATTTTGGGGGTGATCCTGATTCTTTACTATGGTGAGTTAGGGATAATTGTGCCAGTAGAGTTTCTAACTAAAAAAATAATGGCCACAATCACTGGCAACAAAAAAAAAAAAAAATGAAATGGCTTGGCAGATGTCTGCTATATCCAATCCAATCGACTTTATTTATAAATCACATTTAAAACAGAACATGTCTCCAAAGTGCTGCACAATAAAATCAGCAATATCAATAAATACAATAAAAAATGTAGATAAAGTTAAAATAAATAAAAGTAAAGAAATAAAAAAATTTAAATATATATATATATAATACATGCTTTTAGTTTCCAGTGAGTTCTTTAGAGACTCAGCACCCACGTGTTTGTGTTAGAATATTAATCCTGTGACGGCACGAGTTTTGCGTTCCATGAATTCACAGTTCTGCCATTAACCTCATTAATTCAGATGCAACCGTATTGGACCTAAACAGACTTGGGAACAAGTCAAGAACAAAAATATACTTCATACTTCATCAAAAGGATAGCATTTATCACTAAAAACTCTCTCTCCTAAGCTCTCTTCTCATGATCTGCTGCGCCGATGTCATTGGGATCTTCTAGAAAAAATGGTTAGGCCATTTTCCAAGAGAGATGATTGGTCAGGAGGGTGGCACTTTCTACTCATTGATTTCTTATCCAGAACATAACCTGCTCTGGACCAGGTTAGCTATTCAGCATCTGTTACCGGGGTGATACAACTCGGTAAGAAGTTAACCAGCTTCGTAGTACGGAAAACCCCGGGTAAACCCCGAAGTTACCCTGATAAGAGAAAATCCAGCTTCATAGTACAGGCCTCAGGTCTTCGGTAATGAACCAGTTCAAGCATTTGGACCACCCTATATTCTTCAGGTAATATTTATGCATTTTTACTAAAAAACAGAAAGTTCAGATTCTGGTCAATCATGACATAGCTATCTTTATTTTACATTATTACCACATTGACACATTTCATTGAACAAACTCTTCTGCTGCTAGATATACTTTTATCTTCAAATGTGCCCTAAATGTTGATGCTTATTATTAGGAAGTGTTAAAGACAGACGTGACTCATGAGTATAAACAAACAGGTGTGAGGTTTTGGTCAGTGTTTTCTACAGGCCATAGTAATAGTCTGGTTTCCCATCAGCCACAGTCTTGTAGAAGGCCTTGTAGGTGTCCATACTGTGCATGGTGGCTTTAACAGCCGGGTCCTTTAGCATGCGCTCTGTCCACTTTTTTAGCTCCAGTGCATCATCCAGGGGGCTTAGAAGACAGGAGAATGAAATAAGCCATTGGTGACCCCATCACAGCTCATTAACATTCAGTTGAATGCAAATATTTAGGATGATGAGTAAAATGAGACTTTCTTTAAACATTATCACACATACCTTCTTGTCTCAGAACTCTCCTAATCTTTTTTGGGTTTGATTGACTCAATAAAAGAGTCAAACAAAATCAACAGAAAACCACTAACCCAGATATACCTAAACTCATTTCTGTGTGGACATGGCCTCACACAGAGATGGGCTCCCCACTACCCTGAGCCTCACACAACTTCACCTTGTGGACCTCCTGGGCTCTCTGGAGACCCCCTTAGGGGTTCAGGGATCCATGGTGGCGAACCACTGCTTAAAAATAACTGACTAAATCTAAAAATAGAAGCTTATCAGTTTCTACTAAGAAATCTTCTTGTTTCCAATATTTTATGTCTGAAACATTTCAGACTTAGTAAAGGGTCAAATTAAGAGAAGATTGGGGGAAAAGATCTTACAGTAGCAAACACTTTATTTCACTTCACCACAAAGCAGATGTTTGTCCACATTGAATTCTGCTTGCCACAGCAGAGCAACTTTAACACCAACACAACCAAAAGCAGTCCTCTGCTCAGTCCTCTCCACCTTTGTGATTCTGCGCCCAAGTGGCAGCAAAAGGCTATAACATGTAGTTGTGCAATTTCAAAGCCCCCAAAGCAGACAAGCTGCTGAGGTATGTGGAGTCTTTTATGAGGTAAAATGTCACTGAAAATCTGTGCAGAGACCTTAAACAGGTTTATATAAAAGACAGTAGAAAAGTATCTTAGAACTTGAAGAGTGCATGAAAAGTCTTAAATCAACAGAAAGTCTCTGACTACAAAAAATATTTTGAAAGCTGAAATAACTATCTGAACAGCATCGAATTTGGCACATGGTGCCACAATTGTAGTAGTAGAAGGCACCATTACCTAAGGTTAATTCAAGTATAAAGTAACAGTGTTTGAATATTTGGGGGGAAAAGTATTTTTTTACTGCATGGGATGTACTGAAATGTTTGCGATATCAGGAATGCCATTCCTGTAATATTCCCTGCCTTTGAATTGTTAAATACCTTTGAACTGTATGGTTTGTTATTTTTAAATGACCTGAAGTGTCTTTGAATGCTTTCATAAATAAAATATTTATTTCTAAATATTCCTCCAAAGAGTCACTCACTTTTTCAGCTCCAAGATTTCAAGCCTTTAAAAAAATGGCCACATCATGTAGTCGATCATTGTGACGGAATCACCAGCAAAGAACTTTGTCTTCTTTTTCAACTAGGTCCTGAAAAATAAACATTATCATAATTGCTCTATAGAATGTAGTAAACTCTGTAGTAATCATACCAGACAAGGCAACATCTGCGTAAACACTAATTATTGTGATTGATAAATTGTTTTTGTTTTTTTACTGTATGTCAGTTGACATACATCGGTTGAGGCTACTCACTTCATTTAATTTGACGAACTTCTCTTTCAGATCAGCTTCATGTCCTGAGACATCCTCACCTTTACTTCTCTGTGTTGGGATATTGTAATAGTATGGTACTATCTGGAGACAAAGAGAGAAATGTTTTTTAATTTGTCCCCTTCCTTTCTTTGGTGATAGTCATTTTAGATCAGAGCTATTCAACTCCAGTCCTCAAGGGCCATTGTCCTGAAGGTTTTAGATGCTTCCTTGCTCCAAAACACTTGACTCCAATGAAACAGATCCAACTTGTTCTCAAGTTCTTCACAATGACCTATTCATTTGAGTTGGTGTGTTTAAGAAGAGAACCATTTTAAACTCGAAGGCTGAAGTTGATTATCCCTGCATTAGACTGACATGGAGGGGGGGAAAAAGAAGAAAAAAACACCTTTGGATTTATATCCAGGTTTTCATGTAACATACCTTGGAGAAGTGCTCCAGCATTATTTTCTGTTGAGCTTTACCATAAGGACACTTCATCCAAGTAATCACAAGTGATGTAAGACTCATATATGACTTCACCAGCAGGTGTCTCTAGTGTTAGGACAACCCCAAGAGAGTTTTTCTAAATGAACCACTCAGGTTTTTCTTTCAGGTTGATGTTGACATATCTGAAACACAAAAACAGGTTCAGCAATTTCTCCAAGCAAGGATTACAGGTATTTCCAGTTCTTATTTTAGACTTGATTTGAGTACTGATTAAAAGCATCTTTACTTGATCCCTTTTGCATTCAGCACTAATCTGGTCCTGTGGGCAAAGGAACAAAATCTCATGCTATGAAGTCTGATGTGGTCTTTGGGGACTGGACCAGGTGCAGCACTTCCTGGAAAGATAAATGAATCTGTTAGATCAATAAATTAACACTGAGCCATATTATTCCACACTTCTATCAGTGTGACTTATTGAATTAGATTGTCTCCAGATACAGTAAAGCTGGGTCATTTAAGATGGAGTATTGGCTAATATTAAGTCTTAGAGTTCAATCTTTATGCTCCTTAGCAAATTGAAGCCTGCTGCTGTTGTTTTTCTCTGATTTGATTTCACCAAACATGATCACCATCATTGAGGATTTTTTTCTGAAAACATTTCTTCCTGGAAGACAATGGTTCCCTATTATCCTTCAAGTGTTTAATTATGCGTTGGACAGTTTTTAACCCAACTTTAGTAGTTTCTGCAGTCTCTTTAGATGTTTTCTCTGTTTGATGCATGCCAATGATTTGACCCTTCTTAAACAGACTAACATCTTTTTCACAAGATGTGTCTTTCCACATTTGCTTAGTTAAATCCAGGTGGAGACTTTTTTGGCCAGGCAATGTATAACTGCTAGTTTGCCATGTGCTAATCCCTGTACATTGAAAGCTTGGCTGCTGTGGAGTTAGCAGAAGATCGGATTTAATTTAGGCCCAATAACAGCTTGTCAATTAGTACAGCATCTTTTCATCTCTTTCCTGCTCAACTACAGCTGACTGTCTTTAGTTAAAATCAAATTTAGCTCAACAGAAATGTTGGGCTCCTTACAAGATGGCGCTTTGTCCCAGTAAGTGTAGCAGCCTGGAGTAGCTTGACATTCCCTTTACTTTACAAAGATACTTAAAATTTCCTACCTGCGAGAAGTTAAAAAGGAATTTATTACTTTCTCCAATGTTCTGAAATGGAGGTTATACAAATTTGTTTATTAGTAATACCTCATATTGTATAGGTTCACATGGGTCCTGTTAAACGGTAAAGCTGTAGTTTATTTCAACGGTTACAAATGTGATGGTAATGTTCAGTGTTAAATTGTAATTCTTTTGCATACTGGAGTCCCCCCCCTGTCCATTTTGCTGGTAATATTTCCATTGTGTTGGTGGCTATCATTGGGAGAAATCCAGCTTGTTAAAAACAAGACAACCTTATATTGTTCAGGTAAAACAATTTATTTTTCTTATGAATTTTACCCCTAAACAAATAAAAACAAAAATTAAGATTCAGATGAGTAGTTTTTATTTGACATCAGCATCACATTTTGACTAATCACTGAAACAACAAAAAACATGGAAGGATAAATCCCTTTCCGATATTTCGAACTGTCATCATGAATTTAAATGGACGGTTGAGGGTGTTTGGTCAGTTTTTTTTCCCTACAGACCAAAGTCATAGTCTGGTTTCCCATCAGCCACAGTCTTGTAGAAGGCTTTGTAGGTATCCGCACTGTGCATGGTGGCTTTAACAGCTGGGTCCTGCAGCATGCGCTCTGTCCACTTCTTCAGCTCAGGTGTGTCCTCCAGGGGGCTTTAAAAACAACCACACCACAGCTCATTAAAATACAGTTTATAGTTAGGCAAATTAAATTTTGTTCAAATTAAAAGATGATAAGACAACAGCTAAAGAATAAAAATACAATAATTGTATTATGTGTCAGGTTTCGAGTATCCAAACACATTAAGTCGACCCTCACTTTTTCATCTCCAAGATCTCCAGTCTCTCAAAAAATGGCCACATCATGTAGTCGATCATTGTGGTGGAATCCCCACCAAAAAACTTTGTCTTCTTTTTCACCAGGTCCTGAAAAGTAAACATTACTATCATAATTGCTGTGTAGAATACTATATACATGACAGACAGAGCCACACATGCATGACTTCACATCACCGTTGCCAATCTTTTTAATTCGTATTTGCACTAAACACAAATACTTAGAGGCAGTTTCACAAAATATCACAGAGCATGTTTAATGTCAGTTTAAAGAAAACAACCTACCTCGTTTAATTTGATAAACTTCTCTTTCAGTTCGGCTTCCAGTCCTGAAACGTCCTCACCTTTTCTTCTCCCTGTTGTGATCTTGTAGTAATATGGTGTCACCTTTGAAAAAGAGTTTACATACATATATTACATATATTTATTATTCTATTTTTTCCCCTTTGGTGATATGAAATGATAGAGAAGTGCTTGAAACAAAACGCCTGCATTTATATCCAGGTTTTCATGTAACATACCTTGGAAAAGTGCTCCAGCATCATTTTCTGCTGAGCTTTACCATAAGGGGAGGGTGGAAGCAGCTTCTTCTCAGGGTACACTTCATCCAAGTAATCACAAGTGATGGGAGACTCATATATCACTTCTCCGTCAGGTGTTTCCAGAGTTGGGACAAGTCCTAGAGGATTTTTCTCAAAGAACCACTCAGGTTTTTCTTTCAGATTGATGTTGATGGTGTCATGCCTGAAACATAAAAGAAGGTTCAGCAGTTTTCCATAGCAAGGATTACAGGTATTTCCAGTTAAGAGAGTGCATGCTTCATATTAATTCAAATTAAAAACATCTTTACTTGATCCCTTTTGCATTCAGCACTAATCTGGTCCTCTGAGCAAAAGGGCAGAATCTCATGCTGTAAAGTCTGATGTGGTCTTTGGGGACAGGACCTGGTGCAGCACTTCCTGGAAAGATGGATCAGACGTTTAATCAGTAAATAAATATCTGCAGTGTCACTATGACAATGCAACTAAGAGACCAGGTTTATCTGTTGTAACTTTTGTTAATGTGTTTAACGTTAATATAAGTTACCATTTACACATTCTTCAGATACTGTAGTACTGAATATTTTTTCTCCTTTTTATGGATTTTTATTCACACACTCAAAGAAAAAAAAAAATCACAAACAAAATCTTACAAATGATATAGAAGTGCTTGCAAAATTTCTAAGAATCAGATGTTCTTTATGTGGCAAACAATGGTCATTATAGTATATCATATTATGCAATACTTGATACACACATACTTATAAGTATCAATGGAGGATGTGAGTGTGGCCCTTACTGTTGCAACTTATAAACATTTAGTAAATACTTGTAATTTATTCAGTCATGCCAGTTCAAGTTACATTACGTTTTAACTTCCAAACACTAAAAGGTTTTTTTTTTCCATAAGATTTAAAATTAACCTTACACTAAAGTTGCACTTGTTTGGAAGATACAATTCCCAGCTTATTGCAGATTAATATTTTGCATGCCAAACAAACATTAGACAATTTTTGACATGCACAGAAATTAAGCTACATAGCAGTATATGAAGAATGAAAATTATTCCAAGGTGAGTTGCTTGAGTATCTCCAACTTTTTACACGTTTTACTTCACTTTACAACGAAAGCCGTATGATCACTGGTTAGTTTTCAATTTGATACTGACATATACAATGTATGAGGAGCTCATGAAATATTGTGCAATGCTTTGTCATATTCAGTTTACTTCACATAAAAACGTTTGTTTTTTTGTTTTCATGTAAAAAAAAAACTAAATGCGGGACTTTCATTTCAGTAGTTCGAGTACCCACATTACGTATCATTACTGTTATACGTTGATAATGCTTAAAAAAAGAGTTTATTACGGTTTGCAATACACTTTTGCTGCCTTTAGGTTTACGATCTGATAAGAACAGGACACATGACAAGACTCATGACTATTATTTTCGTCAGATATAATCTGTAAAGTCAAGGCGGAAGAAATCAATAAACAGATTAAACTTACTGCAGCATGCACTTCTTTTATGCGCAGATACCTTATATCAATGCAATGGTTTCAAAGAAAAATTAATTAATTTGGCAGATTTTTAAATGGAAAAAATGTAACTATAACGCTAACTGTAGTTTAACGTGCTAGCAAAGATAAAGGCAAAAAAAAAAGGGGGAAAAAGAGAGAGATTATATTTCATCGATCTGAGTCTTACCTTTGGCGAAACACTTTTCAGTGGACATGTTTACACTTCAGTTGGAACCTTATTGGAACAGAAACAGAGAAGAAGCAATCTAAAACACGGCAGGAACGTTGGATTTATATGATTCGAAAGCTACTTCCGGTGTGGGCGTGTCAAATAAAGTTGCAGCCAATGGTGTTAAATAACAGCTGCTTGCGAGTTCTATGGGTACTATGGTTACGAATGATTCAGTTGTTTGGCTTTCTGTTGTACTTTTGAGAAAAAAATGTCGAATTTAATGTTATGTAGTTTGATTTAAATCTTAAAATGGACGACACTGGAAATCTAGAGATCAGGTATGTTGCTTCGCGTTTACCTGTTTATCTTTTTAATTATAGCCACCAATGCATCTATACACAGGCAGTTGTCCACAAACGTTAAACGTGGCTATTTTTGCTTTTCTTTTACCAGATGGATTCAAGGTTTTACGAACAAAAATATCGAGTTTGTGGATAATAAGACAGTATGTTTCCCATGTGGGAATCATATCTGTTTCTTAAACTTGGAGACAAAAAGGCGGAGTGTCTTTCAGGGTCCTCACAGAGGAATTGGTGCACTGACAGCTAATAGCAATGGTATTTTTGCTTTTTCTGAGCAAAAACTTTCCGCATCTATATTTGTGTACAATTTCCCTGGCTTTCAGTTGAAGAATGAATTAAAAGGTAGGTAGTTTTTTCTATAATTATACTGATTCCCCCTCTTAAAAGTCCTATATAATTAAGCATTTATTTTGTTTGCAGGAAAAGCACAACTGGACTACATATCTTTAGCATTTAGTAATGGGGGTCCTTATTTGGCCAGTTGTGCTTCTTTTCCTGACTACACCATCACAGTGTGGTAAGGCACTCAAAGCAGTACACTACTGTAACTTATACAATGTTTATTCATGCTGGATAGCCACTGCAATGAACATTGTGACGCAGGAACTGGGAAAATGCTGAGCCACTTTGCACACAACCACAAGCTGGAAAGGATGTCGTTTCTCTAGTGTTCAACCCTTTGAATTGGCTCCAGCTTTGTGCTTTGGGCACAACATCCCTCACTGTCTGGAATATTGAGAACTGTGGTCTCTTTCATGTTCTGGAACAAAGGTAGAGACCACACAAAATGTACAATAATACATGGCCATGACATTTTCTTTGCACATTTATCTTTTAAATTAATAAAACATTAAATGCATTTGATAATTTTTTTCTTTAAATGTGCTGGTGATTAAAAGAATATGTAGAGCCTACAAGTGTGTTATGAAGTAATATTTAGAGTGTTTTTTTTTTGTGGGGGGGGGGGGGGGGGGGGGGGGGGGGGGGGGGGGGGGGGGGGGGGGGGGGGGGGGGGGGGG
>JBBBVU010000017.1:17169981-17189986 GCA_037177055.1 Atherinosoma microstoma
AATATGTAGAGCCTACAAGGGTGTTAGGAAGTAATATTTAGAGTGTTTTTTTTTTATCTCCCCCCCCCCCCCAGAATAATAGAACTTCCAGCAACTGATTGTACCTTTGATGAAAGACTGACATCTACTTCTCACAATTTTAGTAACAAACTTCCCTATTTTGTGTCAGAGATGCCTCCATTAGTCACACCAGGACCCAATGAAGACAAGCCCCTGGGCATTGTGGTATTGTGTCACTGTTATCTGTACACAAAATATAACATCCTATGACAATGTATTGTTTGTGAATTTTTTGATATATGATGAATTATTTGTTTGAAAAACAAGTCACTTTAATTAATCACTAAGTCCAAAATGTAAACTGTTTCACAAACCCAAATGTATTTTCACAGAAAACACTCTCCACCAGAGCTACAGTAACTCCATCTGCCATATGTTGGACAGCCACATCAGAACTATATGTGGGTTGTAAGGAGGGGTTCCTGCTTCTTGTAGACTCAGAGAGCCTCTCTGTATCTGTCCTTTTCAACCCCACAAGTAAGCTAACATACAAACTAGAACAGTGGGAAGTAGCAGATACATGAAAGTCACATGGAACACTTCTCTTCTACCATAAATTGATTTAATGTTATTTACTCGTGAAAAAAGACTATCATTTGTGCTTTACTTTTGTTCAGTTGATGATGCCATTCCTGAACTCAAAAAGAGCCACTTTCAAGCTCTAACCCTTCATGAAAATGATCTTATTGCTGCTGGAAAGGTACACACCCATGCATTTGCTACATCTGTATTAGGGATACAAGATCCTCAGTTAAAAGCACATTAAAACTCCAATATGTTGCAGGACAATGTGGTGCACTATCTGCAGATCAGAGGGACTCAAATTAACATCACGCAATCATGGCAATTAGAAAGGCCTGCCACAAATGTGATGTACTCCCCTGACAATGAAATATTACTTATATCTTCCAATACAGTGAGTATTTAAATGTGCTGTCATGTATATATGACATTCTATCAAATAATAATATCTTACTTGAGAAAAAGGCTAAATCTGAGGCCTCTTGATCCTCAGGGGCAGATCTATATGCTGAATCCAACCCATTCTGACAAGATTGTAACGGTCCTGGATGTTCTCAGTGGCAACTTTTTGACAGCTGCCTTCTTGCAGTCTGACAGGAACGTTTGTGTGGTAAAGCTCCTGTGTTGCTCAAGAATTAGAATTTCTCAAGATGGTATGTGTAATTTGGGTCAGTTGGTGGAAATGTTTTTATTTCTACCGGTTGCAGTCATTGAGGGACTCTGGAGAACTGCAGCTTTGGTCTTCAGATGGCACCAGCTTGAATTCCCTGTCTCTTCAAACTGAGGTCAGATTGACAAAATGTAGAACAAATGATCTACATGTGTGAAAATGATTTCAAGCTAATCAAAAATGTATCTGAATAAGAACAGAAGTGAAATTAAGCTACACAAGAAATTAAATCTGTCTGTTTAGGTGACAAGTCTGGCCTGCTGTCCGATTGCACTTTATGCAGCTGTTGGAACAGCTTCCGGAAATGTCCTCTTCATTGATCTGAACAACGAGGAGCAGCTTCGTCTGGTACACCAGCTTCAACTCTACCACACTGCTGTGGATCAACTTGTGCAAGTATCCTTCATCACTCCAAAAGCACAGAGTTTCAGTTTAATACTCCACCTGTGAAAAAATATTTTCATACATTTATGAAAAAAGAGTACAGAATGAAACTGAACAGTTCAGAGGCACTTAAATGAACTTGTCCTTTTACAGTTTTGATCAATCGGGACACTACCTTCTCACCAGTGGCTCAGATTCTCATGTCTACGTCCTACATGCAAAGCCATCAATGGGGTTTTCAGTCATAGGATACACAGGTAAATAATCTTTTTTCTTTTTAAAAGATTGAAAATGTCTTTATGTTCCAGATACCAAATTACATTTTATGTTAACACAAGGTTAGAACCGATGACTTATAGAAATGCCCTGTTATGTTTTTTCTTCTCCAGTTATTCCAGGGCATATTTTGTCACTTTGCACGCAGTACTTCTGGGATGTTGAAGAAGTGAAAATCCTTGCTCTGTGCACTGAACAGGAGAACAAAAATGAAGATGGTGACTTGCTCACGGTGCTCTCCCTGCCTGTCAGAAACCTTGCAGGTACAGCACTGATTTATTCTCAAGTTCTTTACAGGGAATTTTGAAATGAGCTGGGTTATCTTTAAAACTACACTGGTTAAAAACAAGCTAATGTAAAATCAGAAAACCTTTGGGCATGTCAGAGCTTTCTTTAGGGTAATATGTCCAGATGAGGATTTCATATCTGACACATAAATCAAAACATCATGGAGCATGAGTTAGCAGATTTAGATGGTGATATGGGAGGTCTAGATTGTATACAGGAGGAATGACTGAGCATTTTTACAATGATTAGTTTGCCTTTGAGAGCTGCTGAGTCATTTTGTGAGGGTGAGGGAAGGTTTAAATATGATTGATGGAATGACTAAACAAATCTAAACAAGGTTTTTAGGCCAGTTTTTCTACTCATTTTGTTTTAACATGTCACCATGAAAAGGTGCCTTGATAGTCAGCTTAATTTTTGTTTCCTGAAGCACAAGCAGAGTCAAAGACTGTGCCTCAAACCCATGACTAGAGCAGGACATTTTTCATCCAAAAGTTTAGATATGTTGTCACTAACATTGTTAAAAAGAGAATCATGACTTGACAGTTTAGATGGACATGACCCCTTGTTTAAACAGGTGTCTGGAAAACTGCTGAACAACAATGACACAAAGGAGTCAGTAGAGGCAAGGGTGATCACACAAGGCCAGGGTGTGACCACAGTCATAAGTTGCACCACATGGTTATGCAATAGTAAAATGTGATCTTAGTGTGTTTTAAGATTGTTAACACAGCACATAGCAAAACAAAACTGGTTAAAATTTCCAGTGACAATGCATGTGGTGATTAATTACAAGTATTGCTATCTTGATGGAATAATATGTTTTAGAACAGTTACTGTCCAAACAAATGGGTCAAGAGAAGTTTCTAGAGAAGCATGTGTTTTATTTCACGTTATGATGGGCTTTTGCTTTCCTCCAGGTCCAGATTGTGTAGACCATCATGGTTGTCTTTCTGCTCACGCCCTCAAAGTGTTCAGATACAAAGTGCCTCATCCACTCACATCCTGTGTACTTGGAGTCAGTGAAGTTTTTGCTTACTGCCACAGAAAGAAAACCCTTCAGCGATTTCAGTTGCCTGAGGTTTGCCAGCTAATATGTTCCTCTATTCTTTTCTTTTCCTTACACATCTTCATAGTTAAGTATTAATTTTCACATCAACCCATACGGAACTGTTATCTTGCGTTTGATTTCTGTCAGGATACAGATGGTCTCTCCAGTCAACAGGTGGTCCAGCTAAAACCAGAGCAGGAAGTGAAGGGTCACCCGCTGGGCCCCACTTCTCTTCTTCTGTCTCCTAACTGCTTGTGGTTGGCCTCTGTGGGCCGAGATGGCCTACTGCGCATTAGACAAACTGCTGCCATGGTAAGCACTCACTTTTTTTTCTCTCTCTCTTTTTTGTTTGGCTCATCTGTGGTCTATTTTAAGATGTGTTGCTACACCTGCAGAAGCGATACTTCGAGCTGCAGTGTCATTCATGCCATCTTGGTGGAGGCCAAAGTGTGTCCTTCTCCACAGATGGTAACAGAATCCTCACTGTTGGCTTCAAAGATGGCTCTATGGTGTGCACTGATCTCAGGTAAAGGACTCTGTCATGCTTACATAATGCACAGCTATGAACAGTAGAGGGAACTGTTGCTCTCAGTAGAGTGTAGTACTGGCAGTTTGATCAAGTTTATGGTAAGCAGCACCTTTCCTCTATTTCCACTAGTAGTGGAGGATAAAATCTAATGAATACAACTGAATGTCCAATGTGCGGCACTCTGAGGTTCCAAGGGAACCATGACCATAATCTGCAGGAAAACAAAGATCTGATAAAATTCACATCTCCCCTCTGAAAAACAGCCCACTCACATTCCAGATCTGCCAGCTCCTCTGCTTACTCACACACTTTTGTTTTCAGGTTTAGGAACTTTATCTCCATCTGACATTATTATTGATTTTTATCATGATATGAATGGTTTTAATCCCTAATTTAATGAATAATTGTTGGTTTACTCAATTCCAAGCTATTGACTAAACATAATTTCAGAATTTAAAGGTTTGCAAATGCATCATGCTTCTTTGTAGCAACAAATCCAATGAAAAGACCAAGTACTCTGAGGAACTTAAGCCTGGATTATGCTGTTTCATAGAGATCTACTGTTGTGCAAACACCACTATAACATTACTGGGTCATGTTAGGAACTGGGATATACTGTTTAATAATCACTAAACACTGTACTGTAATTTATTTCCCTATATACACTGCCATGCCACCATACAATCTGAAAGTAGTCTGTCAAAAATTGACCACTAACTCCTATTTAAGCAGTCTTAAATTGAAACTCAAATATTTGATCAAAGGAGCTTGGAGCCAAGTGTGAGTTTTTCAACGAGAACGAAAATAAAAGAATTATAGTAAAACTGACAGATGCATTGTTTGTTTTATTTTCTTTATCAAAAAGTACTTGCACATATTAAGGTGACATGTTTGTCTTCCATGGCGCTTTACAGAATTAAAGGTGTGGATGCTGGAAAAATGAATGAAGCTACTCGGTATAGTCAAACCGTGGCTCCATCCTTGATGGACATTTTCAGTACTGAAAATCCCATCCTTATTGATTTGCCTGTGTGGGGACACGAGTCTCTTGGTGACAGTGAAAAAAATGATGGAAATGAGGTAAAAAAAATAAATATATTTGTTGTTTTCTGTTGTGTTGTAAATAATTGATACATAACAGCACTTAAACTGTACTGGTTTCTGCTGATATTAAACATCTAACTACATTTCAGCTACATAACATGCTCTCCTTTCATTCAGAACATATACCTAAAACTATTGCAAATTTGTAATTATTTATAGAGATTATAATGTACTTTCAGTACTATAGTAATTTGGAAATTAATTCACCCCTCACTTCTTTGTGATTGAGAAAAAAGATGGTTTAACCACACATTAAAAAAGCCTTCAGCCTTCAAAGCTGGATCAAAATTTGCTCCGCTGTATGGGACAACAGCTATGTTATTTTCTCAACCAAAAAAGCATTTTCTTTTCTTTTGTCTCCCAATTTAAAAATATGTTAAACCAAATACACTTAATAGTCTATATTTCTGATTTTCCATATTCATTTGCACTCTATAGGTCAGTGGTGGAATATCTGTAGATGTGACAGAACAGGATGAAAGTTACAACAGCCTGCTGTGGGCTCCACCTGCACACCCAACATGGCTGGATAGCAGGCATGAAGCGGTCAGTAACAAGCAGTAATATCTGTGGAGGTGGTATGAGATAGTGTGAACTGTGTATAGATGCTTCCTTTATTTTCTCAATGTTGTAGATTGAGAATAACGAAAAAGCCCTTCTCACTGTGTTATCTGCTTCAGGGAACAGCTGTGTTATTTTTTGGCATGCCGTTATGTTGTGCAACAGCAAAATCACTTATTGGGCGAGAAAAACAAGCAATTGATAAGTTTTATAGTGCTGTGAAACGGAAAACTATTTGTAAAAACTTATCAGTGCTGTCAGATGACAAAACTGCTTGCTAAACCTAAACTTATTACAGAATTGAGGCAGATCTTTCATTTACACCGAATTGACAATCATGTGTGAAAAGGGCATTTTCCATCCAGCTTTATATTATTGGATTAATTACAACTACTGCAAAGAATGTTTGATTTTACTTTGTGATGTTTGGAAAGGTGCTGTGATTCCTGTGAACTTTACAATCAGTCAGTCTGTATTTTGTGAACAGGTTTTAAAGGAAGACAATGAGAAATATTTTGAGTCAAAGAAAAAGCTGAAGAATACCGTGCGAGAGTTACGGAACACTGTAAGTGAGTTATATGATATTTGTATTGTATCTTTAAACCATCCCTATGTAGATACTCATACATTCTTGAGCATTATTAGTATTTACATTTCTATAATGATAAAATGATTACAATTGCAGACAAACATAAACCTAGCAACAGTCCATGATACACTAAAGAAGATACACTGTATCTGTGTTTTTCAATTTAGAAAGATTACCCCATGCGTATACACAGCTGCTTGGTGTGTAAATCCAACACACTTGATGGATTAAACATCAACACATTTTATACAGGGATAAAAGTCTGTCTTGTGTATATTTTTGACTTGTTCTTGATTACCCGAGATTTAAAGAATGAGTATCTAAGTCTTGTAAAACACACAGAGAGGGGTTACCATTTATGTTGCCCCCACTGATAGATCCAGAATATGCTTCGTGAAAATGAGAACCTCCCAGAAGAACTGTTTAACTTGGATGTGGAGGAGCAGAGGGGTTTTGAAGCCATGGTGGAGCAGGAAGTTGCAAGGGTACTGCACAGACATGAATGTAATCTATGTAATGTAATTTAAAGTTGTGCCTCAGAGCGATCTTTAATGTCCTGGCACTTTGCAGGTGAGAGCAGAAATTGAACAGGACATCATAGAGAAATGTTACCTCCGTGATGTCCTGAAGAGAGAATGCTGGGACTCTGTGATGGTCAAAGGCAGAGCTATCAAGGTAAGAAGGGGTTAAATGCAGGCTGTTAATGAGTTTTACATTTTGTAATCTGTTTGACTGTTCTAAATCCCTTGTGACTGTCTACCACAGGCTTTTCACTCTGAACTGGTGGTGCAGAACTTCCCTCTGAAAGAGCGAACAGAGAAAGAGTGTGAGGTCCTGAGGAGGGTTCAGATTATAAGGAAGTTTGAAAAGGCTGCCTGCACCGTAAGCAAAATTAGTGGTTTAGATTCTGACACAGCAAAGCAAAGCACATGTGATGAGTTAGAAGTAAATAAACTCCATGTTTACTGTTTTGAATGTGAAACAGAAATGCAGCTATATTTCTGAGGGCTGTGGAAGTGCAACCACAGATTTTTTTTTCTCACTCTGGAAGTACATTTTATGGCAAAAAGCCTTCAAGTCAAAACAAGTTAACTGCAGGAAAATAATTTGATGTTTTGAATCACAGTCCTTCATCTGGCCTTTTACTGCTTTAACTTTCTGAAATGCTTGAACACAGGCCAGTCCAGTGGTGTTGAAACTTTTCATGATTTATAGCTATGTGCCTAAAAGTAAGGTGCTACAGTGGTTCTCTTCACAGAAATATTCTTTAGATAAAGTTTATCAGCTTCTGACCAAAGATTCAAGCCACATATTTAATACAACACTCTTGTTTTCCCCCCTTTTTAACCTGCAGCTGAGCAGCGTAAAAGAGGAAGAGCAGGGGGAGGAAGGCCGTGAGGTAGAAAGTGCTACACTGACGGGAAGCTTTTCAGCTCAATTGGGATGTTCACATCCTTACATCTATGATCAGTTCAGCCTGCAAACCACAGAACAGAGGATCAACCAGATCGTTCTGCTGCAGGTGGGAACGTGTCAGATCTCTACCAAAGTGTGATTATCATGCCTTTAGGTTCTGTTGTGTTTTCTTAAGGTAGAGACAGGAATATACCCTTACAGTAAGAAAAAAAAAGGTTATTTCAATGAAAAGTTCAGACTTGTGTTCAGATTAGGTAATAATAGATGTTTTTCTTTAATTTATCTCCAAAATCAGGATGTGATTTATCGCATTAAGACAGTTTTCAACACTGAGTTTGAAGCCCTGCACAGGCGGAAGGTGCGAGAGCTCAAATGTGTGAGGGACAGGAACAAACAAATCAAGGAGATGATGCTGGAGCTGGACATAAACCAGGAGCTGTGGGAGCCCAGCATGACTCTCAGCGAGTGGCCAGAGGGTTTGCTCACCGTGGATGACTCTGAGGTCTCTGTCCTTGTGAAACGTCCAATCAGTGGACACAGTTCACGTAAAGTTCAACAAAAAAGCTTGTGTGCATGTTGAGCTACTTTGTGGTTTGTTTATTTTTGTTCTGAAATGTGAGGCAGTATATGATTAACATCCCGAGATATCGCCTTTGTTCCACTAAAGATTAAAGCGGAGAAGCGCCTCACCCCAGCACAGAAAGAGGAAGAGAGGAGGAAGTTGGAGGAGCAGGGTCATCTTGCCGCTCAAGTACGGTGCCATGAAAAAATATATATTTTGTTTTTCATTTAGTCTTTGTCACTTTTTTTCACAAAATTTTATATTTTTACAAAAAATGTATGAACATCTTTTCTGTTCGACACATTGAATCATGAATAGAAAAACGTGAGCTGTGTCATACTGTGTCATCTTTCTGTTGCAGGATGACAGCAGAGAAAGGGCTCTTGATGAAATGATGGAGGGAGAGCTTGAAGTGAAAAAAGTGGACATCTTAAAAATGGTGAAAATGAATCAAAATGATCAAATAGGATTTTATGATAATAACAAGGAGATTTCTCTCTCTGGAATATTCCTATTCACTAGTTTAAGCAATTAATTTAGAGATTATTTGAGAGCCACATATTTTTATATTTGAACCCTGTAGCTGCTGTTTTCAGTGTAAAAACAAGCTGATATTGATAAAGCAACTGTCAGAACATTAATTAGACATCCTGTAGATCTACAGTCTGTCAAATTATTATAACTGTTAATTTAGGGTTGTATTTAAAGTGCAGTGATTAGGTGATGATTAGCAACTGACAAAACATCTCTTAGATGATTGATTAGTGAACCTTTCAAGAAAGAATATCAAACATTGTTTTGTTTCTGCTTTTCAAACCAGAGGTTTGGGTCATTTTCTGGGGCTAAACTGAACATGACAATACTTCAGCACCTCTCACTGAGACGAAAATCTGAAATTTATCATAAAAAGTGATCTTTTTCAATGCTGATGTTAAAATAAGTTTTGGACTTTTATAGATTATTCATTTTACAATTTATGGTGAAAACATGTGTTTATTCTTTTCATTTTTCCTCTAAATTCTTCTCATTTAGGATAATTATGTCAATGTTCATTTTTGTTTTTTTTTACTTGAATTCTTTTATGGGTTGTGTCAGTTGAATTAGAGTAATCAGCGTGACAAGCACATAGTTTCCATTGAATTGACTCCACAGGAAATATCTCCGCCTGAGTTTGTGTTGACCAAACTTAACATTCACTGGAATGAGGAGGAGAAAAGAGCGTACAAAGAGTATGAAAAGAAAGTCAAAGATCTCAACGAGGAGAAGGAGCAATACAAAATGGTATTACAGGGGATGCACTCACGGTTGTTAGCGAGCCCTTTTTGCTGGTCAATACAAATCATCTATGAACTCTATAATTACAGTCATTGGAAATTGAAATAAAAAAACTCCAGGAATCCGGCAAAGATGCAACTGAGAAGTTTGACGAAACACTGACTTTGCTTTTGGAGAAGAAAGTGAAATGCACAGTCGCCATATACCAGGTGAGCCAGCACACAGGTACACATATAAAAACACACGCATACACCGTCTGAAGGACCTTTCTTAAAAATACTATTTTATGTTTTTGATGTATTCCACAGGAAGAGCTCAAGATTACCTATCTTGTTGATTCGGTGCTCTCAGAAGAGGAGATGAGAAATCAAGAGCTGGAGCTCAGGCTCAAACAAGAAAAGCTGTTCACATACAAGGTCAGTAAACCTGTGTAGAGTAATATTGTAGGAATTTGTGACTGCTAATCTCAGAATTTGGAAAAAATTCCAGTGTTTGTTTAAATTCCAGCACAGCTTCTTCTCATTGCTCAGGCATGTTTTAAGAGAACAAACATGTGCAGCACAAATATCTGTTAGGTTTCAAGACTGGCAGTTCCTATTTCCAGTATTACCGTCATCTTATTGACATGCATTCATCTGACAGGTTGAAACTGGGGGAAAGGTGAAAAAATACACTGACCAGGTACAACTATTTCGAGAGGAGTATGGCACCATTGTAACTGAGGACAGAGTAAGTCAGCTGATAATATTACTGGAAACATCATGACTGTGATGGTGCAAATAATTTGATATCATCCATCTCTCCCCAGGGTTTGGACACCAATTTCAGGAGGGAGTTTTTTGATGTACCAACCCATATTGTTGATATCCTCCATAAGTTGTTCAAAAATAGACCCAGGTTTGTACTGCTTGCTGTGCAGTCTTATTTAAGTTTTTTTAATATATAGCAGGTTCTAAGGAAAATATTTTTATTCCTCAGGGTTCAAAAGATGAGGATCCAAACCAACAACACCTCCATCCTGTCCGGTGCTCCTGATGCAGCCAGCCAAATGCTAAAGGCTATGGAGGAGCTGGATGATCCAAAGAACATGCCAGAGGGCCTGAACTCATCCATCTGGGAGAGATTTTGCCTTTTGCGGAGAGAGAAAGTACAGAGTGAACAGAGGGTAATATTTTAAGAGGTTAAAGATCACAAATGTAGATGTCTCTCTTACTCTATCCATCAATTAGGCCGGTTGAATTTACTTACAGTATGTGGGTATTTCTCAGCAGGACATCTATGAAACAGATTAGGGAAACTTTGTTACATATTTATATCAAATTTTTTCTCTGTTTGCATGAGTAGTTGTCCACTAATTGTTGAATATTTCCTATTTAGGTACAATCAAATGCTTTAGCTCTTGCTGAGATGCAAGAGTTCCTGCGGAGGAGGTTAGATGAAGATAATGCTGCCCAGCAGGAAATTAAAAACCACTCTGAAGCACTTCAAAGGTATCGTGATTATGCTGTCAACTTCCAACTTCCACTTTCATTTTTAATTGAAAACAGTCTGGTTTGTTAGCTACAAGTCATAGATTTATTGTAAAATGGAACATATTGTGTCTTTTTTTTCTCTCAAGCTGACAAAAGGTCTTAATGAAATTTCTGTGTCATGCTTAAGTCTAAATGCCACAGAAATACAGTACAGCAGCTCCATTTTCCTCCCGAAATTTTCCACTCTATTCACATTGACTTGTTTTGCGGTTGTGTCTCTTTTGATACTGGATATATTTAATGAGCCTTGAAGCAAATTATTACTATATGACAGAAAATACAACACAACCCAATTTGAGAGCTCACACTAGCACACACAACAAATCAAGCTCAGACTGCCATGCTCCTCAATAATTTTACTCTCAAATCCTTGTAATTCACTCATTAGGCCCAAACTTGTTACAAGTTATACATCAGTCTGGCAGGTTTATACTCCAGGCAATGCTCACATAGTTATTCCTCCATCATATATTGACTTCATAAATCCTGCTTTTTACTTTTCCTTCATTCCTCTGGTTGCCGTTTCATTCTTTGATGTCATTTGTTCAGTGATTATACTGTTTGCATTTGTGGAAGTAAACCTGTCATTTCAACCTGTTAGTTTAGGTTAAGTGAATAAAGACATTTGTCAAAACACAATGAAACTATTATCTATTTCTATTATTATCTATTATTGTTATAATTATAATTAGTAGCCCAAAAGGAGGGGGAAAATCAGGGGAAATTTTTCCTTTGTCGTTTTTATAATAAGGATCTTAAATGGTTGAAGTTTTCGGAAACTAACTATAAGACTAGGAATAGGAGTTTTCATTTGGAAGTCTGATTTTCCAGTCTGGATATAAAACATTAGGAAAATAGGGCATATTTCATTCATTTAACTGTACAACTACTGCTGAATATTTGCTGTTAAATAGTAAAGAAAGTAGCACAACTTGAACTTGAAGTTTGGGGAGGATAAAGAAGAACAGGTTTCCACACTGAACTGGGAGTGTGACAGAAATCCAAAACAAATTTGAAATTCCCTGAATTAAATATTTTCAAACCTAAGGGGGCCCAAACTTAGTGCCTTGTTTTTTGTTTTGTTTTTGAGCTGGCAGTAACTTTTGACTCCAAAATATGCAGTACAAAGCACATAAAAACTTTATTTCTATTTCCCCATCTAGCACATAAATGCAACAGTAATGTTTTAATGGAAGAGCGAGTCTCTTGTTAATGCTTTCTCTTCTGCTGCAGCCTGCGCAAGAGGAGGAGCAATAATTTGATAAACATCATGGTCCAGGTTGGACTCAAACAAGGACAGGTGGAGGTGTCCAGCACAGACCTGACAGCTGATACAACAGAGACTGACTTCATTCTTTACCACAAGAGCGTGGTGGATAACCTCAGAGGAATCATCAGGGTCAGTCTTTACCGTCAGACTCATGCTATTTATTTGTTTAGTTTTTTTGTAACAGATGGTGTTAAATTAGATAAATTCACAGAGTAGTGATGTCTATTGATGTCTTTTGGTCAAATAATCACCATGTTTATGATCAGAATCTTGCAGGTGAGAAGGTAGCCACCATGGAGGGGCGCAAAGAGGTCCGCAAGGACATAATCCAGTTGGAATGGGAGCACAAGGTGATGCAGAAGAAGATAGAGGACTTTAATGACAAAATGAGGGACATCAAGATGTTACGACTCTCAGAGGAGCAAAAGGATTTAAATGTAAGCTAGCTTCTAAAATATTCTAAAACTGCCTTTTTACATTTTTTCAGAAAACTTTGCATTCTTTGCACTTTGGTAATCACTGGCTGGGTTAAATAACTAATTCTGACAAGATAGTTAAAGCCGAATTTTTTCATTAAGTTGTGCATCAGCTGTAAATTAGATGAAATATTTGCATTTGAATTGATATCTTAATTCTTTTAGCATGTCTGGCTAAGTTTCTGTATGCGGTATCAAGGCAGGTATTTTAGTTTTAGCAGTGTCAGATGTTTTGCAAGCAGAAAATTGTTACCAGATAATCTTTCATAAGAGACACACCCTTTTCATGCAGCTTTCCAAACCTTTTCTTTTTTCTTTTCAACACCTATTACCCTTAGGCAGTCTGGTTAAACCAATTTTTTCTTTGCTTTGATAAAACATGAACTTCATGAAAAATAGAATCATATTTTTATGTTTTTAATGTTTATACGTTTAATTTGCTGGAAAAAAAACAAATCTTGTTGCTATATTTGCCTGTGAATCTAAGGCAGGAACAGGCAGTGTCAAGTCACACCAGTCATCCGAACAATCATTGGCTCTTGGATGCAGCCCATTGACTTAAGAATATTTAATCATAGAAAATATAATATAACCTAAAATATTTAAGAGTTAAAGTTGGGATTACTAAAAAAAAAAAAAAAAAAAAAAAACTAAACAAAATAATAAAAAGTTAACTACTGAGTCATCTGTAATTGTGTGTTTAATACAGAACCTGACTTTCCAGGCAGTAATACTAGTTTTCTCTGGCAAATGTTCCAGTTAACTCTAGGGTTTTGCCACATCTGTTGTGTGATCCTTCATCAAAAAATTTAGAGCAGATGCGTAACACAAACAAAATCTTGTTAAGAGATTATCAAGCACCCCCCACACACACACAAACATTTTTTTTCCAATTGTCTCGTTATGAAAAACAACTCTTCGTCTTTTCAGCATCGCAGCAAGATGGATCAAAGCAATTGCATGTCGAAGAAGGTCGCCGATTTGGAGAAGACTATAGCTTTGATGAAAAAGGTAATAGAAAAGTAATAATATGATTTCATCAGTCAATTCTGTGACTTGCACTTCCAATACTTGGTTGTTCAGATAAATGCGCATATGCTCAATTTCAGGCTCATCAAAAGAGCATACGGCAACGCAAGAAAAAGATTGACAAGATTAATAAGCAGGCGGCCATGAAAGCTGAGAAGAACGTTGTTTTAGATCAACAGCTACCTGATGTGCAGGTGACTGTGGCTGAGCTGAGACACATCTGTGAAGCAGCAGGTGGTAAGAAAAGGCACTTCACCTCTAAATATGCAAAATGCAAAGGGAGCTTTTCCCCCCTGTTCTGGCAAATAAAGCTGCTCTTTTGGTGTTTAGATACTGAGGAAAATGAGGCAGCTAAAACCATAGAGCGCTACCAGGAGGTTGTTCAAAGGAGCAACCTGGAGGACCTTGCCAGAGCCCAGTCAGAGGACCTGGATGTGCTTTGGACAGAAGTTGAGCGTCTAACAATGAGGAACTTCCCTTCCCTTGATCAAATGAAATACAACTGAATGAAGCTCACTCTGCAACAAATAACACCATTTTATTCATGCTTCTCTTAGCAAGTTACCAGAACATGACATGTACTTTGCTGTGAATAAGAACTGTGGCAACAACAAATAAAATCATTTGTGAACGCATAATAACTGAAGTGTGATTGCTCCTCTGTAGTATTTTTGTATACAGTTGTGAGTTTCAAATCACATTTTTAAGTAGTGAAGTCCTCCTCTGTGCGGTCAAAGTGCAGAAGGCTGTCATCCAGACCAAAGAGGTCAATCAGCTCTGAGAGGTTGGCCTTTCGTCCATCTATGGGGACATCTGCCTGGAGCTCATACAGTGCAGCCTGAGCACAACTCCGCCACTTGTCAATCAACATTTGGAGTTGTGCTAAATCATTCTAAGAAGAAAGACAGGAAAATATTAAACAATCACTTTCAATCCAGGGAATTAATCCCATAATATTTTCTCTAAATACCTTGCTTCTGTACATTTGAACCATCTTCAGTCTCCGGAGAGTCTCTGTTTTTTCTTTAACCTCCTTTTTGAGTTGTTTAACAAGGTCTTCATGTTCAGGAACATAGCCAGAAAACTTCTCACTCCCTGATCTCAGTTCATTTATGTTTGCATCAACACTGTGTGTGATGACTGGAGGATTGCCGGGAGACTCCTGACAGTCTGCTGAAACTTGTCGGCCATCCTCCTCCACATCATCGACACAAAGGCGTTTGGCCACAGAGAGGGGCGAAACGAAGGAGCGTCGTGTTCTCTTCAGCCTCTCCCTCAGTGATGCACTCAGCTTTGGGTGATGCTGTAGGGTAATCGCAGGAAATTAATTAAATGAGACACATAGTAGTGACAAGTAGTGATGAATAGTGACTGTGTATAGAGACAGAGTCTCATTGTAACCAACCAAAATACTCACCTTCTCCTCTTTAAGCTCTGAGGGACTTGACTCGACTGAATAAGGTGAAGAATGGGTAGATTTGAATTTGGCTGGTTTGGGAGTGATCTCCATCGTTGAAATTTAACTCATTAAAACTTTTTTTTTAGCTAAATACTAAAATTAAACTGAGTTTGAGCTGCTACATTGGCGTAACGTTAACATAGCCAGTCAATGTGTCTCTTTCTCTACAAACACGAAGAAAGTGTCTTAGAGCCTAAAGTACCATCAATAAAACATTTGAAGATATTCTTAAACAGCTCACAGTTTCGCTCTGCAGTCAATAAAATCTACAAGAGGGCGAAGTTAGTTTGTTTTTCCGTATTTTTGCGGCGGTGATCGACAAACGTTAATGATTGGACAGAATTTGGTTACGTTTAGCCGAAGAGCATTTTGGGAGATGTAGTTGTTCTTAGAATCTAATTTCAGCACAGAAGCCTGACTTGAAATGTGTTTTGTGAAAAGGTGTTTTGGCGTTAAATGTTAAAGATACATTGGGTCCATACGGCTGCATCATTCACTCCTAGCTTTTGGAAAATCAACAGACAAAAAGACTTTAGTCTTGCTTGAGATACGACCAACGTTTTCTGATCATAATTGAAACTGTTGAAAATTGTTTTTGTTTTTTTTGTTTGTTTGTTTGTTTTAGGTTGGTTAATTTTGTTTGGGATTTGGGACTTCTCTGACTGTTTTCTTTCAGAAAACAAATACAGCATCAAAAATCTAATTTTGGGTTTTATTTTGATACTACAATTTATTTATTTGATACTTGTACAAATCAGGGCATATTGATTGAGAATAAAATACACAACTATTCAAGCATAGCATTTCAAAGATGATAAAGGTCAGTTATAAAAAAAAAAATATGATTTAAGTCTTTAAAAGCCATTTTCTCAAAATTACAAATCCGTTTGGGCAGCTATTTAGGAGTTTGGTTCATATCCAGGGTGGTGTGATGGTTAGCACCGCAGCCTCACAGCAAGAAGGTTGCTGGTTTGAGCACTGGTCAGAGCTTGAGCCGGAGGGGGTTGCTGGTTCGAGTTGGTTCTAGCTGGGGAGGGGTTTGAAACACTGGCCTTTTTGTGTGGAGTTTGCATGTTCTCCCCGTGTATGCGTGGGTTGTCACCTGGTACTCCGGCGTCCTCCCACTGTCCAAAGACATGCAAGATAGGTTGATTAGTCACTCTAAATTCCCCCTAGGAGTGAGTGGTTGTCTGTCTCTCTGTGTTGGCCCTGAGATAGACTGGCAACCTGTCCAGGGTGTACCTTGCCTCTCGCCTGATAATTGCTGGGATAGGCTCCAGCCCACCCACGACCCTGCATGGATTAAGCGGTACAGAAAATGGATGGATGGTTCATATCCAGGGAAGTAATTTGATGAAGATGATAATGATGGTAGAACCTATAAACTGCACTGTTTTGCACTGAGTAAAGGAACATAATAAGGTCTTGATAAATCTGAGGTATATCAGACTGGAGTGTAAAAAACCCCAAAAAACTAGATGACAGGCTACAAATAAAACAACTGTTTTACAGCCACGTAGTTTGCCTGTTACATTTATGAACGGAGGTAGAGTTAATGACTCTAGTGTTCCCACCAGGAGAAAGGCTGTTCAACACATTGTGTACACTGGCTAAAACAGCAGAACTTTAAGTTAGTTTTGTTGTCTTCCACGCTGAACTAAATCATCTTATTGAAAGTAAGAATATAATCTCATCATTAGCATTCACCAGGCAGCATTCTGATCTTATTCATTATTTGTTATTGGTGGTGTACTGAGTCTGTAACTTTTGCCTCCAAATGATCCATTGGGGGCAAAATGTGCTGTTTGTGTTGGTGTTTATGGATAATATGCAAAAATGAAACACTTTCGAAAAATATTTTGATGAATAAAATTTTGACCATCAGCCAACACAACCATGTGCATTGGCATATGACGACACTCTTGCCAAGCTTTGTCGGGATGCTTTGTCAGCGATCATGTGATCCCTCTATTCTTTTTAGTTTTATTTCTCCCTCAAAACACACAGGCTCACATGTAAGATAAATTCTGCTTTATGATTCATCGCTGTGGTGGAGCGTGCATTTTTATGTTATTATCTAATTACACTTTTTGGAAGTAATCACTGTACACTTAAACTGATTCCTACTATCTCGTTGAATTGCTTTAGTGGTTTTCAAGATTTGTACACCTGATATACAAATTCAAGGGAACGCAAAGATTTGTGGTGTTCATTATATGATGGGTCAGTCTGGGTCAAATACCACGACCAATCTGCTCCTGTTGATACAGTATCTTATTCAAGATTTATCCCCTGCATGATTTACATGCCTATTTAATTTCTCAAAAATGTGACAAATTCCCTAGAAATACACTCAAATACACAAATCTGACCCAGATTTAACCTTTCGGAACAACCAAACAATACACATTAATGGGATGCTGATTAAAGATAAAAAGATATTACAATGTAACTAAATCAAAAGAATGCTGTTTGAAGTATCAGGGAAACCAAAAAAATAAAGAAAAGAAAAAAAGGAAAAACAGGGAGAAACTCAGTCAAACCTAGTGGAAAGTAAAAGTGATTTCTTTAGGACTTGTGGCTGTGTTTTCTGTTATTGTTGGCCCTGTTACCAGGCTTGAGTCATGTTGTGATTCACCTCTTCTTATTGGCTGATTCATCTCTTTTAAAGGACTTATTTATAAATCCTACAGTTTGTCTTCCTCCTAAGTGTGATAGCTCTTCTCTGTTGCGTGCCTCTGTAGCTATGAGTAGAAAACCGTTGAAAAATTAAAATGTGATACTGCCTCGACTTGAACACCAGTATTTGGCAGTGTGATATTACACACCTCAGGCAACTGGGGATTTTTTACATTTTGTACGAATGAATCTTGCAGAGCTTCATGGTGAATATAATTACCATGTGTGAGTCAGGTGGCAATTTACTGTGCTTTTTTTTTTTTACTTTGAAATTTTACATAAAAAACTTTGCTTGCTCCTCCTCAGCAATATACTTGAAGCAATTGGTATGGGCTTATTGAATCTAGAGTCTATGTGAGACACTGAGGGTGCTCTTTCATCAAACAGGCCCAACACAATTTGGGACTCATAAATATGTCCTCATGTCATGTTTGTTCAGATTACTTATTCCTTTTAAGATGCTCATACGGCTTCGGAGTAAGATATAATTGTTCTTTTAACATCTGAAAGGGTTAGCTTCTAAAATTTTGCAATATGTTGTGAGAAAAAATGTATGCCAACATTCCATAGTAACAGAAACACAAATTGCAGTAATACCACTTGTCTTTGTTTTTTCAATTTTATATTAGATAAGCAGGTTTTCATTCATACTCCATACCTGCTGTCATCTCACCGGAGGCCCGCTTTAATGTGCTGCCAAAGCAGTTCATCTGTTAACACGTCCTTATCTCCAGGTTTATATAAATAACTTAAAGATCAGTGAAGCGGAGTTCAATAAAAGGACTGTCTACAAGACACAACATTACTAACAATAGCTTGCATCACATGCGTTATGATAATGTTTTTCAGTGCGGGACATTCCTATCTAATCACAAAAAACAGTTGACATGCAGAGAACTTCAGGCTCTTCCCACCACTTGGAGTGTTTTGGAGCAGCAAAAATTTGGACATGCCACTGATGGAAAAATACAGGTGTTATTAATGTACTCCTGGTCAGCTCAGCTGCATGATTTATTCCTGTTCTTCTCTTTGCTATGAGATAGCAAAATGTTTGCTGTGGAAAGGAGCTTTTAAACTGGGGCTTAAAATAAAGTGGGTTAAAAGTAACCGTTTGACATTTGGCTTAATAATGGTTGTGCCAACTGGATGTTTGTGGTTTCTCCAAATTATTTTTAGAATATTAAAAAAACCTGACTGTGTCTTCTTTCATGATCAGGGAGCTGAGTAATCATGATGACCAAAAGTGATACTCCTTTCACAAACAGTAGTCTTTTTTTTTTTATTATGGAAAGCAAACGTAGTACAATGCCACACAGGTGGTTCTCTTTGTGCTGAAGCTCCTGTGCCAAAGTTTCCTAAATGCTCTTGTTACTCAGGCTGCAAAGGACAATTACATTTTCCATGATTCGACAAGTTATTTCCTCAATTAGCCTGTTGTAAGGTCTAATTAATGTTGGGAAATAACAATGTCAAATTGTACGTTTTATCAAATGAAGACACCCTCACCCCCACCCAAAAAAACAACAAAAAACCCAAAACAAATCGAACAAACAAACATCCTAAAAAAAATTCTGTTAATTCATGAATCGAAAAAAAAGCTATAAAAAATAGGTAGGTATTTTAAGTATTTTGAGAATGACCTATAAATGACAGAGTACCTTTTTTTCTGGCAATTCAACTGTTCTGGTTCAAGGTTATGTTAAGTGAGAACAAGATGGACTAAGAACAAGGTTTAGAAATAGATTATAAACTCACTTCAGGGCCTGTCTGCACTTTCTCTGAGCAAAGTCTCCACAATGGTGCCCTCCTGAAACCAAAGTTTATTCTCCCTCAATATCCAAATCCAATTTCCAGAGAAGTTGGGAGATTTTTGAGGGCAATTAAAAAAATGTACATTATAAATATATGCACTTGTTTGTGAAAAGATCTGTGGATACTAATCAGGTCAGTTTTTCAAGAGGTATCTGGATCCATTCTATACAAATGTATAGCTGCTCCGCTCTGTGGTTGTTGTTGTGTAGTTTTTCCATACATGACGCTTCATATATTTTCAATAGAAGAATGATTTGGATCATGGGTCAGCCAGTCAAACACTCACACTCTCTGTTTATGAAGTCATGGAGAGCAGGGTCTGACACCCTGCTGAAATAACAGCAGGATTAGCAGTTGCCTTGACTGATCTGACCTAGTATGAACCCTGCAGACCCCTCAGGTCATCTGGATCTGGTCTCTTATCAGTTCCCAGAGTCAGAAGCAGACATGGAGAAGCTGCATTC
>JBBBVU010000017.1:17190086-17203443 GCA_037177055.1 Atherinosoma microstoma
TCTCAGATCAGCAGAAACACTCAGTTTATTTAAATCCAGGTTAAAGACCCTCCTGTTCTCTGCTGCATTTACATAGTGTTTATCTGAATTTGTACTGTTTCCTTTTAAGCTTGAATTATAAACTTGATCATTTTTTAAAACTGTTGTCCTTTCTTAATCTTGATTTTATATTGTTATTATTATTATTTATTGTTTTTTTTCGCTTTTGTTTTAATGTACTTTTCTGCAATGTAAAGCACCTTGAATTGTCCTGTACATGAAATGTGCTTTAGAATTAGATTTGCCTTGCCTTGATGTTTTAGTGCATCTCCAATACTCCCTCATATACTTCCGCATCAAAGACACACTCACACATATGCAACATACATGCCATTGACACTGATGCACTCCCATGTCATCGCATATTCTGGCCATTTTTTACCTGATAAAACTCTGACTGGTCTTTCTCAATTTTGACATGTGTAATCAGACATGAGCTTTTCCCCCCTTTTTTTCTCTGATCACAGAACACTTGTCCGTGGTCTTTCTGTCCACCTGAAATGAGATTGCGTCCAGAAAACCGAGTGGCATTTTTGCACAGGGTTGATTTATGGTTTCCTCATTCTACTACTTCAGGTTACATTTTTGGATTTTATTTCATGTAGATAGTTTTCCAAGGCACAACTTGGACTGTGTGACAATTGATCATGGTGGCATGGCAGTTTCTTATGCAATACAATGTGAGAGCTTGAACATCAGTGATCCGAGCTCAAAGTTCTTTGCAGTCTTGCACTGAAGATCCATCAAAGCAGGGTCGCAGGAGGGAGCCTGTCTCAGTAGCTATCAGGTGAGAGACAGGGTATTCTATGGACAGCCCATCAGCTATCAGTGAACACAGATAGTATAGGGATGATTTAGAGACAGCAATTTATCTAACATAGCCTACATGTTTTTGGCCTGTCGGAGGAATGCCCAGAGTTTTCCATGCAAACACCACACATAGATCAACTGAGGTTCAAACAAGACATCTTCTTGCTGTGAGGCAACGGTGCTAATCACCACACAACTG
The DNA here is from genome assembly GCA_037177055.1 of Atherinosoma microstoma. Taxonomy (NCBI): domain Eukaryota; kingdom Metazoa; phylum Chordata; class Actinopteri; order Atheriniformes; family Atherinidae; genus Atherinosoma; species Atherinosoma microstoma. Next base: position 17,191,135 of record JBBBVU010000017.1, read on the forward strand.
TGCAGGCTGTTTTGAAGATGCATAAAAAAGTTAACCACAATTCTCTGACTGAATTCGTCACAAGGTCATGAGCCACAACCCATCATTCATTGGTAAGACTTAAGCCTCTGGTGGATGCTCCTTTTATACCAAATCCTGACACTTTCATCTGACAGCACTTCATCTGCAAATAATCTGCCAATTGCTGAATTTGGAGGAGTCTACATTCAACAGATCACTTGTATTTTCTATCAACTTTTCAGTTTTTCATGGTATCATTCATCAGTTTTCTGTATGTGTTGCTGGTATCAAACTTTTAATGTATTTGTTTTCTAAATAGGCTGAGTTCTCAGTGAAGAGATTGCAAATGAATTAAATCAGTAAATTACAGATTTAGATTTTTATTGCATTTTAAGAAGACCTTCAAACTTTACTCAAAATTAGTTTTCTAGTCATCTGAAGAGATTTTTTATCTTTCAGTAATACTTGTGGATTACTTCACAACCCCAGCCATTAAGAGCAAAGTCTTCTCCATTATTGGCAAACTAAAATGAGTGTGGTGTCTAGTCTATCTGAGGAAAACAGATGATTTCTTTCTAACGCTCTACTGTCAAGATTCACACTGAATCCCATGTATCGTGTCACATTATTTTGAGTGATGACTAAAAGTTTTTCTAAGTAACATTCTTCTGTTGAACTCAGTGTAAACTCTTCGGAAGCAGGGGGACCTTTTGTTCTACAGAAATGATCATGTGGAGAAGCTCTTGTCCTTAACACAAACAGGAGTGTCTAAAAAAGGCCGCACAAGCCAGTCAGCTCCTGTTCTTGTTTTTTTCACCATCCTGGAATCTGATGCTTTCCGTTAAGATCTGGCGTTATTCAAACTCACACATGGGTGTGAGTGAAACAGCTCCCCCCTCCAGTACTCTGTCCTTGGGGCCATTTGTTTTCCATCATTTGAGTAGATTAGAGTCATACTGGCTGTGAGTCATGCAGGGTGGGTGGATGTCTACATAGGGTGTGGTAGGTGAGGGAAGCTGCGGATGCTTGCGGCTGCATGGAGGAAATAAAGCATCTAATCTGTCTCAAAAGTGCATAAACGTTAATGAACGGATTGGCAACTTTTATTATGATCATAGAGTCAAAAACAGTTTTTAAGTCCTCTCATTTGGGAGTGTGCTTGTGATGAGAAAAAAAATGTACTGAAGCTTCAGAAGAATATAAGACGTATCACATGAAATGTATCCAAACTCCTAATCAGAAGAGCAAAAAGGAAAAGAAAAAAAAGATAGAGAGACAGAGATCCTGCGGCATTTGCACATGCAGTATGTTGTTAAATGCAGTCCAGTTACATAATGACACATTGGTTGAAACCAAACTGTTTTTTCTTTTTTTTCTGTTTCAATATGTGCACCAGATGTGTTCCAGCTGCGCCAAAATGGATTTATTGCACACAATAGATCAACAGAACCTGAAATGGTTGCAGACCTATCCAAAGAAGGAAAGTTTTTTTTTTAAAAGAAAGAGAGAGAAAAAGAGAGAGATCCCACCTCCCAGTCTTTGTCAGTTTAAAGAAAGAAAAAAAAACGGAGAGCAACACCCCCAGCAGCAGCAGCCAGAAGTGGGAGTTCATCACTTTCCTATTCGACTATCTGTGCCTGCAGGGCTGAGAATGACAACTTAATTGATTCCTTCAGGCTGCTTTCTTTTTTATATTCGTCTTTTCTTCCCGTCTGCCACACCTGTCTGCCAAGTTGCAGCTCTGATGGGCGCGGCTGGGACCGGAGCCCAAATCTCTGTTTTGACTCGCTTGGGAAAGTTGAGCGAAAAGGCACAAAAGAACCAACGACTTAGGAGAACATCCCCCTGCACGCTCTGCGCGTCAGCCTCACATTAACGCATTGTTCCTGCCGTGAAGCAGTCGCTCCATCCCTGAGAAGAATTTGATTGATAATTGCTCGAGCTGAGAGAAGGTATGGATTTTAACAATATAAGCTGCACTGTTTTGGGACAACGTGGAAACCCTTTTTTCTTTTTGAAAGTTGTTATTTGCCGGATGTTGCAGATGTTTCTTCGCACCTGGTTGGTGCGTCTTTGCGCTAACCAACTGCACTCTGGAAGTTTGGTGATGGGCTGTCAATGTTGGTTTAGTACGATGGAATCGCTGTAAAGTTCACTACATTCATCTTCTACAAGTGTTTCTCGGCTTGTCTGTAAAATCCAGCTGGGGCTTTTTGGGGATCATTTTTCTCTGGGTAGTTTTACACCTACTTTTGCTGCGCTATTTACATCCATCTAAATATACTGCAGGATACTTGTGGCTTTATTTGTCATCAACCCTTGATTGCAGTTGAGCTCAGTTACAGGCTATAACAGGCAGGCTCACTTTATAGAAGTCTTAATGAGATGATAAGAAGTGGTTGATTTACTGGAGAATATTAGTTGTCACTTTTACTTCTCTCACAGCTGAAGAGTAAAAGAAGATCTCACATGTGTCACATTCACAGATGAGAAATACGATTTTAAGTATCACACAGAACAAGGAACATTGAATTTCTGCTTAGTTATTTCTAAATGTTAAATGGAGTAGTTGAAGTACAAGCTGATAAAATGTCCTTCCTGGCAGGGTGTGGTGAGAGTGTGGTCTTTTCAAAGCTGTGCCTCCTTTTGTCCCTTTTGTTATTTTGATCTCCAAAGGCACAAAAAGAAAACACAAAGTCTGCTGAAATCTATAGACCATTCTTTATAGCTTTATTGTGGTCTGCACTGTTGACAGGAAAGTTAAATTCGTCAGGAAAGTTACTTGGGGATAGCTGGGCCTGTTGATGGAAAACTGACCAAAAAGGTCACAAGAGGCCGATGTCCAATGGAAGATCCACTTCAGCATTAAACTGTGGTCTTTAAAATATGATCATGTGATTAATGTGGTGACATTTTTCAGTCTCAAGTGGGATGAATTTTCAATTTAGCACAGTAAACAAGAGGCTTGGTCCTTAAACCCAAATCATCTGGACACAACTCTTTGCTTGTTCCCCATCAAACAGTTTTTAAAATGCAAATTTTTCACAGTGGAAGGATAAACAGCTGACACAGAATATGCATGACCATAGTGATTTTTAATTGTTTTTAATACTAATTTCACCAGATAAGATGGGATGGACGAGTTAACAAGACACGTGGATTTCTCGGGAGAAAAGGGTGAGATTTCTTGAGTTATTTGTTGAGTTTCAAATGGCAGAGAGACAAAGGCACCACAGAAGATTTGGACACCAAAATTACAAAAAAAGAGATGTTTCCGATTTGTACAGATGCAGGCAGTTAAGTTTTAACTGAAAGAGTCACCACTGAAACATCTTTGATGAATTTATGTTTAAGGAATGCAAAGCTTAAAAAACACTAGGAAAAAAATCCCAGAGCTGTCTAAGATTATGTCCATTTTTACCATAGATCTTAAAACAGAAGATGTAAACCTTTAACATTATACAGTATAAAACATATTTAGTTTGCATGTAATAATTTTAGTCCGTTACCTTGGTGGTGGTTTTGTTTCTCCTTTTTGGGTCTTACTAATATGCAGGCCTTCAGTGTCTCAGTTTCCACCTCACAGTGTGCAAGTCATCCTACGGGTCTTCCCTCGGTATTTTCCAGTAGCAATGTTGAAGCAGCTCATCAGGTTCTAAAGACTCCGACCGCAGTGATAGTTGGAGAGGTCGAGCGAAGCCTGATTATATGTTTGATGCTAGCTGTGAGAAACATATAATCAGCCTCTCAGCCTGCTTGTTTATGTGCCACCTCTAAAAGAAAGCTAATAAATTTTATTTATATGGTATATCTAAAACCAGTAGTTACAATATGCTTTTAAAAGGCAGACATGATCATTGAAGGATCATATATTTAAAAAAAAAGGTGTAATGTCCTTCTTTTGTACTGATTCAAGTCCCATTTAGTAAGGTGTTTTTCAAAAGTCGAAGAACAGGAGCAGCAGATGCATGATCAGGTTTAGCCTTGACTCGGAAACAGACAGAAATCCCTAAAAGGAAGGAGAGCAGATGAGGAGGAGGAGGACAGCAGTGAGGAGACAGCATGAAATAGAAATGGAATGTATATAATCTATAACAGAAGCCAGTAAAATTCAACAGGGTGCAGCAAGGAGAATAAAATGCCACCTGGTACAAAAAGGGGTGTTTCTATCAATTATCTGCATCCATAATATACATAAACTTTATATAATGAATTTCATTTTGCTAGGAAGTACTTCCTGCCCGTATTTACCAGGAGACGTGGTTTGATTGTACTGTGTTGTGCATGTGCACATGAGCAGGTGTGGGCAGCGGAGACATATAGCTGGTCGTGTGCTGTAGCTCCCATTTGGAGTCTTCTTGGAGGGAAGGTTTCACATCAGCATCTACAGAAAATGTTAGACTTCATGTCTGAGGTGAATAAAGGGGGGGTTAGCCACACATACTGATGACAGCTCTTGAGTCATGCAGACCCTTGCAACCTCTTGCAATGACACCCACCACCTGAAAGGCCAGATGTTGATTTGGGGAGGCAGTTTGAGCGAGACTTTGCACAAAGATTGACTAACACTAACTTTTCTAAATGGTGCATAGAAGTGACTCTGCTGTCTGTCATTTCGCACTTTTGCCTAATGATAACAGTAACCTTGCCATCGAAGTTACAAGCCTCTTTCTGATTCTGTCAACCGTTAAGTTTGCAATGAACAATGCCAATAAGTAATTTTTGAGACACTTCAGGTTTTTTCACAGTTAAAAAAGTCACTAGCAAACAGAGCCATTAAAGGGTTCATGTCTATCTTCATTAATCTGCTGTCCTAAATTTCTAATAAACTGATCAAATTAACATGAAGGAGGTCAGATGGATCATTCGAGGGTCTTCCAGCTGGAGGAAAATAAAAACCATCCAGACACTGCAAACACTGATCTCATAAGTGTCCTATAAAGGATCCTTAACACATTGTTTAATCACATGTCATCATAGTTATTGCATGAAACTGCTTTTCTCAGTAAGCGGGTAATGACCTTTCTGCTGAAGCGCTGACGGAGAGCTAACGGTGGGGCATTAATTAAAATCTTGACAGGTAAATGATTCAGAGGGTTTTCAAATAATACATGTCCAAGTAAGGTAGGATGAAACAGAAATTAATGTAAACATAAAGCACACAGTAATAATTGTCTGTCTTTTATCAGTCGTGACAGAAACTATAACGTCCACAACCAGACTGACTTCTCTCCCACCAAGTGAGTCTCTTTCTTCTCAGTCATGCTCGTCCTAATTGTTGTTAGTGTAAACTAAAAACATAATACAATAATTATAGCAGACCCAGCTCTAAAGGAAGTTCCCTATGAGTAACAGCTTCTCCTTGTTTTGCTGTGTGTCTTCTCGTTGCTAGAGGGAACCAGTGGATCAAGTCACAGGAATATGTCCAGCAGTGCTGGAGGGCTGGGCTTGGAGAAGAATGTCTTAACCCAGAACAGCGGTGGAACCTACTTCTCTTCATGTGAGAGCAACTTTCCACTCCCCAGCCAAAACTGGGAAGTTGTGGGTTTGTCTTCGGACAAAGTTTTGGGGATGTTATAGCCTATTTTTAACCCCTAGTAGAAAGAAACATTTTTGGGTGTGTGCATCAGAGAGGTCTATAGACTGTTCCAGGCAGCAGCAGAGAAAGTATTTTGAAGCAACGATAGAGATAATCAATTACAAATTGAGCCAGATGCTGTGAATGTATTCTGGATTTAAAGTTTACGCGGCATACCACTATGGTATCTTGTTAAGGTGCTAGTGATGAAGTGGGAGTGCAACTCAAGGTTTTTGTACCTTGTTACACTGTAATCTTTTTATTTCATTCTGTTTTTGCTTCCCAACATCTAGGTGGGAAAATAATCTAACATAGATTTTAAGAAGTCTGCATGTATTAATTTTAGAAATTTAGATTTGTACAAAAACTGAAGTTTGTATGTCATTGTTTTAAAATGTCAATATTAGAATTTATTATAATCTGTTCCTCGAGTTTGACTATCTAAAACTTTATCAGAATAGTTATTAATATGAAGTTTAGTTGTTGACACTTTTGCGGACTAATTTATTAGATGCTGTTTGTCTGTAGGTTAAGCTTAAAATGTATTATTTATAGTAAAGTTTTTCAACATTTACAATTATTTAATGGAGTATTTTTTGCTGTTTTACATTAAATACTCCATTTAATACGTTTTTTTTAAATTTAAATGACAAAACCCATTCCAATATGAACAACTCTGGAAATTGTCACTATTTTTACTTTTTATGATCACTAAATAACAATTTTCTCATAGCTGATATTACAAAAATATCAGCTACTAGGATAATGCTTTACAGCAAACTGTAATTACTTTATTGTTTAGTTGTAAAAAGTATAAAACTTAACCCTAGAATACAGGGAAGTGGAATTAATAATTTGGAAATATTTATGTTAAATAATTCCCTGTCAAATCAGCACCTGAGTAAAAGTACTTTGTTACTACATCCAAAAACTGGTTGAGAATGATTAAAAGTAAATTTTTCTTTTGTTTTTGCATTGCACCTCCAGCCTCTACAGGTGTGAATGCAAGTGGCTACAGCTCCTCTTCGGGAATCTATCTGGGAGGAGATTCCTCAGGAGGAGGCGAGGGGAGCTACATAGATGCAGAGGGGCATCGAAGCAGGGGAGCAGGAAGCGGCGGGGGAAGTTATCTTGTGAGTTCTGTGTCAAAGGTACGGTCCAGCTCAAGCAGTGCCAGGAGAGGGCAGAATGGGGGCTTATCAGGAGGCCTGTCGCCAGCTTTCCGGGAGAGGAAGACCATATCCAGCCACTCAGGAGGTTACGATGGTGAGATCCTGTTAATAAAACAAGCACTTGGCATCTGAGGTGCCTGTAAGAGAACCTTGAAAAAGTAAAGGAAACTGACACAACTCAAGGGTGCAGTTTATATTTCTGCTCAACTATTGTGTTGTCTTCTAGGAAGTTCCAGTGCTAATTCCTCACCAGAGCTTACACGCAAAGACTATGGAAACTATTGTGAGTGAGAACAGCTGTATAAGATCATATACTTTATCACTGCACAAAATCTCTCCACCTTTTACGCTAAAAATGAGTGTTTTGATGTTTCTCTTTTCCTTGTCTGGTTTCCCTCCAGGCTCCAGCAGCTCAAGAGGGAGGAGCGAAAGCAGAGGTATTGAATAATTGTTCTCGTCCTCTCCTCATTATTTCTGCACCATCAAACTGAATTGTCTTGGCTTACTTTTTTATTAAATCAGGATTCCTTTGTCCATTGTGTGTTGTGATTTTTTCCAGAGAGTGAGATCAGAGTCAGATTACAAAGTGCCTCCCCCACTGCAGGAAGATGTAAGACCACTGGAGACACTGATCCTTTTGCTGTCGTTATGCAATAACTCATATAGCAGCAAAGATTTTTGAGTGTTCATTCAAAGAGCTACACAGATTTTGGAAGATTTTCCCACTGGGTGTGTGTTTTCAAAATTATGTTGCTGTCAAATGCTTTGGCTCAAAACTGTGCCTATGACAAGCCCCATTCCACCTCTCACATTCCTTGAAATTTGAATTAGTAACACATGTGCTGTTGGATAGTTTCTCTAACAGAAGTCGTATATCAGCAAAAATAAAAGTGGGTGAGGTTTAAACAGACAATCAGGCATTTATCTGCTCTGAGACCATGTGGGGAACAAGTTAAAGGGCAGATTTGTCGTGCCAGGAATGGCACAAATGAGTCACTCCTGTTTTTGCAGCAGAATATTGGAAAGGCAAAGTTGAACAGATGCTTTTTGCTCCCCCTATTGATTTAACACAGTAACTACTCTTTTTTAATCAAATTTATGTAACAATTACAGCAAATACCCCCCTAAATTAGGTTTCAGACTGGGATGTTGCATTGTTTTGTACTGGTAAAAGAAATGCTTTCTCATGAGGATTTATTTTGGACATATTTACCCACTGGATTTAATGGGGAAAGTGTGTCCAAAATTTTGACTAGTACTGTATGTACATATACATATATATATATATATAAATATATATATAATATATGTAAATTCACGGGAGAATATACCATCTGGTTTTATTTAGGTTGAATAAAATTCTGTTTTTTACATTGAACATGCCTGGGACATATAGTTGGTTGCAGAACAGTTCAGTATCCAAAAGTAGAAAATAAGTAACAACAAAAGGAAGTCACCACAAGAAATAAAAACCACTTGAACTAAACACCTGCTAACTCTAACTTGTACATTTCCTTTAATTATTTACTTTTAATTTTCTGAATCAAATCTTTAAATTATTAACATATTGAATGATGTTAAATTGAGTTCAATATGATTATTGACAGACAACTACCTGACAGAAGAGCTGACTTACGAGAAAAACACATTTTCAGTGAATGGACTGTACTTGCATAGTGCTTTTCTAGTCATGTGACTACTCAAAGTGCTTTGACACTACATGTTCATTCAGCCATTCACAAACACACACTCATACAGAAGCTATATTGGTAGGCACATTGGGAGGCAATGTAGGGTTCCAGTGTCTTGCCCAAGGACACTTTGACATGTAGTCAGGGGAATTGAACTGCTGACCTCCTGTTTAGTAAATGACAGCTCTATCCACCTGAGCTACAGCCACCCAACAATATACCCAGTGCATGTTTCAGGCAGATACAGCCTCCATGTTGTAGTATTTTAAGTATGGAATGGTCCTGAAAAATCTTTGCACATTTGCATTGCAACACAGCTCTAATGTTTGTTACATAGTTTGCTTCATGCTCCTTTCAATCATTTGAGTTTGGTGAGCATTGCTTGTGTGGTTGGTTTTTGCAGGGGCAGAATTGGATGATGTGAAGAAGCTGCTGAAGGGACGCTCCAGCAGTGTCAGCCCCACTCGCTCCTCAAGCGCCTCCATCACCATGCCTGTCGCTAAAAAGGCCAGCGTGGAGACTAAGACCATCTCAGTGGCCACTCAGTCAGGTATATTCTGTTACTAGACTCACACATATCAGCATACTGTACATTCATAGACACTTTGTCTCCATTCCAGATGGTTTCATGCGGTCTCAGATGATTCTCATGTGTTGCACTGCTAGCATCTGGTTCTGTGACATTCTTTTTCTGGAAGTGACCTAACAATAGAGTTTTAGGAATCAGAGCAATATCAACCATATATCCAGAATCTAGAAAATATTGTAATGAGAGAAAATGTTATATTTTATTATTATAGATTTTGGTTGTCATTGTTGCTGAATGATCTTTTTTTAAGGGATTTTGTCTTCATAAAAACAGATTCTAGTAATTGTATACTTTTGCAGACAACAAACAAAGCAAGGGACGTTTTATTCATCTTTGTCTTTGTGTCTTTTATTGCCAACAGCATCAACTTTATTTGGCTCAAGTGGTCGATCGGGTGGGTTCAACACCATTGATATGGCTGGTCTGTATGATACAAGTCTGACAACTGGGCACCGTGATACTGGTGTCCAAACAGGCCAATATGATATCACGGTGGTCTCAGGCCAGTATGATACTGGTGTTAAATCAAGCCAGTATGATGGTAGTCTGAAATCAGGTCAGTATGACACTGGTCTGAAATCAGGACACTATGATATGAGTCTCAAATCAGGGCAATATGATACTGGTCTGAAGTCAAGTCAGTATAGCACCAGTGTGAGATCAGGCCAGTATGACACGCTGGACTCTGCATTTCCTGCTTTCTCTTGGTCCACTTCCACACTGCCCTCCTCCACAAGGGTTGTCGCTGGCAACACCAGCAGCTACACATACCAGGCCAGCCAGGTCGGCACCAACAACATGCCGGGAGGCTCCTCACCGCTCAGTCCCACATCCCTGTCGGGTGAGGCCAAATATCTCTGAACGATCTGCGGGACACATCACTAACATATGAGAGTCACATGAATGAATTAAAATATTTGTAAGAGCACAAGTCAAAATGAATGATATAAAACAGTGTTTTAGTTGCTCAAATATGAAGATTTCCCTTTTATCCTTCCTTTTCTTATTGATGGAAATGCACAACATAATATACAGAAATTTACAGATCCAGTTCCCACCTTTTTTTTTCTGAAACAAAAAACAAAGACATGTTTAATGTATTTACCACGTATTGTAGTCCTGAGGTCCATCCACTGTGCAAAATATAGAAAAGGAATGATTCAGAGTAACATACAATAAGTAAGCAAATAATAATGATAATAATAATAATTCTGTAAAGAAAAGAAGAGGGGAGGAGATTTTATAGTTTTTTCACCACAAATAGGAATATCTCTTAATATCTATCTGACAAAACTATTAATTACCTTTTACCTTTAACATAAAATAATATTTTTGTTCTTCTTCAATTGGAATAAACAAGAACATCAGATGTGTTGTACCATGTCAACACATAACACTGAACACTGCAAGCATTCCTGTGGTGCTGATGCAATGATTTAGAGGTTTTAAATATGAGATTAAATACTTTGGATTATTTAGCCTGTTCTTGTTTCTGTGTTGTTTTTAGAAAAACACAGCAGAAGTAATGAAGTTTTACGTTTTTCTCAAGAAATTATACAACAACATCAACATGCTTTGCTAAAATAATGTTGGATTGCTGAAACATAAAAATAAAATAAAGAAAAAGGTTTAAGAGTTTTTATGTTTCTTAGCATTTTTTCCCATTTCCATTTCCCATTCTTACCATTTTTTTTTATAGAATTAGAAATTTTTAATTTTATCCAAAACACTGAAGAACCAGTAATTTACCTACATCAGTTTATTTTTTACACTTTGTAATGTCCATGCCCAAAGTATATTGTGTTACTGTTTCTCTTGTTTTTATCTCCTCTTCTCTATTTTTCTTCTTGTTGAAGATGTTTTTGTTTTTTTATGTAAATGACTTTATGTCAAGTAATCAAATTCCTGCATCTCTATTTACAGTTTATGGCTTTCAGAATAATCTGGCACCCACCTCTGGTGGTGTGCTCACCACCAGTGGCGCCAACATAAATGCCAGCCTAGGAGGTACGACAGCAAGTCTGGACAGTATCAAATACTTTTCATACTGCAACATTTCAAAACAGCTTATTTATTTGGAATTTGTTTTTTTTACTTACAGGTTATGGTGTTCAGAAAAATGTCTCAAATGGGACGGGTGTTATCAGCACTGGAGTCTCAACAAGTAAGTCTGGAGCAGTCTCATTTCCCTTTTTTTCTGATAAAAAAGTTGTAAAATAAGTGTTTAAAAGCAAACATCAGATGCCTCTTGACTGTGTTTTTTCCTGTCAGCCACTAGATCCCAAACGGATGATGCTTATAAGAGAGACTATAAGTTTATGGGCTCTGAAAAGGAGAATGTTCAAGCAAAGAGGGACACAGAAACTCTCATTTTGGCCAAAGACAGTGGAAAGCAGTTCACCAGCACCAGTGGCGGTCTTATAGGAGGAGGTGAGAGACAAACTTACTGCCCCCTTCTGGAGAAACACAAAGGTTTCTGTTGTCTTTTTGGGGTTCACATACTTTCTTTAAGGTACAATCAAATGGTCACGGATATTTCCTTCTCTTGACTTTCCCTTGGCATTGTTGGAAAATGTCATGAGGAGAAGAAAAGATGGTAGGAGAAATTCTTAAGGACTTAGTAAACGACGACCACGCTGCAATGAGAATCAGACCACATTGACTCTAAAATGTGACATTGCTCTGCATCGAACCCAATCTTATTACAATGCTACACTAAGGCTAGCTCAATTATATCACAATAGTAATAACATATATAGAATATTACTTTGCCAAAATGCAGACTATTACCTCAATATCAAGGTTTGTACTAAGCATCACAAGTTGCAGCTGCTAGGAATTGTGGGACAGAGTGATCTCCTTTCTTTCATAAAGGATGTTCCAGTGTTTCTTTTGCTTTGACAGACAATAAAGGAAACACTTAAATACTTTTCCTTAGATCATGGAAACATCTTGTCATGGCTGCGACTTAGATACTTCTAGATCATTTCATTCAGCCAATAATCCAAAGCCAAAAACAACTATTTGACTGGATAATTATTGTATTTGACTGGACCCCTTTTGGATACCAAAATGCCAGCTATTTATTCAATTTTAGTAATTAAATCACATGGTGGCTGTGAATGTTTGGTCCTCCACAATTTTGGCCCCCTGGGAATCTTTTGTTTATTTATTTATTTTTCTAACATTTGCCATTTTTAAAAAGATTTTTTCTGTTCATGTTTCCTCCTTTCATCTCCCTCTCAGTTACTGCACTGCTTATTACTGCATTGTATTATA